>JAKWBJ010000226.1:9845000-10266142 GCA_023159175.1 Wohlfahrtia magnifica | reverse complement strand
TTATTATTATTATTATTATTATGTTATATTATTTACCACCAGTATGGAAGAGTTCATTTATTATTATTATTTTTTTTTTAATTGAAGTAAAATAGATATGTATATCAAATTATAGAGAAAGCTTAATGCTATTCCTAAACTGCTTGAAAATATATTAGCTGATAGCCTGTCATTTCAATCGTCTTCGATGTTATCTGCATATCAGCAAGGCCTTTGTAAATCTCGCTCCACAACAACTAATATTCTGGAACTAACAACTATGGTGAATGATAGCTTCTTAAATTGTAAACAAACAGACGTAGCTTGTACTGACTTTAGCAAAGCTTTTGATTAAGTAAATCATACTATTCTAATGTACAAATTATCGCATATGGGATTTACTATCACAATTTTAAAATGGCTGAGCTTGTAGATATCTAATAAAATACAACAAGTAAAAATTCAGAAATGTTTTCTGGTGTTTCTTAAGGAACTTTATTTATAAATTATTTACCCTCGACTATTATGCATTCCAAAGTTCTAATGTATACTGATGATGTTAAAATTGTTATAACTTTAAATAATATTAATGATCATAGCAAGGCACATTTAAGAAGGTGGTTGTTGCGGTTCGGCTGTCTGTTTTTTTTTCTGTCTGTTTTTTTTTTTCATTGTCAATAATTTTTATTTAGCTTACACCTAATCCTAATTTTGCATGATATTTTGCACGGTATTGTTCGGAACGTAAGTAAGATGTACAAACACGCTCAGGTGTATTTTAGTATAAGTGTCAAACGTTTTATTTACACCTAATCCTGTATACACGCCGTTTTTTTGCACGATATCGTTTGGAATTTATCCAGAGTGTAAGAATAGGATTAGGTGTATTTTATTTGAAATATAGTTTATATTCATTTTTTTTGACATTCAATATTCGCAAAAAAAGCAACAAATATGTTGTTTTTGTTAAAAATATAGTTGTTGTACAGGGCAACACTACCTTGTTCAATATGCCTTGGATCATATTCTACTGCAGACGGATATTGACAAACTTTTTTATTGGTGTCAAACAAAATGTAATGTATTTGAATACTAAAAAGTGTAAAGATATGTTTTTTCTTCAGAAGTAACAAATTAAATTCCTGCTATTATATTAACGGAACAACGCTTGTTAAAGTAGACAGTATTACTGATCCTGGTACTACGTTGCATTGTAAGCTTAAGTTTCGTGTTCACATTACACTGACGTTAATAATGCTTATGGTATTCTTGGTTTTATAAAACGCTGGTCCAATGAATTTTCCGATTCCTATAACACTAAGCAGTTTTATACTTCATTAGTGCTCGCTATGTTAAAAATATTGATCAATTATATGGAACTCTACTTTTACCATCCTTATAAACAGAATTGAATCCGATCAGACGCAGTCTTTATTATTCTGTACCGCGGGCCTATGATTGGAATTAGTATGTGCTACCATTGTACACTGACAGGCTTGGTCTCATTAGTCCGTCGAGTAGTGCTAAGTGTCACTTATCTTTTGGCAGTTATTCGCGGTGATGTCGATTCTGAATTCCTTTTTGGTAAAGTTAACTTCCGCGTGCCAAATAGACTAACTCGTCATTATCAACCTATATTATCGATTTACTTACGCCAATAATGATGATAAATGTCTTAATATTATTGATCTATCTGAAAACAACGATTATATAAAGAGAATTTAATTCTGTTTTATTACTTTAGTCTGTAAGGTTTCACTCGCCATAGACGTAAGTATATAAATAAATATAAGGCTCAGTCGTGGCACACTCCAATTGAGGCCGGCTAAAAGTTCAGCACTTCAGCTTTGTCGAACTGATTACATAAAGTTATTAAAAATAATATCGGATATAGTAGCATATTTATATTTATAATCTTCACACCAGTCGCAAATCAGCTTTAAATTAAAATTAATTAAAAGTTGTATCCATATAGAAGTATGTATAGTACAAATTTTTTACCAATTGAAATCAGTTAATATTTAATTAAAATACATATGTACATATATTTAACAAATGTCTGCGTGTAGAGAAGGTCAATGAACTCTTATTGCAATTTTATACCACACAAACATGTACTTTTGCAATACCCAAATAACTCTTATATGTACAAAAAAAAAAAAAATGTTTATAATCACCAGTTGCATCATATTGCTAGGCAACACTAGCGCTGCAAAAATGACCACAACTTACAGTGGCAGAAATTTTTCTAAACCTAAGAAAAGTGTTTGTACAAGTTTTTCATAAAATTAAAAGTTGATAATTTAGAATAATAAAAAATAATGCAAAAAATTAAAGCTAAAGCTTCGTCGTTACCCATATTTAATGGTAGGGTATCGGATTCATCAACATCTAGTACCTCTTCATCTGTTATAATGCCAACAAAAAATAATAAAAAACGCGCCACTTTTAATGGTTTTCTTAAGCCTACAACAGTATTTTCCATATCCAATACAGCCAGTAATTTAACAGATCATGAAAAAACTTTAGATTCTGCAGAAGCTGACGTAGTCATAGTCAATGGAAATAGTTCGGATAAGAACGCTCAAATTACACAAAAATCAATGGAAGTAGCTGGTACAGAGTTAAGTAATTATGAGAAGCTTAAAGTGGTTGGTCAAGGATCATTCGGTATTGCGGTCTTGTATCGTCGAAAAAGTGATAACCATTACGTTGTTTTTAAACAAATTAATTTAAATGACTTGACACCATCGGAAAGAGATCTGGCTATGAATGAAGTCGAAGTGTTTTTCAAAACTTCACCACCCCAATATAATTAGGTAATATGACGAATATAGAAATTTTTTAAACATAATAAACACACTACATACTTCTTTTCAGTTACTTGGGAAGTTTTATCAAAGATAATACTTTATTAATTGAAATGGAATATGCAGATGGTGGTACCTTAGCACAGATCATAGGAGAACGTAAATTGAGAGATTACTTTCCAGAACGTTATATTATAGCTGTATTTGAGCAGATATCCAGTGCTATAAACTATATGCATTCTGAAAACATTTTGCACAGGTAAGTATGGAACGTACGTGAATATTCTAAATCTTTATATGAAGGTGTTTATAAGTAAGTAAAAATAATGTTTATAAGCAATATTATATTTTTCAATTTCAAGGGATTTAAAAACAGCTAATGTATTCTTAAATAAAAGAGGTATTGTTAAAATTGGAGATTTTGGAATATCTAAAATAATGAATACTAAAATTCATGCTCAGACTGTATTAGGTACACCATATTATTTTAGTCCTGAAATGGTAAATACATGGAATGAATTTTTAGAAAATTATTTAAAAATTTCTTAATTGAATATCTTTAAGTGTGAAGGAAAGGAATATGATCATAAGAGTGATATATGGGCCTTAGGCTGTATACTGGGTGAAATGTGCTGTTTACGTAAAACTTTTGCAGCAACAAATCTTTCCGAACTTGTGGGTAAAATAATGAATGTAAGTAAAAAATAATAGAAAAAAAAACATTATTAATAACTAAAGGCATGTAGTAAGTGTTGCTGGGCTTAATGAAAGAGTTTAAATTTTGAAAAAGCTATTGAATAAATTAACATGTAAAACAAAAAATTTAATACTACTCTTTCAGAAATTGAAAGCATTTTATATTTAGTAATGGTTTTTTAATGCATATTAGAAAACAGCCATCTATCGAAGATCAACGAAAGTACACTGTAACACTCACGATCCATAGATATGTACAAAGTTTTACCGAAATCCGTGTAGTAATTATTGATTTCACTGTTTATTTTTAACTCGCGCCATCTATCGAATAAAACTATAAGGAAACTCTATTCACGGTCCATAGAAGATATGTATAAAGTTTTGTCAATTTAATTTTGCAGTTTGTAAGTTTATCGTTTTTTTTTTTTCAAAACGTGTTTGGTTATAAATAAAAGATATTGCACATAAACACTTCTTCTGGTTCATAGAAGATATTTCCACAATTTGGTCGATGCTTAGTTTTTAAGTTTACCACTGTTTTGGGTATTTACTCCATCTATATAATGCACATATCATCTTTTAAGACATAACCTTTTTTAATTTTTGCTAGAAATTTGTTTTTCAGCTGGTCAGCTATAAATCGATCTTGATCATATTACATAAAGTAATAAATATAAAAACTTATCTGCTTCAAATTTCGCATGAATTCGTCATAACCTGGCTGTCTAATTCATATTTTAATTAAGAATTTAAATGAACAATACCTCACACAGTTTTTAAGGTAAAAATTATGTAATATAAATGTTAGTGAAAAATTTTGCAAAGATATGTCGATTACCAGCGCCTTTGACACTGCAGGTACATAAGTGGATTGTTAGTAATCAGTCTAACATTAAAGCTAAAATATTAATATTTTCTATAATTCCTTAAAAATTTCCGCAAAGGAATATAATTTGTTAAACTATGTTTTGGGTTGATTCTGTTTTGGAATTATTATATATTTTTTAACTGTTTTTCCAGGGTTCGTATACACCTTTGCCGAAAGGATATTCTTCAGGCTTGAAAAGTTTACTTAGCAATTTATTACAGGTAATATTGTTTCTATAAAGTGTAATCGAAATAAAACAATAATAAAAACATGCATAATTATAAAAACAGGTGGAACCCGCACGGCGTCCTAAGGCATCAGAAATTTTAGAATATTGGATACCTCTTATATTTCGTAACCTGGGTAAACATAAAGGGTATTTAATGTATAAGTTCAAATCACGACAAATTTAAGAACACACAATTTTCATTCCAGTTACTCTTATGAAGATGATATGAGTTCAACTACAAGTTCAGCATGTAATTCAAAAATTATATCTCTGCATGAAGAACCCATTGCCTCAAATAGTTCACGAAGATCAACTGTGATCGATTTGTCTACAGCTCAGACTGAAACTAAAGAAATAATGAAGGCCGAAACAGCTCAACCCAATGAAACAATAGAAAAAAGGTTTTAAAATAATATTTAGAATTATTATTAATATTTATGTCTTTATCTACTAATTAATTTTCTTTTCAGATCTGTTTTGTATCAACTAAAATGTTTTGGCAATAGTTTTAGCATGACACCCATACAGCTGCCACCCAAGGCTTATATTTTATGTGTAGCTACAAGTGAAACGCATTTTGTAGTGGTTAATAGCGGTAAGCAATTAAACGCTTTTCGTCATTTTACTGACTTGATTATACCGCATTTGAGATTATATTTGTAATCCTTAATTTTATCTATCGAATCAGATTTTATTTTTGAGTTAAATGGATCTTCTAATCAGTCTACGATTTCAAATACCATTTTATACAAAAAAAAAAAAAAAAAAAAAATACAATTTTTAACACTAAGCTTTTTTTATAGCAAACTTTTTCCTATTGCCAAAGTACCCTAGCTGTCATGAAAAAGTTTCACTTAAAAGTTAAGTTAACTGATAGATATGTGTCGAACTAGGACAAAATTGACCGCAAACATTTTCTAATGATTGGTCCACAACTAACTTTTATCCAAATATAGCTAATAGTCTTGATCGAGGTCTTGTAGAATTTGTAGCTGGCAATTTATGAATCGACATCTCTCCAATTTGTCAAAAAATTAAGTGGATTCAAAACGCCTTGCGCAGCCAAATTTACCCAAAGTTTTTTTTTCGAATAATTAACTGAATTTTATGGTAATTTAGGTAAAATGTTATTCCTAAGTTTCCGGTTTTCGAATAACTCGAAAAATAGCGATTTTTAAAAAACAGGCTTTCGGTTAATAATCATTTAAATAACCGGTTAACCGGTTCTTTTATTTAAATAAAATTGTTCTTGATTCTTGAAGCGCAGAGCTGGACAACGTCGTTTTAAAAATAAGCAGAACCTGACGGAGAACTTAAAATTAAAGTGGCAACACTGGAATTATTCTAACAAACCTCGCAAAAACTATGCCAAAACGGTGTGCGGAGGCCATAAAAAACAAAGTATATTACACAAAATGCTGAAAGTTGCTTAAGTTTCGAAGGAGCTAATTTCGTTTTTGTTGTATTACTTGGTTGAGAATAGAATTAAAGGTTTGTTATTTTAGTTATAATTTAGATGCTAAGATAACAAGAATTAAATGTTTTACTTTGAATAAAACTATTAGTAATATACGAGTCCTTAATTGCCTCGACAAGAAAAGTTGCTTAGGTTTCTGACAGCACTGCATGCAAATTCATGCACCACGTATTTAATAGTGTGTGTGTCACTGTGGTATGTTAAATAAGACACCCACCTTCCAGCCAAGAAGTCGTCGGTTCAATCCCAGGTCACACCATCTGACAATTTTCAACGGCGATGTCACCTTACAAAATTACTAGCAACTGGTTATGCATATTTACGCTGTAAAAAACTTCATTAACTAATATATCTGTCGTTCGGAGCCGATGGGAAAAAGTTATTGTTGCTCAAGTGCGCATATCTTTTTCGATCTACTTTGGTTTTCACGTTTTCACTTGAATTAAAATCGGTAAAGTCGTTTTCAAGTTACTACGAAATACATTGACTTATTTTGGGTGAAAAAATTGCCACGCCCATAAAATAAACTTGAGCCCGATGGAAAAAACTGAAAACGGGTTTGAATTCAGCGCATCAAAATCATTGTATTCCATATAGTTCTATTTAAAGGCTTTTTGGCTGTATGCCAGTGTAATCGATTTTTACTAAATTCGATAGGGACTTTAGAAGAAGAAAACTTTATCTGAACGTCTTAAACCGAAAACTACGGATTTGTTTCGATCTTAAGACTTAAATTATATGGAAACGAGTGAACAAATTCCACGAGAGACTATTTTGACTAAATTTTGTTATAATTGAAAAATATGGTTGGTTTTAATGATAAGCTTACTTGGTTCCAATTTTATGTAGAAATCAAAATACTAAAACTGATTTCCGAATAAACGCTTGTAAAGTAAATACTCGAAGTAATTTTCAATAGAGTTAGGACTGTTTATTATCTTAAAGTTTCACTGCTTATCGTATAAGTTTAATATCTATAGAATTATTTTTTTGTGATGCCTAGTATTGTATAATAATGACATGAGGATATACCTTTCCTTATCTCTAATAGATGGTTCAGTTTACACCTGGGGTGAAGGTATTCATGGTCAGTTGGGTTTAAGCTCCTTAGAAGCCTGGAAACATTATCCTAGTCGTATGGAAAGTATACGAAGTTATCACATAATAAGGTATTGGGTATGAAAAAAACTTATATTTTCCAAAATAAATTCATTTTTGATTTCTGTTGAATAGCGCATGTGCTGGGGAAGGTTTTACTATACTTTTGACTCAAATGGGATCATTACTAAGTTGTGGGGATAATAGTAAATACGCTTTGGGTCATGATGACAACAAAACCTATCACAGTCCAAAAGTTATAGAAAAATTAGAAGATGTATGTATTAAGGAAATCAGGGCTGGTTCAACTCATGTTTTAGCATTAAGTGTAGAAGGCAGCATTTATACCTGGGGTACAAATGTACATGGCGCTCTGGGTTTGGGCAGTTTACAAACACAACAGTAAGTATATGTATTAATTTATAATAAATAATCAATTTATGCATACTTCATAATTCTTAGAAAAACACCTCAAAAAATATTAATTTCCCATATCAAATCTAAAGTAAAGAATATTTTTTGTGGACCTGACACATCGGCAGTATTATTTGAAAATGGTGAAATGCATGTTTGCGGTAACAATGAATACAATAAATTGGGTTTTGAAAAACCATCTAAAATAATGGCTTTAGTATGCGATAAGTCTAACAATTTAAAGAAAAAATTTAATCTGAACGTAATTAAATTCTTCACAGAAAAAGTTGTTATTACCCTATCCTATATTGGAAGCCAGTTTTTCTAGCACACATTCAATATTTTTGGTTGAAGGTGGTTATGTTTTTACTATGGGTTCAAATGCCGCCGGTCAACGTGGTGTGGGACATTGTAATAATGTTGCAGAGACGGTAACTTTGGTCGAATCTATAAAGGATAGATACATCGTTGTAAGCTTAAAAATTGATATATTTTTCGTGAATTTTCAATTTTATGGTCTTGTTTTTTACAGAAATGTAGATGTAACGATCAGTGCTGTATTGTAAGTTCCGATTATAATGTGATAACATTTTGGGGTACACGTAATGGTATACCAGAATTAGGTGAAGAAGGCAGCGCCAAGGATATTCACGAAAATGAAGTATTTACGTATTCGATATTGCATTTTATTTTTAAAAATTCATTGCCTGCGTTTTATTTCAAGGTACAATCAAATCAAATGGACTTGGAATTAGGAAATAATACTGCAGCATTTACAAATTTTTTAGCTTCTGTTTATAAATCAGAGCTAGTACTAGAGTCTCAAGATTTACTAGGGTAAGTAATATATTGGGTCATATAGAAAGTATCTGCGGTTTTTATAATCAAGTACGTATTTGCACCGTGCAGGTCGGAGCTATTTGGGTGTGCATTAAAAATATATATAGCCCAGCATTGGCAGATTAGATCCGTCTTCACCCAAAACTTATCCATTTTAAAAACTACGACTACTTTTTATGTGACACAAATGCATACCAATATAAAAATTTTAATATTTTTTCTTTTTTAGGCTCTATTCCTCTCCAGAACAATTGGAAAAGGGATTTTATATAATAGTAAATGACATATTTCCCTTGCCACATAGCGTTTTGGTATTGGTTGACACTACAACACCTCTGATTGCGTCTATAGAAGATTTATCCTAGATAAATAATATTTTATATAACTTGTACCTTTTTTGCAATTTTATACCGTTTTACCTTTGCACTCATTGCAATTCATTTTTATTCCAATTAATAACAAAATAATAAAGACTTTGAATATTTCTATAATCATTTGTATTTATTTCATTAATAATGAGCAGACGTTGCACCATCATCTAAGGTCTTAAGTAAACACAAGTAATTGTAATCTGGTATTACGGTATAAACTAATATTACGTCATTAAAAGTTATTAACTGATTAAAATATCTTTTAAAATAAAAGACCATAAAAACAATGAAGTATTGCATTTCATATAATTTTCTGTAATGCCAAATTATTGTGCAATTACAAATTTAATGACATACATGTAAAGAAAACAATAATAGTGATTCCGAATTAATAAAATGGAATTAAAAATAAAAAATAAACAAGTTCAGTTAATAAAAATCACGGTTTTAACAGTTGTGAAATAGTTCTTTGTTCAGTGGTATGTTCATTATTTAATAGCGAGATGACAGATTGCCGCCATAACGATCTGGCCCTGGCCGACTGCCACTATTGTACATGCCACCACTTGCACCGGCATAACCACCACTTGAACGTTCATTGTAGGTGCGGTCATAACGATCTTGTGATGAAGGCATGGTGCGCCAATTATTTTCATCGACAGCATTCGATTTAGGCCAGCCAGAACCAGAATTGTGAATGCTTGAGGACATGCCATTACTAGAATATTTCATAGAAGAGCTACTGGCGCCCATATGAGACGATGGTGCCCAAACAGCATTTCCACTTGAACTTCCTCCATAACCAGAGCTGTCATAACGTTTACCGCTGCTAGAATTTAAAATGATGGGCAGGATTGTATTAAAATGAATTTCTCGTTCTGTTTATAACATATACCTCATATCGTCCATACGCCTGTAGTTATGCGATGGATTACGGTCGTCATAACGCCCACTGCTACTTTTATGCAATGATGAACTGGAATGATATGAACTGCTAGTAGCAACACCGCTGGATGAAGGCATATGACGTATATCGACTTCTCGTTTGTAGTCATCACGTGATGTTTTGCTTCCCGAAGTGTAATCATCTAAGCCACGTTTAGATGATGTTGATCCTATATAATCAGAACTACGTTTAGAATAGTCATCAGTGCCGCGTTTAGTAGGTACTGCGGCATAATCATCAATAGCTGACCGTTTAGTACCAACACCACTACTACCACTGTAATCCATTCTCTTCGACGACGATGAAGTGTAATCGTCTATACGTTTAGATGTAGAGCTACCAAAATCATCACATTTATAAGTACTTTACAAATTTAAGATTATTCATCATTATAAATTTCAATTTCATTATTATAATACCTTCGGGATGAAGCTAAATTGGCATCAAATCTTGGTGGTGGAGGAGCTTCATAGCGATCTGTTCCTGAAGAACGTTTACGATCATCTGCATAGCGATCGTCTGCGCCACGTTTATTCAAACGCTTAAGAGGATCATCACGAGTCTCCATAATTCTTTAAGTTGCATATTAGAAGGACACAGAAAGTCACACAGGATACACAAATAAAGAATTCAGAAAAGAAAAAGAAAACAATATTAATTTATGTCTTTAGGAGGTGAAGTATATCTAGAACCCCAAAATTAATTTTGGAATCAGTTTACTTTCTTTTTCCAAAAGGGGTGATACGGAAAAACACGCATTAAAAGCATATTTATAAAACTCGTTTTTCTTCAAAAACGAGCTCAATTGTGGGAAATTTTAGAATGAAGCATTTTAAAATTGAGATTTTTGGTCTTAAAAAAATAGATTAGGTACTGCAGCGGAGATTGTACATAACACATGGTTATTGTGAAAATTGTTTCATGATTACTTTTCAAAATATATGAAATTCTTAATACTAGGATACTACTTCTTGGAAAAATTTTGTACTGTGAAACTTTACGCGTGTAATAAAACTTTGGTTTGGTTTTGTTTAAACAACATAGCATACTTCATTTGTTGACGTTTTATTTCTAAACGCTCCAATTCAAGTTTCTCACGCTCCAACTTCTGGCGCTCGCGTTCCAAACGCAATAGTTCAGCTTTTTCACGTTCCAAGCGTTCTCGTTCCAAAGCTAATTTTCTACGCTCCTCCGCCAAGCGGGCTTCTTCCTGACGTTGACGATCTCTGATTTCTCTGCGACGTCTTTCTTCCTCTCGCAACCGTCGCTCACGTTCACGCATACGCTGGCGTTCTCGTTCTTCACGTATTTTCTTATATGATAATATTTCGCGTTGACGCATGCGCTCCCGTTGACGTTGACGATGTCGGTCATTATGACGACCACTGTTGAAGTTACTATAAACTGAACGACGCTTTACTGATGAAGTTTCTGAACGGGCTTTCTCGCTACGACTGACATCTTTGGTATCATCTGTTTTCTCTTTATCATCTTTGGGACGAGAATTTTTATCTCTGTCTTCTTTTTTAACACCATTTTCATCTTTCTTACCCGCATCACTTTTACGTTTACCATCATCGTGAGATGATTTACCATCCTTGTTGGATGACTTTTTATCATCATCTTTCCTTTTGGATTCTGAACGCGATGTACCAGAAGTTTTGCCACCATCCTTAGAATGTGATGAACTGCCACCAATCTCTTTCTTAGTACGTTCCACAGATATGATACGTCCATGCAGTTCTGTTCGATGTAAATGATCAATACAACGACTAGCATCACTTGAAGATGACATCGTCACATAGCCATAACAACGTGTACCAGGTGTACGAGTATTTGTGACGACCTTAGCTCCAATAACTTTACCATATTTAGAGAATATGGTTTTTAAGTCACTAGCTCGTGTCAATGAAGACAGCCCAGACACCCATAGGTTGCGAGATGCATTTGATGATGATAACGATGAAGATTTACCACTGGCTGTTTTTGAATTGATGGCAGAGTTGTTGTTTGATGATGATTTTTCTGGAAATTCCATACAAATAATAACAGAGTAGAGAGAGAAGGTTGAGTTATATTTATATGTTTGGTAACAGATTTTTTTCTATTTTTTGTTTTTTTATTTTTTATTTTTTAATAAATTAAATTATGTTTATATCACTTTAACTGCCACTTTTCTGAAACACTTTTCTTTTTTTTTTTTTTGTGCAAAACTCTTTTCAACTAAATCTAAACACTTTTGTTGTATTTTGTTTTTTCTCTTATTTCGAACAAATAGTCTATGCAAGAAAGTGTGAATTTAGTAATAAAGATGTTTCAGCTAAAACGGCATGTGTTAGTTGGTAAGACGTTTTAATTATATTACATCTTTACTTTGTCTTTTTTTACACACTTTAAACACAATTTTTGTTTTTGACAGGAAGTTTTTAACTACATTTCTGAATGTTTTAGTGTGAAATGTGTGTGACTATTTTCATGTCATTTTTCACCAACGAAATAATGGTGTAAATTTGTTTTTAGGGATGTGGCGAAGGCATTATTTCTGCTCAAATCCAACCATGCCATTGTCAAATCTGCATAGTCTCTTTATATTGAAATAAGACTCAAAGCAAGCAAAAGATTGTATTACAGTTGATGCTCAATTAATATAAACTTATTATAGTTGTTTCCCGTAACTAATTACCAGAGGTATATAATTTTACTGCAGTCCAGATGGTTTTCATCTTTTAAATTAAATTCATTAATTAATTTTTCCAACGATGAAGTGAACTGCTGCTTTATCCCCTTTTGAATTTGTACACGACTTTATTTATATGTATAATTGCTGCTTCCACGCCTGAATTTTGACATTTCTATGGTTGCTCTTATTTTATTAGTAGATTTATTAGGAAAGCTCTTTATTTCAGCATTGTTATGATATGATATCGAATAAGACTTTACCGCTTCCAACAAGCATCACCGGTTGAATTTATTTCTGGCTGAATTCAGTATATAATATCAAAGTAGTTAAGAATATGTACTTAAAGCTTTTTTGTGTCAACAAGACTCGGAACAAAATCTAGAAGACTTATCAATCTCCTCTAATGGTCTTAAGTGGCAGCTTACTTTTCTTTTAGGATATTTATAGCTGGATTAAGTTGAGTAAATAATATCTAACATCTACATTTTATCGGAACCTCTTTCTAGAAAGAGTGGAATCCCACTAAATTTGCAATGTTTCCAACAAACGTACATAAAACTGCTTTCACGAACGCACTAGTCTGCGAAATAAATATAAGGCATATGTGATTTATTGATACTGACGATAATTTTAACGAGTTCCATCCAATTTTACAGCTTTTTATGTTGATTGGTATATCATATAAATTCACACTTTCTTGCAAGTATAATATTATATTCGGCTTATTCAGATCCTGATTATAACACTGTCACTTTTTTATGAGTGTCAAATAAACTAATAACAAAAACTATTGTGTCTATTTCAATCGTTTTTTTATTATTAGAGAAAAAGTTACCTTTATTCTCCCTGGACTTTGATTTATCGCTAAAAAGATTAAAAGTGAAAAAATATTATGAAAATATAATTACAAAATATAGTGAAAATATTATTTAAAAATAATTAATAATAATAATAATATTAGAATTTAAAAAAGATTCAAAACTTACTCTTCCTTTTTATCTGTTGATTTATCTTCTTTCTTTTTATCCTTTTCGTCTTTATGACTTGACTTTTTATCATCTTTGTTTGAAGACTTCTCTGATTTACTATCCTTTACCTTGTCTTTTTGTGTACCTATAAATTAATTGAGAGAAAAATATATTGTTATAGAAAGCAAAAATTTCATAGCAACTAAAACAAATATTATTAAAACGCTTTTAATTTGCCGTTCAGGCGTATGTATTTGTTAACTTATTCAAATAGAAAACTGCAAAAACTTCGTTACATATAGTTTAACAAATATCTTATTTGCAACCATACACTGTAGTGCAAAAATGAGGCAATGTAAGTAAAATTTGTGCAAATGTCCTCATATTTTTCAGCTTCTTTTACAAAAAGAAAACTTTTTGATTTTTTTGATTCAATATGTTGTCCTTTCTTAAAAAATTAATAAGCATTACTTTATTGGGTTCTCTTATTTAGAATATGCCACTTTCTCTAACTCAATTGCATGAACTAACCGAAAAATACCGAATTAACTGTGCATTAGTGACAAATTTTGGCATTTGACATTATAAATTTGGAAAACTTAAAAGATTGTGTGAGTGCTAAAGTGAAAAAAATAAAAAGTTAAATCAAGCTTATCTATTGGTTTAAAAGACGCAGCTCCAGAAAAGTCTAAAAATGGCGCTTCAACTCGAAAAATCGCAATTTTTTTTTTTAAGTACAGCGGTAAAGTGGCTAGAATAATTGCTAATTACATAAATTCTATTCCAGACAGGTACAAGTTTTGGAACAAAAAATGGAAGTCCGAAACAATTACTGAAACTAAAGCCAGAGTCCTTGTATGCTAGGGGTTATTGCGTTGTTGTAAGTACCAGCTTCCAAATAAATCACTTTTTGTTCACAGATTGCCTCGGATTATCTTCAAGTAGGTTCAAATATGTGAAACGATCCATAGTTGTTTCAATAAAGACCTAAAGTTGCCGATAAGCAACTCCAAATCATATTTAAACCGCCTACATACATTCTTTATTATTCTATATGGTTTTGAGTTGTCTGGGGTTGGCATTTAAGTTTTTATTGAAACAACTATTGACCGTTTCATATACTTTTTCATTTTTGGTCGATGTCAGCAAAATAAAATACATACATACATACATATATATATATATATATATATATATATATATATATATATATATATATAAAATACATACATACATACATACATACATATATATATATATATATATATATATATATATATATATATATATATATATATATATATATATATATATATATAATTTAGACGCCCACAACATAATTTTTCCATTGATATCAACTCTTAATGTTAAAAATATATGGCAAAATACAAACAATTTATATAGGTACTTTGGATTTAATTTTAAATGGAAGATGTATATTTAGGGTTTGATAGACACTTTTCGAATATATGTTCCGTTAGCCTCTTTTATTTTTAGTCTAAACTTACCAGATTTTTCCTTATCGTCAGGAGCCTCGTCATGTAATAATTGCTGTTCATCCTCTCCTATTGTTAGATTAATGCCCTCTTCATTATCATTGTTACCAGCATCACCATTTGTTTCATCCTCATGATTCAATTCTTCGCCGTTTTCCTCTTCTAATGCTTCTTCTTCCTCTTCTTTATCTTCATTTTTATTTTCTTCCTCTTCTGCCTCATGTTCTTCATCACACTGTTCATTTTCAATCTCATCTTCGTTATCCTCTATTATTTGGCATTCATCATCGATTTCGCCCACTTGATCAACTTCGTCATCGTCATGATCGTATTGCTCATCTTCATTTAGGTTTTCTTCCTCCTCCACCACCACTGGTTCGTCTAGGGGTTCCTCTTTTATTTGAATTTCCTCTACAGGCTTTTCCTTGGGTGGAGCTTTACTTTTAGCATTCTTATCCTCCACCGTTTTGGCGACTGGAGCTGGAGCTGGTGCCTTTTTTGCGGGCGTTCCTTTGCCTTGGCGAAAAATATGTTTGGCTGGGTCTATGCCTTCACCTTTTAAGGTCTATAAAATAGATGAAAATAAGTATCATGCAATTGTTAAATTACTAAGTTTTATATTCTATTTACCTTTTCAAGCCTTTCAATTAATGCAGACTTTGGTCCAACTGTCTCTAACTTCCTTTTTTCCAATTCCTCTTTCAAGTCACACACACGTAATTCACTCAATTTTTTGCCAATTTCGGCCATTTTGTTGAAATGTTTATTTCACTGTTAAATGTTATCAGATATTTATTACTTTTTCTGTAATAACGTTAAATCACTGCTTACTATTTGTTCTCTAATTTTATTAAGAGTTTCAATACGTATTTTTTTTCTGCTGTCTGAAATGATTTGTGGAAAATTTTCTTCACCTAGAATAAAAATGGCGTAGATGACGAAAAGTGCTACCAAGTCAAAAGTAACATCAAATGCCAACCTTGAGACATAAAAACGAAATGAAATGGAACATAACATCATGCAATTCGAAAAAAATTTGTGTTCAGAATAATAAATGCTTGGAGAATAGCAAGTGCTTCCATTTACTACATAAATACTAATATGTATGCCATAGCAAATTAAACAAATTTCAAAGTAATTTATGTATTAAAACAGTTGTCGAATATAGATGTAAACATTGTGATTTGTAAAAATTTTTATTTTTTGGGTTATAAGATATGATTTTTGAAAATATGACTTGGAAATATAAGATCTCTATGCATTATACTTATGATTACTTTAAACTTGATTTTCCTTTTAAAATTTTAGTAGAATAACTCTTGTGATTTACAACAAAGTTTTCCTTTATTTTCAAAATATATTTATATATTTACGTTATAATGAAATAAATATTTGCCTGATATATGCATTCTTTGATTTATTGCAAACTGTTACGGCTTTCAATACTTTTGAATATTCACAATACAACTCTGTTATGATGCATGGTGAGCGCTTAAAGGGTGTGTCAAACGTATTTAAATGTATACAGTTTGGCATGACTGTAATCGATAATTGCGAAAAATTAACTTGGCAGCACTTTTTACGATGACGGTCTTCAGCCATATTGCTCTTTCTTTCTTTTTCTGACCACGTTCTCTGCGAGTCGTATGAAATAAACATGAGCCTCACGATTTCCAAAAAACGCAAGGTAATTTAGCAAAAAAACACCTTATAATTTAACAAAATTAGCGCTTTTTAAATGGCCATTCAAAAAGTGTTAAAATTTACTTGTAAAAAGTGTGAAAATTTCGTGAAAAACAGTGACAAACTTTTTGCTAACCTCAAAAAATGCAAACGTCAAAATGTTTGTGTGTAGTGCTTACAATAGTTGGCCCTATATAAACTTCAAATGTATATCTGTGTTGGAAGAAATATATTTATATTTAAAATTTGATTAGTGCTTTAGCAGTAAGTAATGGCGTTTTTATTTTATTTTTTTAGTTTGTTGCCGATGGCATGTTCAAGGCTGAATTGAACGAGTTCTTGACTCGTGAGCTCGCCGAGGATGGTTACTCCGGTGTTGAAGTACGTGTAACCCCCGCCCGTACTGAAATCATCATCATGGCCACCAAGACCCAACAGGTTTTGGGTGATAAAGGTCGCCGCATTCGTGAATTGACCGCTATGGTACAAAAGCGTTTCAACTTCGAACCTGGCCGTATTGAATTGTACGCTGAAAAGGTTGCCACCCGTGGTTTGTGCGCCATTGCTCAAGCTGAATCCCTCCGTTACAAGTTGACCGGTGGTTTGGCTGTCCGTCGTGCCTGCTATGGTGTTTTGCGCTTCATTATGGAGTCTGGCGCCAAGGGCTGTGAAGTCGTTGTATCTGGCAAGTTGCGTGGTCAACGTGCCAAATCAATGAAATTCGTTGATGGTCTTATGATCCACTCTGGTGATCCATGCAATGATTACGTTGAAACCGCCACTCGTCACGTTTTGTTGCGTCAAGGTGTCTTGGGTATTAAGGTCAAAATTATGTTGCCTTATGATCCTAAGAACAAGATTGGTCCTAAGAAACCATTGCCCGACAATGTATCTGTTGTTGAGCCCAAAGAAGAAAAAATTTATGAAACCCCCGAAACTGAATACAAAATGTCCGCCCGTGTGGCCATCGTTGATGATGTTGAAAAGTAAAGTCCTAATATAATGTGAGGGTCATGTATTGTTTTTTTATAAGACAACAACTAAGTTAAAAAAACATTCAAATAAATATAACTTTATTTTAAACATTTACAAAAACATTTTTTGTATAATTTTAATAGAAATATATACATATTAAGTTCAAATTCCAAAATTAACATATTTTTAAACTTTGGGAAAAAGATTAAGAAAATGGGGAAAGTAAATTTTGGTCAGCTGAAGTATATTTTGTTAGGTTATTGGTCCGGGCATATTCGTAAATGCATCACACCACTGCATCATGACATTTGGCGCTTTAAAACAACTCAAATTCAGTATTTTACTCCAAAATTTGTTTGTGTATATAGAGTAGTGCTGCCGCAAATTTATATGCATCAATAGAGCATTTTATTTTCTGTGGTATAAGTGCAGTTGATGCATTTACGAACAGGCTATAGGAATATGCGGAATGCAATGCATCTTAGGGCACAACTTTGGCTTACAGAGGTATCCTGAATATCGTCATATGAAATCGAGAATACCCCAATTTACATTTAAAATATTTTACAGAAGCATAAAGTTCTAAAATGGAAAATAAATCTTTTAGTTTAAGCTTAGAATTTTGTTGTTGGTAATTGTAGAAGGGTAAGTATTCATTGGAACATATTTCGAAAGCGTGCATCATAATCAATCAAAAATTTTGAATTTTATGGCTTTTTGGATTTCATATGACGATATGAAAATTTCGAACTTCGTTTTCGGAAATAGTGTCTTAAATACATGAAAACTTACAATAATAAATATATAACAAAATTTAAATATTATGTGTAACGGCTTGTGAACTATTGGGACTTTCCGCGCTATTTAGCTTATTCAGTCTTTTTTCTTAAAAAAATTAGAAAGAGAAATATTAAAGAAAACTTAAAGTTCGAAGTATTACTTCAATAAAGATTATGTATATGCAACTTGCTTTTTCTGTTAAATACATTAACTAAAAAATTAATGATTAAATTTACAAATAGTAATTAAATCAATACTCGTTTTCGGCATAATCTACATTTAAGGTGCTTAATGGTAAATAAACAAATAAATCTTAGCGTTAATACTAATAGGTCGTTTATGGAATGCACCCGATTTTTAGTTGCGTTGACAGTTCATTACGTATGGCAATTAGTAAATAAAAAAACTATTAATTTCAATTGCCATACAGGCAACTAAAAATTTTTCGTTGGCATTCGGTTGCCATCCATGACACCTATTAAATTAAAACTAAATATATGAACCGCTTATTAAACTGTCTGCAAATGCCTTTGTTAGTTCTAATGCATAGAAAAAGAAGAAAGTTTACATACATAGGTATGTATGTATTTACCTACAGATTCGAAAATCTATTAAAAAAGCTAAATTTTTTTTAAATATTCTAATATGTAATATGTTTTGAAGATTACTTTATACGCTTTAAAGTTACACACTTTGAAGTTAATTAGAATTTCTAGATTTTTAATATAACATCACATTCGAACGTTTGACAAACATTTCTCTGATAAAACATTTGGAAACGAGTATTGGAAGCGAAACGAAAAAGCAGCAAATCTTTCGATCTCGAAGGATTACCTGTGATACCAATAGCGAAACTTTATTAATATCTTAAGCGAATAACTTTAACGATATCACTAAATATTCACTAATAATATTTTTAATTATTTCATTTTAATATCGCTGAAAATTATTTTTTATTAGTTTGGGAACGAAGTCTTTGCTCTTTTCTATTTTTGCCGTTAATTTTGCTTAGCGATGAAGCTCACTTTTGTTTGAATGGATACGTCAATAAACAAAACTGTCGTATTTGAAGTGACGATAATCCTCAAGTGTATGTTGGGATACCGTTACATCCATAAAAACTGACTGTTTGGTGAGCTTTATGAGCTGGTAAAATCATTGGTCCGCACTTCCTTAAAAACAATGCTGGTAAGAACATTACAGTCAATGGTGACCGCTGTAGAGCCATGATTACAGATTTTTGATGTGAGGGAGTTGTGGTTTCAACAAGATGGCAAAACATGTCTCACAGCACGTGCCACAATTGATTTATTGAAAGAAACGTTTGGCAACCGCATAATTTCACGTACGATTTAACGCCACTAGACGATTTTCTGTGGGCATATGTGAACGCGCTAGTCTACGCCGATAAGCCCGAAGCTTGGAGGAGAAATTCGCCGCGTTATTGCTAATATAAGGCCACAAATGTTAGGAAATGTCATAGTACATTGCATATCAGAGCCAGCCGTGACGGTCATATGCCAGATGTCATATTTAAATTATAATGCCAGAAGAATATCGAATAAAGTAAATTTCATGTCAATTTAAAAAATTCATTCATTCAATTTATTCCATTTCAAAGTTCTATACATCTATGAAAAACTCCCTTTTTAAGAATCAGTGAATTCCCTAGACCATCTTTTCACATAACATAATACCGCCCTAGCCTTAATAGTTGTCACACTAACATAATCAACAAATGACAGTTTCCTACCGAGATCTAGAAAGGTTGTAACGGTCTCAAATGGGCAAGATTCAATTGTAAATTCGAACGGTATTATACACCTACGGGAGAAGACCATATGCCTACATTTACCCAAGTTGAGATGACACAATACTACGTTGTAGAGCTGCCCGACCAGAAACATCATTAGAAGTATAAAATAATATAAAATCCTCAGCGTACATAAGAACACACAGTCAAAAAATACATCAGAAAGGTCATTAAGAAATAACAAGAACAAAAGTGGACGTTGTGGAGTGGAGTTCCCTGTGGAACTCCGAAAGAAACATTAACGGCCCTAGACAACACATTCTGGAACGAAACTTTTTGTGTCTTAAAATAGAGGTAAGAGTCTATCCAACGATGAAGTCCATCAGGAATACCAATCAAAGCCAGTTTATGAAACAAAATCCTATGATTAACTCTATCAAAGGCCTTACTACAATCAGAATAAATAACATCAGTTTGAGTACCCACAACAAAGTCTCTAAAGACCCTTTAAGTAAATTCAAGAAGGTTAGTTACCGTCGACCTACTCTTTAAAAAACCATGCTGAAACAGAGACATTATAGATTTCATTCGAAAATAGAAAAAATCAGTAAGCAGATTCTCCATTAACTTGGGGATAGCACTGAACATAGCAATACCTCTATAATTCGATATATTCGATCTACTACCGTACTTATGCAAAGGAATAATAGAAGACCTTTTCCAAGTACGAGGAAAATAACCAATTTCCAAAAGCTTGTTAAAGATAAACATCAAAGACCACTCAAAGCTACAGCGCAGCTCCCCAAGATATACGCAGGAACCCTATCAGGCCCCGGCATATGTGTATTCTTTAGCCTGGACAGACAGAAGAACAGACTCAACATCAAATTTATGAGTATTAAAAATTGGTATACTTTTGACAGAATATGGATACAAAAATATGCCGCCCGAATACAGGACAGAGTCTAATTGCCTATACGTAGACTGAAAGAAATCAACAAACATATTTGATATGTCAAGATAAACAGAAGACGATTGTTCCACGTAGAACATTTCAGTAGGAAACGTAGACGGTTTGCGTCTAACAAGAACGAAGTTATAAAATGACTTCGGATTGATTTTTGATTTAATTTCTAACTTTTCCACTGTATTATCAAAATAATAATCGTAATTGCTTACATAAAATGCCATGAATGTTCGTTTTTGGCATGAGGTAAATGTTAGCTGAGCTATTTCATCATCAATAAAACAAAGATGTTCTTGGGGTTAACGACACCAAAGAATATTTCAGTGATAACCTTCAAAGACACGTAGTAAATGATATAACAGAAAAAGGAGTTGTTATGATAAAAAGTTTAACGAATCGGTAAGGGACGAACAACAAAAACAATTCTTGTTGCTGGTTGTCGATTATATAAAAAACACATCTTTGGTAAAAATTAAACACCCTAATGTACATGTATCACTCTAGTTTTATCACTATTTTAAAGTTCAATTAAACACTTCGCGAACAATTTATTTTCGCTTTGTTCTTTCGTGGGACAGATTTATTGAATGTGTATAGAATTAAAAATAAAATTATGTAACGCAGTTTTTAAATGATATAATATTACGGTTATTGCCGGTATGTCCCAGCTACAACTTCAAGTTGATAGTATACGATACAGCAGTACATGTATGCCTTCCTGTCTCAACATTTTTCTCTAAATTTGGCGGTTAAGTAAAATTCACAAGTTCACTTTGCTATATGTATATAGTACTTGAGAGTTGAAGTCGCCAAACTTCTTGCGATTGCGTACTCCAGTACAGCTATTATGCGATTAAAACTCGCTTCTCAAATTGTTGGCAAAAAGTAAATTCCAGAGCATGTCCGAATATATTGTTACATTTTAACTTTTTTAAAACGTTTGAGTTCGTTTAAATTGCGTTAAAATATAAAAAACACCGCTTTACTGTGTTGTTTTACAGTTTTTCCACTCTAACTTTTTTACTGTTTGTCTTAATACAACACTTAATATTCGTTTATACAACACTTTTATTTCCACTTTAACACAACTTTATTTATTGACAGCTAAACAATAACTAACTAACTACGAGTAATTGCCTATAGTTTTGAAGGTTCCGGAAATATCGGCCATCTTCTATTTTCATATCCGTTAATTCATTACACATTACAGTTTTAAAGCGCTGATATGTTGTATTTTTATTTTCGTAACAATATTGACCGATAAGTGGTGGGTTTCTTTAATTATAATTTGACAAAAAGTATTATTTTTTCAGTAACATTTTAACTTTGTTGTTGTTCGTCTTTATTGTGTACAAAAACAACATAATCCCTTTTATTAAGGAACTTGTTGAACATTCACTGATTATCATCATCTACATAAAACATGACAAACGAACGAGGAAACAAATGAACGCAATCGAGAAGCATCAGAAAATATAAGCGTTAAACGCACAAGCAATTTTATGTACGTATGTAGTATGTATGTACTATATGAATAAGTTATATTGGGAGTTTGAAAAAGTTCGGTTATAAATTGTCGGTAGATGGCTTTAAGATGTAATATCTCTGTTAAGTGTATCAGACAACACTATAGCTTGTGTGAAAGGTAGCATGCAAAAATTCACTTTGTAGGAAGACATTATTAAAATAGCATTATTCTGTAAAAATTTATCTACGTTTAAAAATTAGTGAAAATTGAATAGAGAAGGTAAGAACGCATTGAAGGCTGCTGAAAAAATTTGGAAAGTTTGTGTAAACAATGCAGTAACTAGAAAAATAGCTTGTACGCTTTTGATATGATAATTTCGCTGTTAAAAATGCATCCCGCTATGGTCGACCAATCACTAAAAAGTTAAATCATGAAAAAAATTGAGTAATATCGGCACATAAGGATTCTAGGCATTCATCACCAAATAGTTATCAACCATTTGAACTAAGCTGGATACACAAAGAAACTTCTCTGATAAATCGGAGCAAAATTGAACCAAAATTGAAAAGTGGTTCACGTAGATCATGGACGAAACAGGATGGTGGCAAGGCTAGGATTGACAGAAAGAACGGTAATGCTGTGTGTCTGGTGGGATTGGTAGGGAATTATTTAATATAAGCTTCTACAACCTAGTCAAAAAATTGATTCTAAGCTCTACTGTCAGCAATTAATGAGATTAAAGCAAGCAAGTTTGTTAAAATGGACAGAATTGATGAAGGTGTTGTACTCCACACATCTTCGATGACCCGACAGAAACTGAAAGAGCTGGCTGGTAAGTTTTGATTTATATATAGCCCGGACCTTGCAACTTCAAATTATCATTTGTTTTGATCTCTACAGAATTATCCTAATAGTTTATATTTCCTAAAAACCTGCAAAACTCTATTGTATCAATTTTTTGCTTGGTTTGGTTTGGTTTGAGGACGAGTAGTCATCCGGTCAGTACAGGACCGGAGACCAATGGTCCATTGTGATCGCCCTGTGCGGA
Organism: Wohlfahrtia magnifica; assembly: GCA_023159175.1. NCBI lineage: Eukaryota > Metazoa > Arthropoda > Insecta > Diptera > Sarcophagidae > Wohlfahrtia > Wohlfahrtia magnifica. The sequence continues at coordinate 10,242,596 of JAKWBJ010000226.1, read as the reverse complement.
AACCTATATCGAAGAGAAGAAGAATAATAGTACAAAAAATAAAGTTAAAGAAAAACTAATGAAAGCTAAAGACAAGAGCTCGAAGGTCTTACACCCCCAAGGGATCCGATCACTCCCTATACCACAACCAGCTGAGGCCTTTTGCAAGCCGAAGGATAACAGTGGGGTCAGTTAACGAAAGGGAGGTTAGAGTTTGGCTCATAAATTCACCTAAGAGTCGATGCCTCCTGCCTGACAGTCTGACAATGGCATAATAGATGTTCAATCGTCTCTAACTCTTCCTTGTTCTCGCACAGCCTTCAGCAATAAATATCGACATTCGCCCATCTACGGGTCATCGCACGGATACTACAATGGCCCGTAATAACGCCCGTAGTCAGCCTCAGCTCCAACTTAGTCATAGAGAGAAGTGCAGATGTCCTACGACTGCATATAACCGGCCATATATATTTAAAGACCCTACAAACCGGTTCGTTGAAGAAGGTTTTACCACTCTTCTTAGCGAAGAACCTCTCTAGGTACACTAATGTAATAATCCAACAGCTGTAGGACAGAGTCTCCAGTCGGAGGACTGTTGATACAGAACCACGACGAGCCAATTTATCAGTCTTTTCATTGCCAGCAATACCACAGTGACCCAGTACTCAGCAAACTTAAACGTTCTTCCGCAGTCTACCCAAGGCTAATCTACAGTCACGAACAACCATGGATCAGATAAAGCACGATCTGAGGGACTTGAGAGCCGCCTGGCTGTCCACAAAACCAGTCACCTGACCCCCAATGCACCAATCTCATTCTCGATTATCTCCACTGCCTTCCTAACAGCAAAAACTTCCGCCTGGAATACACTGCACTCACCATTCAACTTATAGTAACACCTAAGATCAAGTTGTTCGCAGTAGGCAGCCTTCTCCGTCTTAGATCCGTGTGTATAAAACACCAGACCATCAAGAGGAGGGTTGCACCGATGCCAATCGTCCCTGATCGGTATCCCCGCCTTCACAGTCTCAAAACTCATGGCTGGTAGGACATAGTCACTCCCCCCACTCGTTCCAAGACTCAAAATCAGGCAGCGCAAAAAACGCATATGTCCATAATCTGCATCTTGCCAAAAGCCCAGTTCCCTGAGTCGTAGGGTACTCCTTGCCGCCTGAAGGTGAATTTGAAAGACCAAAGGACGTACGTCAAGCATCATAATCAGAACCGTCTGCAGAGTACTCCCACACGCCCCCGTGATGAGGAAGGAAGCGGAACGCTGCACACTGCTCAGCTTCAATAAGCCCTATCTAAATCCCACCGCGTGCCACCAAACAAGACCGCCATAAGTAAGAATGGGGCTTACCACCGCACTGTACAACCAGTGAACAGCGTGAGGTTTCAAACCCCAATTCTTCCCGATGGAGTTCTTACAGGAATATAGTATATTTAGTTTAATAAAGCACGTTTCATATATAAGAAATATTATGTTTTTCGTCAAATTTGTAACCGAACTTTTTCGAACAGCCAATATTTAATTTTTTTCATGTCCAATTACAATTACGTTGTGTGCAAATACTATAATACTACACACATACATACTTATATAGACGTATATAATAAATATAATACTTGATTTGGATGTCATCTTAGGTTACCCATGACATTCTTCGATTGTGAATGTGGACACTTATGCATGTATATATGTTTTAAGAGAAAAAGATTATTTTTCGAAAATAAAAATGTAAGAAATTGTTGGCGTTTTATATTCATCTTAAAAATATTTTGACATCTTTCTTTTTTTGGGTTTCTTTTGTGTAATTCGGAATGACCCACATATTTGATGATGAATATTTAAAAGATCAGAAAGGAAATGTTATGGCAATTAATGAATGAAAGGTATTATGGAGAATCGTATTTGTTTACAGGCATTTAAATTTGTAATTGCTTTCCTATGCCATACAGATTTTATTGGGTTTTGTATCTTTTTTAGGGAATTGGCAAATTTACATACATATAAATAAGTTACAATTTAAGCAACGGAATTAAAATCTTAATCTGAGAGAAAATGTATTTCTTTCAATATTCGTAACGCTTGTATCGCATTTAAACGAAAACGATATTAATTTTTCATTAACCCTCTTGGGAGTATTTACATGGTTTCCACAAAGCATCTCCATCTTACTCGGTTTGCTGCTGTTGTTTTTTTTTCAGCCCTCTCAAATCAAATTATATTGTTCATATTCTTGGAGTATACCGTAGTATCTTAAGCTCTGAGAATTCCACTCTAGCGCCATCCTTGTGATGTTGTTCAGTTTGTTTATGATGATATGGTCGATCCATTTTTTACGTTTTATTTACGTTGTAGTATAAGTTTCTCGTAAGTCATATGCCGGAGATTCGTGTTGCTGATGTTGTTAAGGCAGAATGTACTGCATATTATTCTAATTCACTGGTTGATAATCCTGCATGATGGTCTGTAGCTTTTGCTTAACGGTGTCCGATACTACCTTGTTTTCACTTGCGTATAACAGAGTTAACTTTATATATGCTTTGAATATTCTTAGAATGGTTCGTGTGGATATTTGTTAGCTTGTACATATTGAATGCAGTCATCTGAAAACCATTCTCGCTTTATTGAACTTGTTGTCGACCTTTGTTTCTCCCCCGCCATTTGTTGTCACTATACAGCGATTGCGAGCTAATCTCACCAAGTCTACTGATTTTGCTTGCATATTGGAGAGATCTTGTGTTATAGCCAGTGTGACCATATTAGATTTTTTAAAGCTAAATTTAGCTTTTTTATGTTCGACTTAGCTTTGAAATTTTTCATTTAGCTTTCAGCTTTTTTTAAGCTTTTTTCAAAAATTCATTTAGCTTTTTATAGCTTTTTCTGACAATTTCAAAAAAAAAAAAGAAAAATAAGCAATAGAGCAAAAATAATACAAAAATTATAAAATCTGTCATCGGAAAACAATAAAACTGTAGCATCACTGAAAGAGTAGTTTCAGCATTGCTTATATGCTTATATTAATTAGTAAATTCATATTCTTCTTCATGAGTTTGAGAGAAAATTTGAAAATATTGTTTTTGGTTGCCCTTGCTTTTTTTGTATTTATTAAAAAAAATTTAATACAAAAAAAGGGTTTTGTGTTTATCTTTTAAAGTGTTGCCTTTTGAAAATACTCGATATTACTTCACTTTAAACAACGTTTAGCGCCAAGGAATAGAAGAACTGCAAGAAGAACTGTAAGAAAGGATAATGCCTTAAGTAATAAACAAGAGATTAATTTGATTATAGATTCGTTTCTTTTAATGTCTCAAAAAGTGTAAGTATCTTAGTAATGAAATTGACTTTTTTCTGGTTTTTTTCTTTACTACTGTGAACTTAATCGCCTGTATTGCGTATTGTGTATTCATATACAATTTTTCCCATAAATCGGACGAAAATAATTCGATTGTGCAAACGGAGCACTTGTTTAAAAGATGACAATCCAATTTACACTTTTGGTCAATAGAGTTTTTTAAATCGTCGCTAGTGTAAAAATTTATGAAGAAGAATGAGGATATTAAACGAAAGAAATCTTAATTTAGGTTAGATTATTACAATGCCAAGGGACATTTTTGATTTGCCGAAAATTAGCTGGGTACTTTCAATTCATGCACCCTTGAGATCGGATTTTACCTTTTTTCAGGTTCTGCACAATTCTCATAAATATAGGATAAAATATTAGCCAATGGCTAATAATAAATTGACTAAATAAAATAAAAATTTACCAATAATTTTTTCTACAATCTTATTTAAAACTGTCTTTATTCATCCGGTGTTGCCCGAGAATCTATATACATATATTATAAACGAGGTTAACATTCCCCTTTATTCCGATTTTATCGGTTGTTTGGCCACCTATTTGTTTTTATAAGGATAATACAAAAACGTTTGAAGTAGATGATGACTGTTGGCAATAAAAAATTGCTTTTAAAAGAAAAAATACTTGTCATTCAGACGATGTCTAATATTGTAAAAAATAAAAAAACTAAATCCCCTATTGAATTTTTGTAAGTTGGATCTATGTATTTGTACTTTTAATTTCAACAAAATCGGTTCAATCGTGGTTGGCTCATAAACGAACTGAATAAACAAAACTATTTCTCAGGTTTATTAGTGTACTTTTAGGTTTGCCTATTTAATAAATTTTTAATATTAAGTGACAACTCATATGACTTATTTGGCCCGTTTTCCCCAGGTTCAACTTTGAAAAACAGCATAGCTAACATATTTCGTTAGCTGGATCTTCTTCTGCCTTGAAAATTTCAGCAAAATTCAGTTCAATCATATACGAGTGATTGGCAAACAACTAAACAAATTTATAATTTATGTATATGGATTTGAAAAATGTCTGAAACTGAAAAGTATGTACATTAATGTATATCATTTGAATTCTTATTGAAATTCGTTCAATTAATAGTTTGACTTTTATGCTGATCAAATAGGTTTAAAAGTGATATCTGGTTTATCATCGAAACAATTGTTTTTGCTATAGATTTAGACCTGCCTAAAATTTTCCACAAAGTATTTTTTTGCTACTGAGAACATTTCTGCGGGAGTTTCGACCCAAGCTTTAAAAAAAAAAAAAAAAAAAATGGCTCACACATACATATAAGCCACACCTTATTGTGAAGGATGCGGCACGCCTTCCACTGATGCAATCTGCTCATAATTTTCTACAATGTACTTTTTTGCTACAGAGAACATTTCTGAGGAGAGTTACGACACAAACTTAAAAAAAAAATTGGCCCATACATATAAGGAGCACCCTAATGCTTATGATGAAACATTGTAAGCCGACAGCCTTGCAGATCTAAAAAAAAATGAGTCGATAATATTGCACTGCAAAGTCAGAAATATGGCCTAGGGATCGAAACCAAATATATGATTGTTAGCTGAAGAGATATATACAACAATACAAGTAACAGTGCTGCTGTGGAAAAGGTTGTTAAATTAATATACCTGGGTTATCTACTAAGTGAGAATTGGGACACATCTACAGAAACAAGAAATGTTGTATTGGAGCAGCCAGATCTACATTTCCGAAATATGAAAACATTTTACGAAGCCCAGATTTCAATCTGCATCTCACAAATGCTATGTATAGTTTCACAAATGCTATGTATAATCAGTTCTTCTTAATGGTATGGAAATATAAACTTTAAAAGTATCTGATATGAACAGACTAGAAGATTTTGAGATGTGAATCCTGCCAAAACTGCTGAAATCTCCCTGGACCGCTCACATTAGCAATGAAGAAGTGCTACGGGCGCAAACAGAAGCAGACAATTGCTCCTATGCAAATAGACAAAAACATCGTTTACGGGCCACATACAGGGTTGCAAGAAGGCCTTGATTTCGCTTGATTTACAAACATTTTTACAGCTTGCCAAGAATCAAGAAAAAATATAATTTTTCAAGATTTATTTAAGCACAATTTTTTAAGGGTTCTTTACACAAAGTTTTATGAACCAATAACGTAAAGTATTTTGAGTGTATTTGCTTCCTAGTTTAGTTTATCTCAATAGCTTATTAAATTTTTATAAAAGGCTTTAGAAAAAGTTCGTTTAAAATTTTACCGAATATTAAACATCTTTAGCTTATTTTTGAAATATTTGCCGTTTTGATAGATAACTTTTCGCCATTTTCACTGTAGTAATTTATCCCTCAGTGTAGAACTTCTGTCTAAAAAAACTGATCCAATTGCGTTTTTACGGAATTTAAATTTACACCGTTAAAAGAGTTCTGCAGAGATCGAAACAAATGATAATCTGAATGTGCAAGGTCTGGGCTATTAGTTGCCTCTTAGTCGGGTCATCAAAAATATATGTGGTCTGGCGTTGTTTTGAAGGAATACAACAATTAATTGGTCAACAACTATTGATCAATTCTGGCCGTTTTAATTGAACTCCTTTTCAATCCTGGCTTTGCTACTGTCTACGAAGCTTCACCTTGCTTCATCCATGACTTTTTTCGCACATTATTGTCGTACCACTTTTCATCGCCCGCAATCATTTGGATCCATCATATAAGCTATAGTGTTGCCTGATGCAATAAATATTACATTTTAGAGCTATCTACCGACAAATTGTAACCAAAGTTTTTCGAACACCCAATATTCAAGATTTTTTCCTACAAATGTCAAGAATTTTGTAATGTTGAATCTGGCAATACATCTTATACTCCAAGATAAAGTTGAAGACATAATAGGAATCAGGTGTAAGCAGTTGTCTTGGTTTATAAACAAGGCAATTGATTGGCATACAGCAAGTGGGTCACTTTTTGAAAACGGCTAGAAACTGGGACTTATTTTCCAATATTTTGAAAATTTTTTAACTCATTGTCTAACTTATTATTTTAGGCACTGTACATATATGTATATATATATGAAATGAAGAAAAAGTATTATATAGTTGGGCTTAACTAATTTTAACTTTCTAACCTTTTTTTCAAATTTACTATAGACATTATAGTTGAACAAATTAACTCTACGTAATTTGTAGCATAACTTGTCCTAAATCTTTTAAAGTAGTAATGTTTGTGTGAATCTTTGGTTTTCCTCTAAAATTGACTACAATTTTCACTACTCTTTAAAATAATTACAATTATTTTTTGAACGCTCTAAACAAAAATGCAATTTTCGTAACTTTGTATAAAATTAAACAGAAATTCATTTATTTCTTATTTTTCACTCTTAACTTTAGAAATTTTATTTTATTTTTATCGTATTTATTGCTGATGTTATTGTTATTGTTGTTTTTGTTGATGGTGAGTACATGCTACGAGATCACGCATTAAATATCGATGCAAGAGAGTCATAAATCTAAAATTGATGCCACAAAAGGATTCATTACTTCTTAAGCATTCGGTTAGGCAAAGAAAAATTTAAAGGGTGCTTCACAAATGGTATTTTTTGAATTTTAAATCTGAGGAATATAATAAAACAGATGAAAGCTATCATGTGCTTAATTATTGAATAACTGTATTATAGATATGAAACAAAATTTTTAACTTTTTAAGAATAACATTTGAACTTTTAAGTTCCTTTAAATTGTTTAAAATTTTTATTTTACGTTGGTAGGTCAGGTTTCTTCTGATATTTATTATGCTTAAAAATAAAAGATCATCAACCACTTACTTCAAGAAAACTTGATAAAACATGGCATGAGTATAATTATTATTATCAGGGTCGGATATGCCCATCTGCCCATGGCACTGTGATTTAAAAAAGATCTATCAGACCCGCTAAAACATTAGCAGCAATAGGCGATAATCACCTTAAAAAAAGGCCGTTTAGTTCTTTATCGATTTAATACTCATGGGCGGATGACTGTTCGCTCGGCCTGGAAACACCAACCGGTACAGTGTTTTTAGAAAAATATTTTTTAGCAACTTTCCGTATGAAGACCACAATTTCTCTAATAGGTAGCCGACGAACCTGTTAAGTCTCAATTAACGGCTTCGCAAACGTTCGCCTACGAATGTTTGTCAGAGAATATGCTCCGCCTTTTCCTTTTCTCCCTGCACATGCGGCAGTCTGTTTTAGGTACCACATTAGACAAGATAGTAGTGACTTTTCAGGAAACTAATAAGTTTCTCCATAGTTGCTCTGTGACGCAGCTCCCTATTATAGGTAAATGGTCTCATCAGCCGCTTTGCCTGCCTCAGACGCGGGAATTGTGCCCAAAATGACGAATAGAGTTCATTATATCACTCATCGAATTTTTCCTGGCCGTGGACCACAGTACGGTTCCGGTCTCACAGTCTTGGCGAACCCTGCTTTGTCAGTTTGTCTGCGATCTCGTTTAATACTAGTGTACCCAGGAATGCAACAAAATATAACCCCGTACTCAATGCCAGAGTATAGACATTTGTACAGCGTACCAATTTCGAGTCTATGTACTCCTAAAAAAATGCCCTCAATGTGTCTTGACTATCAGAAATTGCCTAGATCTCTGCTTGGAAAACACTGGGCCACGTTCCCGTGGGTTCCAAAACTTTGATATTGGGCCCAAAAATTCCCGCGCCAACGCCACTAGCCATTTTATATCTACCCATGAGACACAGTCTTTTGATTTAAGTTAATTTTAAGTACTTTCCAAGCAAATGACTACACAAATGAATGCACATTAACAATAAACAAGCCGAAAACTAGCAGAGAAAAGTCCATATGCCTTTTGTATCTGGCATGGTGAAAATCGATTAATATATGGATCTAATTCTCATATAATTCATATGTAAACTTTGGAAAAAAATTTCACGTTGATGCAATTGATGGTGGGAGTTTTTTAAGATCAGAATAAAATTACACACAAGTGGGATTAAAACATCGACAGGCAAAGCCTGCTCTTCTTTTTCGTTTTCACACGTATTTACTCACACGCGCAGGCAAAAAATAAGCAGAAAATAAACAAAGAGAAGTGAAGAGAAAACAAGTGGAAAATACAGTGCAAAGTGGCCTGAGTGAGAGACTCTAAAATTACTACCACAATTGTAAAATGCATTAGTATTGGTTTGCCAGACGCTGGTCTAAACACCTGTCAACATAAATAAAATTAAATGGGACCCAGTGCTTTAAAGTCCATTAGTAAATTATGGTAGAAATCACACTTAAAGGCTACTTGTAAAAGAGCATTTGTTATGATCAAACTGAAATCTAATACACAAAAGCCCATATAATCTGTCTACCATTCACTGAATATACTTTGTCGTCTCTGGACAGTAATTTGCCAAGAACGGATTAAGATTGATCATAATTTGAAAAAGAGAGGCAATATATAGCGATCGATCTGTCATTGCCATTTGGTTAAGATTCATCTTTATCTAAACAATGTCTAAGAAAGTGTTACATATTTAAGTTTAAGATGATTGTGGCGTAAGGTACAAAATTGTCGGGTTTTATTGATAAAAGAGTTCTTATTAGTTTTAACAAAAATTATTTTGTTTAAACGGCACCTGTTTGTTGTTTTAGTTTGTTTTCCGCTATTTTTTTTTAATTTCCAAACGATCTTTGATATTCAACACAAAAAATTTCTTAAATAATGTTGGTGTAAAAAACCAATAAAATCTAATAAAAACGTGAGCATTTCCAAAGGAAAGAAATAGTTAAATATAGAGAAAAAAGAAGTCCAAAAGTATGGTGTATTTATACAATAAAATAAAAAATCAAGGGTGTTTCACAAGAGGAGTTCAGTCAAGCTACATCACAGTTGCATTTCGATTGTAGGTCGAATAAACGTCTAGTAAATACAAAGAAGTTAAGATCGTGTGAAATTTTTCTTGTACTTTTGCACTTAAGTGTGTTTTGCAAAATTCGAGAGAAGATCATAATAAATTCTTATGCACAGAACAATATATTTTAACCCTTCTGACAGATGGTGCGTCTGTAATGTGTTAAAAATTAGCATTATATTCTGCACAGTTCACACAAAGCCACTGGGAAGTAGTTAGCAGGTCTCTTATTATGATGTCATTCACGTTTTTAACTCAATCTTAAAGATGAGTATGAATTTCAAATGTTGCTGTCATTTCCAGAAGTAAAAATAAATTAAATTATAAATTTAGAAGTAGAGTAGAAAATAGAGAGCTGAACACTTCCTATGTCGATGTCCGGCCCTTATGAACCGTCGCGTAAGGTTTTTGGAGAGTGGTTCAGGTATCTAAACCTGACGGAATGGGTATAAGTTATTTTCTATATTGTGCGGTTCAAGTGATGGTCGGTTGGTTTACGTAGCCATTCGAAGAGTAGAAGATAACATAGAGTCTTTTAATACTCCTTAACTTATTTTGAACTTGTTGGTGAGATCTATTAAGTAGTACCATATTTCAGGAAGCTCGAGATAGATCGAGTGGAGTTACTAGCGTCAATCAAAAGTAACAGATCCGTGTCGAACTCAATTGAACACTTTGGAGATATGCAGATTAACAACCTCCTTTGTTTTCAAACTATGAATAGACTTATCCCACTTCGCCTAGATTAGCGCCAACCGGTCACCCGAGAAGCGGCTCTTAGGGAAATTATTCTAATAATTGCACAGAAAGTTCTTAAATTTTAAGTATAATATATCATATGATGGTGATTATTAATCATATTGTTTATAATTTTGAAGATTGTAGAACGAATTGCTGTTGGACGATAGTTTTTAGGGTTGCTGGCCTTATACTTTTTCGCAATTGACGTTACATTAGCAACCTTTAGTATGATTTATTTATTATTTAAGATCAGAAAGCACAGCGACCAAAGATGATCTATTAAGGAAAGTCCATTACATTTATCTCCCCATTTAATTCCCTTTTAAAGAATTTAAGCACTGATGTTTGGTGTGCCACAATTTATATGGAGGCATAACCATGTCTTCGAGCTATAAAAACTTCTGTTTGGCGAGTGCAGGAAAATCTCAATGTTACTTTTACAAAATCGACGGTCGTTGGAGAGACTAATTTTTGTTCAAGGCAACTGCCATATCTGAGATTTTCCTTTTAGGAACTTGGAACCATTTGGCCTGAAGCTGGGCGGAACATTATGTCCTCATCTTTCAGTTTCAAAGGATTTCATATATGTGGCTTTTGTAAGTCAATAAAATAGCTCTGAATCAATTAGGGGCAAATGTGCCCCTTATTTCACTAAAGAGTCCGCCAATTCGTCAGCTTGTTAATGCTCATGTCCAGGAACCCAGTCCAATATAACGGCATTAAAGTCTTGCTTACCATTTTCGGGGTGATCACGATTGATTGAAGGCTTTTGAGAGCCGCTTGACTATCCGAAATTATAGAACACAGACACATATTCCGCATGAATTTCAGCCTGGAAAATTGTTGGGTACACACCCATTGAAATAGATTTTCTAAACCTGATCCCCGCCACTGTTCTGCCATTTTCCAGCACGCACCTACCAGTATACCATACCTGTGAGACTGGCTCGAAATTGTTTTAGTTTTTTTTTTTCAAATCTTAACGATGACTGATAGTTGTGAACTATTTTTGCTGACGTCATTGCCATCACTGTAAAGAATTGGACTGTAAAATCCCGCAAGATCCTTAAATATTTCTTGATGCCCCCACTTTTTAGCACTTACTTATTTACAGATATGGCTATTTATAATCTCAGCTTGTCAATACTGAGTATATGGCAGCCAAAGCACGTCTAGCTTGTGCGTTTCTTCTCCAGTTTGTCTCAACAAGTTTCAAAAGAATCTCATCGATGTGGTCCTTCCATCGGAGTCTTGGTCGACCTCTTTTACGTAGTCCTTTGGGTTCTGCATCAAACACCTTTTGAACTGGGGAATTTTGTCTCAGGCACGTTCATGTCCCAGCCAACGCAATTGTTGCGTTATTGCGCTTATAGGGATATAGTGCATATAGTTCATGTCCCAGCCAACGCAATTGTTGCATTATTGCGCTTATAGGGATATAGTGCATATAGTTCACAATTCATACGGTATTGGTACTTGTTGTTTAGAACAATAGGTTCGTATATTTTGCGGAGAATCTTACTTTTGAAAACTCCTAGAATCGCCCCATCAGTCTGTGTCATCACCCACAGTTCGGCAAGACTTGCAAACAGCAAAGCTAGTAAAGGCGCATGGTCTGTTTGTCCGTGAAGACCATTAACTTCGTCTTGCCCTCATTCATCACCAAGCCCACTTTAGCTGATTAAGTCTCATAAATTCTGGCCCATTATGTCGATATCTTTGAAATTTGAGAGAAGCATGTTGGTCTGGTTGTAAATTATGCCACTGGTATTCACCGTAGCATCTCTTACTATTTTCTCCTTTATAATGTTGAAGAGCAGCTCGATAAACTATTTCCCTGTCTGAATCTTCTTTGAGTTACAAACGGCTCCGAGATGTTCTTACCTTTTTTCACTGAGGGCTTTGTATCTGTGAGCGTCAACCTACACAGCTGTACAAGTTTATAGAAAATTATACAATTTGCTCCGTATAGGACTAATAAAGGCAGCTTTTTAATCGGCAAAGAGATGGTATGTATCCATCTCTTTTTCTATTTAGCACAGAAAGACTATTTATTCTCAGGTCACTAGAACGACGATAATGATCGAAAGCGGTAAGATGCATTAAAGTACGTTTATTGCATCAGTCTGACAAGTTTTCATTGCTCTTATATCAGAATGATGAAAAAATATCGGCAAGATACGACGCTCTAAAAAGTTATACTAATGGAAGTGAAAGTGTCGAAGAGCACTGTTTAAGAACCAGTACTGGTAAACCATTTGATCCATAAGGCTAGACTGTATTGAGATCGGCTAGAAAACTTTAAACATTAGTTTCATAACATCAATTTCATTCGTAATTTTATATTTCTAGTTCGTTTTTCACGTGACTCAGATCTTTATAAGGACTATCCTTAATAGAGCGACGTCACTGGCTTTTACAGTGATTTAAAATCAGATCACAAAGCGTAATTCCAAGTGCATGTATGTATGTTTGTACACATGTACGTGTTTAAAATTCAATGAATGTAGAGCATTTGTGTAAATACTATATAAAACAAACAATAACAAAAATTACATACAATCTGCAATAAAATTCTACAGCAAAAAAAGTCATCAAGTCGGTTTATTTTTGATGAAAAATTTTTCAATGAATTTTTGTATTTTCCTTATGATTTTCCTCAAAAATATTCGTTTTTAACCAACAAAACTGAAACTTAAAAAAGTCGAATAAAACTAAAAAAAAAAATGTTACCTGTCAGTCTCATTTGAAAATCATGCAAAATACATTAAACTCACGAAAATCACATAAAACACACTCTCTATTCTGGGATGCATTATGATGTCGTACGTAGTTTATAAATATATTTTTTTATGGCGTTTGCAAAGTTCACATGCTAGTAGGTGTGGGCATACTTATGTCAAATACTATATTCAGGTGAAAGAAGAGTGCAGAGACTAACATTTTTGTTCACATAAAAACAAAAAAAAAAAAACTAAAGTTAAATATAGTGTTGGTGTTGGTATTCCTAGTACAAGTAATAGTTTTAAATGTGTACAATTAAAAGAAATTTATTGCTTTAAAATCAACATTCAGGAAAGTAAAATATGTATTTTTTTTGGTCTTAAAAGAAATTTTAATTATTTAAATTATTTTACTTCTAACAGGAGAAAGTATTACATTTAGCGGATGCAATAAAATAGATATTTTGTGGCTGAACATTTAAGAAAAGTGAAAAATTCGAAGGAAAATAAATTTGTTGTTGTTTGGCACATATAAGGAAATGATTTAAATAAAAATAAGTAGGGCTAGACTATGATGATCGTGGCTTATTCAAAAGCTCATAATTGCCGATAAATAATGATATTGTTACGTTTTAATCTTTTTAAAATGTTCGAGTTCTTTTAAATTGCGTTAAATAAAGTAAATAACACGTTTGTTGTTGTTTTACTTTATGCACTTATTTATTTAAATTCCACTTATACAATTCTAACTATACAGCTTATTTATCTTGCTCTTAATACTCGCTTAATAAACAACTACTCAACACTTTTATTTACGCCTAAACACGACTTTACTTTATGACTGCAAAACTATAACTGAACTAACTAATGCCTAACTAACCCTCAAAATCGGTACCGTTCAATACACAATTGGTAATACCATTAATAACACAATATAAGTATGGCATTACCAGGGAGGTCTTGACACAAACTAATGGGCTAAAATCACACAATACAGTTTTATAGCTAAGACTACCACTCTGTTTCTTTAGTATATCTTTCTTGTTTATTTTCGTAATAATATTTAATTAATTAATCAGAACACAATCGTCCAATCTGGAAATCCCAAGGTCAATAATATTTTATGTTTTTGTCACTATCTTCTTCAATTACCGTGGCATAATGTGTACAAGGGTCTTTAACCGTGAGGTTAAATTCTGTAAAAGTTGTGTAACCTAAAAACTAAATTATACAAGGTGACGCAGAAGTAATACTCCTCACTGGTTTCTGAAATGGAAAGAAGTTTTAACAATAATGGGTACTGTGTCGGATTTCGACTATGATGACTTGACTTCATGGTCTCTCCTAGACTGCCCGATGAATTCACTATTTTCCAGGAGTAGGCTTACGCCATTTATTAGAGATTTCATTTCAGCTATTTTACATTTACGTGGTATTATTACACAAAATGTTGTAGATTTGTAAACATTCTTTGTTTCAAAACTTTTATTGTATACTAGGTTAACCCATCCGACGTTGCCCGGAAATCTATATGTATGTAATGCAATACCCTCTTATCTAATCTCTTCCGCTTTTAGGCCGATGTGGATAGATAACAAAGCTTTTACTGTTATCATTCATAAAACATGCAAAGATTTTTATTAATATTTCTAATTATCCGATTCCGCTCACTTGATTTGTATTACCTACGAAGTCGCTAAGACCAAATTCACAAACTTCCACTCTAACCGTTCTCAAGATATACAAAAATCAATATTTAATTGGTATTGGAGGTGTCATGTACATTTATTCAATCCCTTTTGTACTAGCAGCAGAACTTAGAATATGTGCACTAAATCGACGTGCCAAATTTAATACAAATACTTTTAACAAATACTTAAAAGAAATAACCACTTATAGCGCCATCTGTTGAGAATTTATCCGATTTTTTTCTAGACCTTCGCGTAGCAATTACGAACAAAATCACAGAAGGAAGTATCCAAATTGGTTCAGTCGTTTTCAAGTTTTAAGTATCTGAACAAATCACAATTAATTTTTATATATAGATGAAGAAATTCTCGGGATTCCCACATAAAAATCCAGAAAAGCGGGAAATGAAAATAGGAACGGAAATCCCGGAAAAAACCCTAGTATTAAAATAAATGGCGTATATATGCATAAATAAAATAAGGTATGCTTGTGTGCCGCTGTGATATGATAGGTAAGGCAGCTGCTTACCAACTAGAAGATCCTCGGTTCAATAGCAGGCCAAGATCATCTCAGAAAAGGAAAACTTTTTTCAACAGAGGTATCACCCCATAACATTAGCTAGTAACTGGTTATGAGTATTACTACTATTGAAAACTTTTCGAAAGCAATTGCCGTTCGGCGCCATAGACAGGGCCACGAGTCGTATGAGGGAATTAGATCTTGAGCAGTCTTGCAGCAATCAATGCTCTCGACATCAATGTAATATAATCGAAGTGTATTCTAAGCTGTATTCGCTCACTGGCCCGACTGGTATATTATGTAAAACTGATATGCGTTCTTGGTCAAACGAGCATCCATGGAATTAGAAAAAAACACAAAATAAAAGATTCGACTACAAGGATATCTTGAAATACATACTGATACTGAATGCAGAGGAGAAAATGCCACTTGATTGAACAACAGTCCAAAATGCACAGATAAATGAGTGAAAGAGTGCTTTACAAAAAATAAATTGGAGCATCCTGATATAGGGTGGGTCATTTCAAAGTTTAAATTTATAAATGCAATAAAACAAAAACGGTTGAAAATTTTGTCAAATTTATTTTTTTATTGTGAAGTACATATTTTGTGGCTGAACATTTAAGAAAAGTGAAAAATTCGAAGGAAAGTAAATTTGTTGTTGTTTGGAACAGATCAGGAAATGATTTAAATAAAAATAAGTAGGGCTAGACTATGTGAAGTACAATTGTTCCTGTTAGAAATGAAATATTATTTCATTCATATGGTTGCCGCTGCTTGCCACACAATACTCCATTAGATCAGACCAATTATTAAGATCTTTTTTTGAGAGTATGGAGTCGTATCTCGAATGTTGTTGGCCTAACACTTGTCTTTAACGGCGCCACGCAAAAAATAGTCCAACGGTGTGAAATCCCAGCTTTTTGGCGATCAACTGACATCAAACGTTTGACGCAATAAATCGATTGTTGCAAGTTGAACAATCCTGTTGAAACCAAACAGCATTCACATCAATACCATGAAGAGCGGGCGAAGAAAAATCGGTTATCATGGTGCGATAGGTGTCTCCATGAACCGTATTGATTGCGAAATATGAAATATGATATATGGGCCAATGATGACTCCGCTTCATAAGCCGCACCAAGCAGCCAATCGTAATGGGTGCGCTTCTATAAGACCACGTTTGGGTTTTCGGAGCCCAAAATATGGCAGTTTTGCTGCCGTAATGAAAATGAAAATGAGCTTCATCCGAAAAGATGATTTTAAACGATGATAAATTTCCAATATCCTAAATCGTAAAACGATTCATTTCGTTCAGTGGAGATAATATACTGAATTTTATGACAGAATAAAATGACATGAGTATTGCCAGATTCGAAATAACCACTGGTTCAAATTTAAACCGATAGTAAGCCCACACGATATATACATTGTACATACATATATAAATTGGTTGAAGTATGATTGTGGTATTCTTTTTAGTAAAAAAATCAATTACTAAAAACGAATGACAAGCATCGTTTCAGTTATTTGGAGTATTAATTAAACGTTTAAGATCGACTTTTTCTGTTTGTTTTTCTTTGATTTTTTAATTTTTATTCTTGTTAAATATTTTTTGTGAGATAAAATTTAAAAGAATGTACTTTAAATCGGATTTTTATTTTTTGTTCTTATTTTTATTTTTAGTCTGCCAGACATATTGTCTACATGGTTAATGGCATCGTGTGCTGTGGGTACAATAATAAAGTCAAGTAAAGTAAAAAAAAAAATTCCATAATATGGCTTAAATACAATATAATGGTAACACATGTTTACAATCATTGTTAACAATGTTGCTAATATTATTAGACCTAAACATACAATATATGTATGTGATGTAATGATATATGATGCCATTATAAGAGCACGAACCAATTTATTAACAAATTATTATGAAATATACAATATGTACATAAATGCATAGGCATTATTCTAAATATAACTACTTACATACATATATGGATATGACTTTATGTTTAATATGATGTATTAGCATTTTTAACATTAATTAGAAGAAAAAAAATACATATGGTAAATGATAGTGTATACTTACATATAAAGCTATACACAATAGTGTGTTAAATTAGAAAAAAAGTAAATAATAAATATTATCTACTGTTTAGTTCCACAATTATTCATATTATTGAGATTTATAAATTTTTTCTAATGATTTATTTTAAGTTTCCATTAAAAATATTGAAAAAAGTACTATAGATTACTTAGTTTAATCAAGTTAAACTAATATACGTTTTAAATACTATTAAAATGATTGTTTATGACAATAATTAAATATAAACTAACTAAAAAAGTAACTTATTAACTAAACTAACAAACAAGTTACATAGTTGTCTTTGAAAAATCGTCTATTAACTTATAATAAATGATAGCGAGTTATTTATGTAAAACTATAAAAATAAAAATATTTATTAGATATTTAATTAAAAACAATTTGTTTATATTATCTATTCTAGAAATATTTTTATACTGAAGAATATGAAGTAAACTAAAAGCTACTTAAAGTCTAGTCCGACCTTCTGTCATCCTTTTTGAAGCCCGCCTTAGAGCTTAGTCAGCAGCATTTTTGTTAGTTAGCGTAAACTTTCAAACCCGTGTCACTTTATTCTGCACTCATCATGTCATATTTAAAGCACTGTACACAAATGCGAGTTGTCGTGTTCTATATGATGACAGAGTCAGTCGAACAAGCCATAACAAAACTGGTGTTAGGCAAGGTTATATTCTCTCTTCACTGCCGTTCAATATTGTCCTCGACTGTGTATTACAATGACTTTTATCCTCGCCAAGAAATATAATCTGGGGTCAAGACTTACAGATATTTCGATATGCAAGAGAAGCATGATTCTATACAGGTAGAGACATACAGGCTTGCAAATGGACATCGTAAGCTTTCAAATTCGGAACATTTGAAACAGATTAGGTAACCAATCTGCTTACAACGATAATAGCCAGTAAATTAAAATACTATACGAAAATTATTGTAGAGGCCTACCAGGCCAACGAAAGTCAGATCTTCGGGACCCGGCAAATATTAAAAAAATACGCTAAATATAGTTTAAATACCGCCCATCTTTTTATCAATTATAAACAAGATTTCTACTTGATTGATAAAATCTTAATTTGGAAAAGCTTGTATAAACTATAAGTCACAACAAAGTTAGCAAGATTAGCGAAAATGGTAACAAGTGCAAAGTGAGTATTCCGAACCATTCCATACAAACACCGGTGTAAGAAAAGGAAAAATCTGTACGAAACGCCGTAATCACATTACAGAAAGCAAGATGAAGCTCCAAAAATCAACTATTAGCTTTTGCAGATGACGAGGACCTAGTTGGGAGGTCAGTGATTGTTATTGAAGAAGCTTTCCGTACTTAACGTCTGCTGGGAATTCAAAGTGGGCGGCACTCTTCGGTACATAAATAAATATATACAATTATAGCTTTGGAATAGTTGACAGCTTTAAATATTTAGGCCTATATGTAACCTCCGTGAACGTTTGCACTATACTTCAAGAATAGAAGCATACCAAAACAATCTTAAACTAACATTATATAGAGCAGTAATCAGGTCTATTCTTACATATGGTTGTGAACCTGGCAGGCCACAATGCTCGACAAGATTCGAGTTCAATAATTAAGAAAATATGTTTCGGGAATCTAGGAGGCAGGCTAAACGTACGTACAGTAGATAGGAAAGAAATTGCAGAAAAAGAAAGACAGAAAAAGATGGAGAAGTATTATGTGAAAGACCAAGTTTGAATTGTATGGCGCTCGCCATTCACAATAACGTTCTTGCATTCGTTGTCTTTGAAAAAGTAGGGTCCAATGATGCCACCGGCCCATAATCTACACTAAACCGTTAATTTTTTTGGGTGCTTTTGGCTGCTCTTCACACCAAATACGGTAATTTTTCATGTTCACGTATTCATTCAACCAGAAGTAAGCTTTGTCGGTAAACATAATTTTCCGATAAACAAGTGGATCTTCCATCTAATTGAATTCTGACGATAAAATGTAATAATCTGCAAGCGTTGTAAGTCGATTCATGGTTAAATTATGGACCAAACTGAACTTGTTTGCCAGTTAAGACCCAAACATAATATACTTTTGCTTACTTAAGCTATAGTCAAAAGCTCAACGAAAAGTCTGTCAAATACTTAATCAACTTTTTCGTGGCTGCAATGTACTTTTTGAATAGTTGTGTTAGTAAGAACAAGCAAATTGCTATCTAAGAGTTGAGTTCGATGGCTAATTGGCATTATTAGTGTCGGGATGAATTTATTTTTTCCTTAAAATATACAAATTTAAGTATTATCAGAAAAATAACAGTATGCACCCGATAAGCATGTTCAATCATCTCAATATCCATTGCACAACGAGTTTCTTTTTATTGCTTTGCATATAACACACATACAGCTGTTTAAGTGCGTAAAGTAAATGAGCAAATGAAACTGAAAGAAACTTAACGAAAAGTTTGTTAAGTACATTAGGGTTATATACATTTGATTGTGTGTATTCGGACAGTTGTTGAAGCTAGCCCGCGCATATTATAGTCGGGCTTTAACTTGATTTCGTGTTGCCAAAAAGAAAGTTAGTAAAAAATCTCCCTATATTATATACAGAACTAGATTTGTCAATGCAATTTTTTTGAACCTTCTGAAAGAGTTACTATGAGTTTTACTAAAATATATTTTAGTCGTTTAAAGTGTTTCAAAGAGATATTTTTGGAACAATAATTTTAAATGAGTAGATGAACGGGTATGCTCTGTTCAACTTTGCTAGTGACTGTGAGTCTATCAGTATATCTTTAAGTTGATTGTACAAGTAGTATTGTTTGTTGGTATAAATGCAAAAATAATATCAAACTTAATATATTGGTATATTTCTTTTCATTACAGCTTTTTTTGTGTAATTCCTATCATCATCACATCAATGGTCGCACATAAAAATAATATTTGAGTTTAATTTCGTGTAGTATACGAATTTGTGTGTTAATAACCAAAAACAATACAACCAGAACTGGCTTTACGCATTATACACACATACATATATACTCGTACATACATTGAATCTCATCATCATCATTTTTATTTTTGCCACAAATTTAGACCAATGAGTTCTCGTGGAACAGTGCACAATTTGTATCGTTTTTATATGCTCGCATGTTTTGTTGAGAAATTCATTCAATTTATACGTGCCGCTGACTATGTTTAAATGCCAATTGAATGGCATATTCATATGCAATGCAATTGTTGCAAAATCTTTTTTATATCAATTTTATTTGCTTGTATTGACATACAAAAATTCACTTTTAATAGAAGATTTTGCTTTTTTTTATTTTTGGTCACATTTCTTCGGTTACAGATAATGATGATGAGAACAAACCACGAATTAAACCTTAAATGACATAGAGGTCTCTTTCTTTGTTTAACAATAACTAGCAAATAACAAAAACTAGATAAGGCTTATTGACTTTTTTCAAGTTTAAAGTTTTTCTTTATTTTTTATTTTGGTTTCTTTCATAGTTTCATTACGCTTTTGCCAATTGTGTTTGACCATTCTTAGGTTTAATATTCTTTACCATAAACAAATACCCATTAATTTTAAAATAAAAGACTACAAAAAGAACTTGTGTTTTCGTTTTATGGTTTGTATTGAAATCCAATTATTATTTTATTACCATGTAAACAGTTCTTGTTCTTCAAAGAAAAATCTTTGAAAAAACAAAAAACTTGGAAAATAAGAAGCCATTAAAAATGTTGTGAAGAACATGTTACAAGCGGTATGTGGATGCTGCAAAAACTCTTTTTTAAGAGTATGTATTATTATTGTTTTTGTTGTATTTTATTTAAAAATTGTTTATTATGGAAATCTAGCGCAAGGTTGCCAGTGTCAAGC
The DNA here is from genome assembly GCA_023159175.1 of Wohlfahrtia magnifica. Classification (NCBI taxonomy): domain Eukaryota; kingdom Metazoa; phylum Arthropoda; class Insecta; order Diptera; family Sarcophagidae; genus Wohlfahrtia; species Wohlfahrtia magnifica. Next base: position 10,221,714 of record JAKWBJ010000226.1, on the reverse strand, counting down.
AACATATGCAACACAAAATACTCGTACTTACAAGCACCAATAATGCAACATTAGTTTTATAAAAAACAAAAATTAAATGAAATAGAAACTCTAAAAAAAGAAAAAATAAAAATAACAAATAACTATTGCAACATTTCTTTTGAACTGTAGTCACGCTGGACCTGAGCTTTTAAATAATTTATTTCCTAATTCAATATAATTTCAAAACCTTGTTTTGAAAAAAGAAAAAAGTGTTTTTAAAATAACAATAGAACACAGTTTCAAAATTGGCCAATTAAAATATAAAATTCAAAATGAAGCGTTTTAATAGTAAATAAGAAAATTTTAAACTGATTATAAACGAAAATAGTTACTGTGATATATCACTACCAGAGTTTCTTTTGTTTATTCAAAACATTATCGGCCAGTTCGGTATAGGATGAACACAATAATATCGGGTGGGCCATTTAAAATTGTTTCGGTTAGAAATTGAATATTGTTTCATTTATGTGCCTACCGCGGCTGGCCTCATAGAACCTCATTAGATCGGACCAATTTTCGATAACTTTTTCGAGTGTATGTGGTCGTATCTCGGCAATGTCATCACAAATGCTCAATTGTCTCTGATTTGTCGGCATAATACTTGTCTTTAACGCCGCTCAACAGAAAATAGGCCAATGGTGTCAAATCGCAGCTTCTTCTGAAAGCACCATTTCGGATAATTAAACGGCAATCAAACGTTTGACGCAAGAAAGCGATTGTGGCATGAAATGTGTGGTAGTTGCACCATCTTGTTGAAACCAAACATCGTTCACATCAATACCATGAAGAGCGGGCACAAAAAAATTGACTATCATGGTGCGATAGGTGTCTCCACTGACCGTAATGGTTGCGCTGTCTTTATTTTTAAAGAAATATGAGCCAATGATGCCTCCGCTCACCAAGCCACACCAAACAGTCACTTGTAATGGTTACATTGGCTTCTGTAAGACCACGTTTGGGTTTTCTGAGCCGAAAATACGGCAATTTTGCTTATTAACGTATCCACCAAGATGCAAATGCGCTTCATCCGAAAAGATGATTTTTTTTGGCAAAATCGACATCATCGTGTAATTTCTCGTTGGCCCATCTAGCGAAGCGAAAATGAAGCGGATGGTCATGCGGCTTCATATCTTGAACCAATTGAATTTTGTAAAACGTCGTACCGAGATCTTTTCGCAAAATTTGACCTAATCTGGTGCGTGAAATATTCAATTCTTGAGAATTATGACGAGTTGATGTTGATGGATTCTCAGGCATACTCTCAGCCACAGCTTCATAATTTTCAGGTGTACACCAAGTACGAGTACGCTTACGTCTTGGCGCATCAACAATGAAACCAGTTTCACGAACTTTTGCAATAGCATGTGTATACCGGGAACTGTTATTCCTTCTCTGCGACCAATTGTTTCTGTTTTAGAAATAAATTTAAAACAAATCACAATGTTGCTCAAGCGTAAATCGATTCACTTCGTTCAGTGGAGATAATATACTGAATTTTGTGAGAGAATAGGATGACATAAGTATTACCAGATTTGAAATAACCGTTGGTGCAAATTTAAGCCGATAGATGGCCCACCCGATAGTTAATATTACACATATAAGTTTGATTTTAAAATTTTAATAAAAATTAAGGAAATTTTTATATGATTTTATAACAGGGAGCAAAAAAAATCATCATGTTATTTTCTTAAAATACTTTTACATGCAAACATGATTCGCGCGACACCTGTGAAACAAGGGGAATTCTCTCAATCAATCAGCTGCACCCGACACCATTTTATTTTCTTTAGACTCATTGAAAGCGGCAGATGTATTAGTTAGAAAAGATTTTTCTGGCGTAAACACTTATAACCAGTCGCTACCACTCTTAGAAGGTAATACTGCAATTTTTTGTAAAATTGTCAGATGGTCTGCTCTGGAAATGAATCGAGGACATCTTTATTTGTAGGCTGCTATCTTATCACCAAATCACGTTGGCACACACTACTACTTCGACATACTTAATAAGTTAATTAGTTTCATTGATTTTTTCACAAAAACTTGTATAAAAACTGTTACAATTATAGAAAAAATTTGGCATCCTATCTTTAGTTCTATTTTATAAAAAACTAACTTTCCCCGAGAATTTGTGTATAAAAAGTTAATATGATCCTTGAGTAAACAATGAATTTGTATTTATTTTTTATAAAAATGTTAATCTAATTTTTTAAATACCGAAATGATGTTGGAAATTTTCCGTTGATATATTGTAGTTACAGAGATGTAAACACTAATAGATACTATGTTTTATGGGTGAAGTCAACCTCGCTCTTCCTGTAGAATTAATTAATTAACTAATTAAATTAATTAATTAATTAAATTAATTACTTTCGTACAACTTTGCCTTAAAAAAACAAATCCAATTCTAATAGAAAATTCATTAACTTTTGCCCGTTTTCCACCGATAATATTAACCAGGTTCAATATTCATAAGAAGCATAACCTATTGTACTTTCATTAGATGGATCTGTGTGTGATAAAATTTTTACAAAATCGTGTGATAATAATAAAATTACAGATAAGCTCATAATCTATATGTTACAAATATGAATACACAAACAAATTTTTTCTCACTGTGATTTATACCTTCCGTCATATATCAATAAAAAAATTTTATAATGACTAGAGCTACTTTACAGCGATAATGAAATTGCTGTATTATTCCATTTTTGGTTAAAAATATAGCAAAAAATTTAAAGAAAAATATAATTGGGCTTCGAGGAACATGTTGAAGATATCGTAACGAATATAATACGAATGTGATCAGATTTCACTTGCGTTTTTAGGTAATATTGTAGAGTATGATTAAATTCTTTAAAAACGCCACATAAAATAGGGTGCTCTAGGAAGAGCGTTAAAAATATAAGTTCCTCTCTATTTAAGCGAAAGTTGTAAAACTAAGTGCATGCGAATTCCTTTAAATGATTGGCCTTCTCTCATTCCAGTATTGGAATATCATACTTTTTGTTAATGTTTTTTAGAAATGACCTAACAATGAATAAATATATGAAATTTTGTTTTATTTGAATGAGTAATATAATTTTATTAGGTACTTTTCTGCTCAACTTCAAACTGCCCCTTGTTTTGCTCTCCACTGTACTACATATATGAAGGGTTTCCAAAATTGTGGTATTATTTGAATTTTAATAAAAAAGACGTTTTTCAGATATCAATACTATTTTTATTTCAATTAATTCAAACAGGTTCCGGTTAAAAATTAAAAATTATGTCGGTCAAGTGACCCCGCTACTGGTTTGGCGGTCTCCCAATCTTTTACCAAAATTATCAATCATGTTTTTCAATAAAATGGTCAATGGTTGATATCTGCTCGATAATGTTGGTTTTAAGCTCTTGAACTGTTATGGAATTATTGTTGCACACTCTCGATTTCAAAAAACCCCACAAAAAAATCTTAAGGTGTCAAAAATGCACAGTTTTGGTGGCCAATTCACTCCTCCTCTACGAGATATAATGCGATTTACGAATTTTTCTTTCTCTATGTCTAAATCATAAATTTTCCGCCACAAAACGCTCCTGATCATGTCCCTGTATCGATTTCCATTGACCTTAATCACATTTTAATTTTCGTTTTCAAAAAAATATGTTCCGATCATTCCTCTGGATCGCAAACCACATCAAACCACATTGAGTTAGAAATGGGCTTCGTTGGTGAAGATTATTTTGTTAAAAAAATTTAAAATTTCTTCTGTTTTTCGATGACTCAAGAAACGAATTGCCAACGTAATGCGTAGTGAGCTGGTTCAGCTGGATCTTATAAGCCTTTAAATGAAGATCACGATATAAAATGTTAAATAACGTGGATTTACACGATAATACTTTACGTACATAAAATCATAGATGATATATTCTAAAATTCCATAGGTATTTTAAAATTGAGAATAAAAATCTTACGAAAAATATTTTTACGTTTACAGGATATGTAAGAAATTGAAACAAAGTTAAATGAAAGCAGCTGTTTTAAAAGAGGTTAAGAGTTCGAGCGTAAAAATTTAAATTTTTCGTTGTTTATTTTATTTGTTTACATAAAAACAAACCCTTGATCTATGAAATGTTTTAAGAAATTTTGAAAAACAAAGAGAGCCGTACGAATGCTAATTTTTCATCCGTATTTTCTTTCAGTGTTATTATCTCGCATTACATATTGAGTTTACACGATACTATCCGCTTTCTTCTACACAAAAACTTGACATATGTAGCTTGACGTGTATTATCGTGTAAACCCCCCTTAAGTAACATTGAGGAATCTGTGAGTATTTTTGAAGCAAACATATTTATCATCAAATTTTTTTCACATTTTTCATGTTTAGATGTGTTGTTGCGTTATGAATAAAATCAGTCTTACGTTTTAGACATCGGTTGAAAAACATGTTATACAAATTATAGGCAAATACGTATTTAACCCAATCGTAATTTTGAAAATCTGTTTCAAAATAAATTATTAAAGTTAACGTTAAATCTTAACCATTTTTTGGAATTTGTAGAAAAGGTATTAATATCCTTCCCACAGCTACAATAGTTTCAAACAAAAATCAATTTTTAAAATTTTTTTTAGATTTTTTAGTAAAAACAGATGATACGAATACTTTATTTATTCATTTAAGCCGAAATAATAGTGTATGATTAGTTGCAATACCATTTAATATTGTTATTTATTTAAAGTTAACCTAACATTTATGAGAGTTTATTATTTGTAAAAACATACATACATATGTAGCATATGTTCATATTTGTTTGTAGATTATGAAATCGGAGTTAGAGCCATGTGAGTTTTCTGATCTTTTGTTGGCAATTGTTGGTCAAAAAGCAATAACACTCATAGGAAAACCTCATTCATTGGTATCTCTTAACAACATTCTTAACAAATGTTAACATGATTTTCAAAACAAGTACACATTGTGAAAACATCTCCTTTAGTTATTTCATATTTTTTTTCTATTCTTTTTTCTTTCTGACAATATAAATATGAAATTGCACAAGTTTTTCTTTGAAAATGTGTAGGGTTTTTTACTTATTTTTTCTTATATTTCAAGAAAACCGATAGAATCGTGTTCAATTAAATTTTGTAAAACAAATATTTAAAGGCATCTTAATGGATCACGATTTAGACGTTGTTATTGTTATTATACTATATAGTATGTAAATTATTTACATAGATATATAAAAAATATTCATATTCATATTTATATGGTTATAATATTTGGTTGTTTGCATGTATAACAAATTCATAAATGAAATTTTGTTTGTTTTAAGTACTTGTACTTGTACTTAGAAATATAAATGAAAAGAAGAAGAATACAGTACTTAATTATTTTATAGTTCAAAAATGAAATATGTGAGCTTCTCTTACCATTTAAATAGTGAAATATCGTATGTAATCAGAGGGATGCTAAATGTTACAACCTTTAAATATATAAAGATTGTGTGAAAAGTTAAAATTTAGGATTTTTATCTCTTAAATATCAAGTGGTTTTGAATGTAAAAAGGCCAAAATTTATTTATTTAGCCTATTGGTTATGGGTAAAAGAATTTGTAATGCCCATAAGACCAGCTACCAGAATTGAGATATTCAACTGAAAAATATTCCGCTATTACTATTGGCTCGAAGATTATTTTAATATTTTACCTCTAGAACAAAGGTTAATATAGAATTTTAAATATAAATGTATTCATACATGCAACATATATACATACATACACACATACATAATTTCAGCGACATCTCAAGTAATACAAGATGGAGTTCTCTCAATCAATGAGCTGCACCCGATTCTATTTTTAGACTCAATGAAACCTACTGTTTAACGTCAGCTCCGAATGGCAGATACATTAGTCAGAGAAGTTTTTCATAGCGTAAATACTCATAACCATTCGCTGGCAATATTATGAGATGATGCTGCTGTTGAAAATTATCAGATGATCTGGCCTGAGGAACCAAGGACCTCTCTTACCTACCATACCACATGCATGCAACTCATCTATTATATAAGCTGTAATATAATTTTTCATTTCTCAGTCAGGCTTCACCAAGTTCTGTTTTAGAGAACGACAATTTACAAGCTTTATTAATCTTCTCATTTCTTACGAGCAATGTTCAGAAAATTTTCAAATTGTGCCCTTAGTATTGCTGACAATACGACACAATTAAAACGTCGGGTAGTACAAAGAAAAAAAAAACATATTTTAAATCGAAGTGGGTCATTGTTGACTTTAAAATTTTAACTTTGAAATAATGTAACAACACATTAAATTAAAGTGCTCACCCCTTGAACAAAAATGTTTTTATTAATTTGAAAATGTTCAACATTGAAGTCAACATAAAAATGTTGGATTTCTGAATAAGTTTTATATCAAAGACGACAACCGCAAGTCGATTTTAAAATGTCAAAAAATATATTTAAAGGCGTACGTTTTTAAATTAACAAAGTACATTTTCGAACCAATGTGAAAACACCTTTGACACCTTAATGTACGTTGTTGAAAAAATTTTCTGTTTTGAAATAATGTACAACATGTTTAGTTTAAAAATGCACAATTTTTGATTTGAGTTTGGCCAATGTTAAAACAAGTGAAACAATTTTAGATCATAGTTTTCTTCACAGTGATTTTGGATTTAAGTTGTTTTTCAAATAGATTGTTCAATTTAAAATTTCCCACCTTGGCTAGCTTTCATAGTGGTATTTTGTTGATTTAACGTTGTTTTAGTTGGATTCCTGCTGTATTTCCTTTGGGTGTATACAACAAATACAATCATAATATCATAGAAATAATCGCGGTGTGAAAATGTTGCCCTGAAAACAGATAACATTTTATTTATTTTTTATTTTTATAAACTTTTCGAGCAATTTTGAAAGTTTGTTTTTGTATTTAAATATTTAAATTTGTATTTTTTTTTTAATTATATACTTTTATGTGTCATAAAAATTGGTAAAGCCGTCTTCGGCGATAAAATTTTTAATGCTTCTAAAACTGTCTACAATTCGACAAAGTTGAGTTGAAATATCAGTTGCAATTTAACAACTGCTATTGATGAGTTAGCTCAATAATTACAGAAATCAAAAATTGTTGAAAACAGTCAACTTATGATCTCGTTAGAAATTTCCATTAATTAAAAGTAAATCATAAAATTTTACCGCCATATTCATAAAATTAAAAATGAGTTTGAAATGTATTTTATTTCAAATTTGTCATACAAAATATTCTTAAAATAGATTTCAATATGAAAATTCATTTAAGTAAAGTTGTTTCGTCATCCATTTGCATGCGTTATAAACTTATTGTTATTTGGAATTTATTTATTTATATCAATAATTAACACGACTCTGTATTACAGAAAATATTTCTTTTATTACAAAATTTAAATTAAAAAAAAAAAAATTCCTTTAAAATATTTTTGTTTGTTTAAGTATATGTGGGCGGTGGGCGTGTCCGTTGTCCTATTTTGTCAAAATTTCGCTATTTAGTTTGAATAAATGTATGCACGAAATTTCATTTATCTACGACGATTCCTTTTATTTTTTTCTATTCCCTCTATGGGATCGATGCACTGTATATAACAAAAACTGGCTTTGAGAAATTAGATATCGTTAAGGAAATTACTATTACTCTTACCCATAGGACTGCTTATCTGTTAATTGCGAAACAATAATTGGAGTTGTTTGATACTTTTTTCAAACTTTCAAATGGTCAATTATAGTAATTACAGCAGGAAAAGAAAGTTGAATAATATTTTTATAAATCATCCAACTTTGTAAATAGCACTGGATGTCCTTATGTATTCAAATTCAATATTCTTTTTACGTAATATGTATATAACTTTTTAAGTTTAAAAAATAACAGATACTAACCATGTACATAATATTTAACAATAACTTTGTGTATAAATGTCCAGGATCAACAGATCTACCCATCACTAAGACTGTCTACAACCAAAAATTATTATGGCAATTATTCAAGTGAATAACGCCCTGATCATAGAAAATAAACAATGTGAAACGAATTAATAAATATTTCTTCAGTAAAGCCCACACAGGATGAATTATATTAAATTTACACTCGATTCTTTTAAACAAGCCATAAATTCGTATTTAATTCATACATTTATTACGCTTTATTTCTTGCGCAAAATCCAAGTTTGAGGTACTAGAGCTTGGAGAGAAAACGTGAATAAGGAAAAAGAAATCACAGACTTTGAAGGAAACTTAATATGGACAACATTGGTGGTGGTAATTGATTGTTGCAGTTGAAATAATTAAATATTTTAAAACAAATCACTTCAACTAAAAGTTGATTTTTATTTTTTTTATTTTATTTTCTATGGTGAATATTGGTCGACTAGTAGGTGATATAATGCAGTTGTGTAGTTAAAAATATATGAAGTTATAAAAACAATTACATCAAATGTGCTACAGAAGTGGAATAAAGTATCTCGAAACCTTTGAGATATTGATTTTTTTAAAAAATGTATAAAAATATTAATAAAACTGAAAAGATACCAATGACAAACATAGATTTATTAGATTACTTATTTTTTTATTTAAATAATTTAATAAATGGAATCGTCAAATTTGTCATATATTTTTTTCTTTTGATGTGTTAGCCAAGTTTGTCATAAAAACCAAGGCAAATTTAACAAGGTGGTCTCATTTTGAAAACGAATACAACACTGTAAACAGACTTTAACGTTGTGTCAAAATAATGCAACACTGTAGTAAGCAAATAGTAAGCAAATTAACTGTCTGTCACATATATTTGTTGTAAAAAAATGGTAATGGCGAACGTGTTGACATATAGTCATTTATCAGCTGTTGCTTACGTAGCAAGCCAAGGTCACCTTGTTTGAATTCGCCTCGGTCAAAACTATTAAAAACTTTTTAATAAAGAAAAAAACTATTGCATGATCGTATCGCTCTAAGACTGTTGATTGATGTTAACGATTGAGATACAGATTTGCTCAATTTATGTATTTTTATCTGTTATCACAACTAACATGCATAAGTATGTAAGTATGTAATTATGCGCCTTGATTATAAAAAGTGATCCGAGTATATTTTTGCTCCTCGGATTGCCAGTACATATAACACAAGGAAATTATAAAATTTGTTTTTCATGTTCAGATCAGGGGTCAACCACGTTGCCTTGTGTACATCTAGATGCTTAAGCCAAGTGCTACAAATTACCATATTTGTAGCCGCAGCGAATTCAATAATTATTATTCCATGATCGGTGGATTGAATTTTCTGATGTTGGGACGAAGGATGTTCTCTCTACGGGTAATATGCTTGCTTGTCTTCCTCCGTTGTAGCGTGATCACATATCATGGTGCTAGTGAAATTTTTAATCTTAATACGTTGTGTAGCAAGTCGATCGCAACTGGTTGCAAAATCTCAGCTAAGCTTGAGGTTTGTTCATGGAAGCATCAATATATTTCTGCACTGCTGGGTGTCTTGAATATGCTACACAGTGCGTCGATCCCACAGAGCAAATGCACAAAAATAGCTGGAGTCGTCGTAGATAAATGAAATTTCGTGCAGACATTTATTGGGGCTAAACATAGATATAAACGAAATTTTGACAAAATAGGACAAATTACATGCCCACCACTCACATATACTTAAAACTAAAAATATTAATATTAATTAATTTTTTTTAATAAAAAAGATTTTCTGTAACACAGAGTTGTGTTAATTACTGATATAAATAAATAAATTCCAAATAACAACAAGTTTTTAACGCATGCAATTTTGTTGACTTTAATAAATTGAAAATGTATTACATACAATCTGACAAAAATTCGATGTTGTACTGTTAATATGTTATACATATGTACGAGTATATAATGTGATAATCCAAATTATTTTTAATTTTTTATTTGTCTCAAGCTACTTAAAATTTGTAAAATTTATGAAAAATTCTCTAAATTACACATTTTTAAAATTTCAAAGTTTTTTAAGTTGTAGTTGTTTCTAATTTTTTTTTATTTGTTAGCATATAATATCTATATAGTTAGTTTCAAAAACTGAAATAAAAAATATCTATGTTTATATATTTTTTTAATATTCCTAAAAGTTTGTTAAATTTAAACTTCTTATTGAAATAAAAAAATAAAAACAATGAACACAACTTGAAAAGTTTTCCTATTTTGTTTAAAATATTATTACGAAAATAAACAATGCCTGAAAAAAGATACACTAAACTAGTACAGTATTAGCTTTAGCTATAAACTTTCTTATGTCGTTTATTGGTTTGTTTCAAGGCTGTTAATGTATCTGCCGCACCACATTATCTGTGCTATTAACAATGTTACCACTTGTATACTGAACGGTGCTACCGTCCCGATTTTGGGTGTTACATTTGAAATTAACTGAAATAGAATGCTGTGGTAAATACAAAAACATTCGGAAGTAATGTAATTCTTATATAAAAAGCGACGCATTGTGCATAGTGAGTTCAGTAAAAGTTTGAAACCAATTTTGTAAAGTTGTGAGACATAAAGTCTTGTTTAAGCGTAAATAAAGGTGTTGAGTAACTTATGCATAAGTGGAAGTTAAAGTGTGGAAATAAAAAGATTGTAAAATAAAACAACAACTACGTGGTATTTATTTTATTTATCGCAATTTAAAAGAACTCAAACATTTTAAAAAGGTTAAAACATAACGATATTGTAAAGTAATTAAAAAATCAAATTTCTAAAAATTTCTTTAACAAATAGAGTTCATTCAACTATTGTTCTAAATCACATAATTTCCAATTTTTCACATAGAATTTTTTATTATAAATTAGCTTGCGACAATATAAAGAAGTAGCCAAAAAATATTCCGTATTTTATTCAGAGGATATTACCTTCCAAAAAATATATATTTTAGCAAGATCCGTGATGAGACAACGTACTGTATGCCGTAGAAATGTCCGCTCTATAGCTATAAATATTCCTTATTAAAGCTCAATAATGTGTCGCTGTCGTATGGTAGATCAGACACCCGTCTACCAATCAAGAGATCCTTCGTTCAATAATAGATCAAGCAATCTAACTATTTTCAACAGCGGTATCGCTTTATAATATGCTAGTGAATGGTTATGACTACTTACGCTATGAAAAACTTTTATAGCTAAAGCATCTGCCGTTCTAGTAGACCTGTGGGTTTCTTGGATCCAAATATGGATTCAGGTGCGACCCATTCATTGAGAGAAATTCCTCTTGTTCCACTTGGGATGTCGCGGGAATTATGTGTGTATATAAAGTTCAATTAAGTTTTCCATAATGTAATAATCTTTTTATTAAAATTTTACAGAATTGATGTACCATCGGGTGTTTTTAGTGATTTAAAGCTTTGAATTGGCAACACTGCTTTATTTGACAACCGATTTAACAGCTGATAGTTGCTTTTAGTTTACCTTGGTGTGACATTTTATTATGTATATCAAAGTAACGCTTGAAAATTGTTGAAATTTTTTATCAACGTTCCAAATTATGTTCTCCGATGTAGGCCATTATTGGTTGAATGGGTACGTAAATAAGCAGCAGAAAATTAGTGGTCAGAACTTGCTGACGTGTGGTTCCAACAGAACGTATCCAAATTTCACACACTTACTCAAAGAAACTTTTGATAAAAGACTAATTTTACGTAATGATCCAATTAAGTAGCCACCAAGATTGTTTGATTTAGCGTTGATAAACCAAAAAAAAAGAGAAAACAAAAAAAATTGAACAGCTGGAAATAAACACTGGAAGAGTTGTTGCCGAAATACGGCCGTATATGCCGCGAAAAGTTTATGAAAAATGGTGTTCCAGATTGCGCCTTGTACGCGCTAGTCGTGGCAGTCACATGTCCAATAGCATATTTAGACATTAATGTCATACTATTTTCTATCCAACAAAGCCCGTTTCATTGATATTAAAAATAAATTTCTTTGTTTTGTTGTGATCTAAACTATGTTGTAAAAAAACACCCGATACATAAATGGAATACCAAATACTACGAAAACTCAATTTCCACCCATATCTCTAGTAATAGCATTAAATTTTTCCATAAGCTAAGTCCTTTATCGTAGGTAGGGTGCTAATAAAACTTGAACAATTTCCGGCTTAAAGGCAACTAGCAATAGATAACACAACACAGTCAACTTGAAAAGGCTACACGTCCATATCCCGTGAAGCATGAGTGAGAAATTTGTATTTGTATTAATGCCATGTGATATTCCATAAGTTGTTTGCTACATTGCTTTGTTTTCTTTTTTGTCTTTTTGTGTGTATGTGCAACATGTGCAACTGTAAACGTGTACAAAGATGCCGCCGTAGTTAAGCTTATACACAAACTCACTAACATCGTGTGTAAGTGCAGCTTTATAACTGATAAGCTATTCGAAAAAAGGCTAAAATATTTGAATTTATAGAAGAAATAGAAAAAAAAAATTGGAAGAGAAAAAATTGTTGTAAATTGTAAATATTATAAAAATCTTTTGAAATTATACATGCAAGTGCATGCACACGACATCAATTGGGGTTCAAAAGGAAAAAAAACAGTCAAGAAAAAGTCCAACTGATTTTTCACCATGTGATGAGATGTAGAAGAACAGGCGCCGTTTCATGGCTGATTCAAATAGGTACAGAGGTAAACGAGTTGTTATAACGAAAAAAAAAAAATATTAGTACATTACGAGTATGTATATGGATGTTTCCATAAAGGGTTATTGAACAGCATATTATTGATTTTTGTTTTCTAGTTTAGACTGGCATAATTGGTTAATACTAGGGAGATCTGACGGTTATTATTCGACCGGCTTTAACCGGTTTTTTTTGGTTTGTCGAATACGGTTTTTCAAAATCTTCATTTTTCAAATACCGAATAAACCGATTAATTTTACACGAATAACCGGTTAATTTAAATAAGTATAATCTTTATACGTTTGTATATTTTTTTTATTAAAAATACACTCTTCGTTTAACCATTTGTATAAATTAAATTATTTTTGTATATATGACAACCTTGAACGTCTCACAAAGAACGTGAAAACCAAGAGAAATCGAAAAAGATATACACTCTTGAGCAAAAATAACCTTTTCTCATCTTCTGTAAATAAATACGGATTTTTATATATGGAGAATTATCAACTAGACTCATTGAAAGCCCACAAACCCACAAACGCCGGCTCCGAACGGCAGATATATTAGTTAGGGAAGTTTTTCACAGTGTAAATACACATAACCTGTCGCTAGGAATGGTGTGGGGTGATATCGCTGTTGAAAATTGTCATATGGGATGGCCTGGTATTGAACCGACGACTTAGTGGTTGGAAGTTGGATTCTTACGCAACATACCATAGTGACACACACACTATTTAATACGTGGTGCATAAATTTACATACAGTGCTGCTCGAAATCTAAGCAAATTTTCTTGTCGAGGCAATTAAGGAATCGTATATTACTAATAGACTTATTCAAAGTAAAACATTTAATTTTTGTTATCTTAGGCACGCACCTAAATTATAACTATAATAACAAACCTTTAATTCTATTCTCTACTAAGGAATACAACAAAAACGAAATTAGCTCCTTGAGTAGCTGTTCGAAACTTAAGCACTTTTCAGTACTTTGTATAATAAATTTTGTTTTTTATGGCCTCCGCACACCGTTTTGGCATAGTTTTTATGAGATTTGTTGTTTATTTAAATAAAAGAACCGGTTAGCCGGTTATTTGAATTATTATTAACCGAAAACCGGTTTTCTAAAGTGCTATTTTTCGAATTATTCGGAAAGAGGTTTTTGAAAAAATTCGAATAATCGATCTCCATAGTTAATACTGAATATGGATATTTAAGCATTATAGGGGTGATAGACTGACAAACATTTGTTTGCAAATATCGTAAATAGCTAATCGCATACATGGATAACTTACTTCTCCATAAACGTGGTTGGCTATTTGCGTTGTTTGCAAACAAATGTTTGCTAATGTATCACCCCTTTTAGAGTTATCTATCCAAGAAACTATTAATGAAAATTATAATTGGGTAAAAAATTTGTAAGGCAGCTAGGTTAAAATTTTAATAAGCGGCAATTTATGCATAACAGGTATTTCAATAAGACCGTAGGATAAGTAAGAAGAGAACAACATTTTTAAAAAACTCGGTTTTATTATTCAACAGGGAAAAATAGGAGTTGGGGGCCAAATCTGGCGAATACGGTGGATGTGGGAGCAATGCGAAGTTAAATTCATGTAGTGTTGCCATTGTTTTGAATCATCAACACGTTCTTGTTTTTGGTCAGCAGTGAGAAAACACGGCACCCACTTTGTACAGAGCTTTTGCATACCCAAATGTTCGTGCATAATGGTAAAAACTCTACCATTCGATGTCTTTACAATATCAGTTAGTTCGTGCACCTTCAATTTGTAATTTCACCAGCTTAACAACGACATTCTATAATAACATCATCTTCCAACGTTTGGCTAACATTTCTCTTATAAAACACTCGAAAACGACTAGTGGAAGCGAAACGAAAAAGTTTGTGGCAGCAAATCTTTCGATCTCGAACGCTTGCCTGTAATATTAATAACACACCTTAAGCGAACCTTTATTTTAAACGAATAACTTTGCTTTGCTCTTTTCTTTTTTTGCCGTTACTTTTGTTGCTTTTGCATTTTTTGTTCGCCCCTCAATGCTAAAAGCGAGGGAAGTTTACTTGTTTCTTTAAAGCAGCGTTCGGCAAACTGAAATTGAGAGTCACTCACTCAGGCCACTTTGCACTGTGTTTTTCCACTAGTTTTCTCTTTACTTCTCTTTATTATTTTTTTGCTTATTTTTTGCCTATGCATCTGACTACGTACGTGTGACAACAGAAGAGAAGAGCGCTTTTTGCCGAAATTGTCTTAAATAAACAAGAAAAAAAATAAAATAAAAAAAAGAATAATAGCCGATATGCGTGTTCGCTGTTTCAGTGATGATTCAAAGCAGGAGCATAAAAATATATGTGAATTGAGAAGGAACAAGAGTCTTACGAAATGAATAGCAATGTTCTATGCTCTGTTAAACATTTTTGTTCTACAAAAACAAATATTTTTGTTTCGAAAATTTATTGCTAATAGCGAACAATCACTTATTGCGAATCTGTTCTTCAAGGTATGAGGCATACAAATACAAAAAAGAGAAAGCAAAACAGACGATTAAGAAGAAGGTGTAGATGCTAACACATATAAAAAGAGCAGAGTACTTAAAAAAAGTAAGAGGAATCATGAATCAAGAACGAAAGGGAGAAGAAGAAGGAATAAATGACAAAGCATAGAAAAAAATAATAGGCCTTAAGAAAAAGGAGAAGAATCAAGACACCCATATACCTGGTGTCACCTAATCAGCCGGCTGATGCCCGAAATGAATCCCTCCAAGTCAGAGATCCTAGCGGACGAAGAGCCGCTTCTCGTAGGCTAGTCCTTACCATAAAGCTCAGTGTCTAGTCAAAAAACCCATCAGAGTCCCAAGACTCCCTTCTCAGATTTAAGACCTCCACTGGAGTCTCTACAGTCTTTCCTGACTTTCCATGACTCTTTCACTCTGCGATGAGCCCATATGAAAGCATATGTTCTCCACAAAGAATATTTGCTTTGTTTCAGTTTCTTTGAAATCAGTTCTTTGTCTTCCAGCAAACGAGGAGACTATGCAACAATATCTGTAAGATTGATTAAACTTCAAGCAAAGGTACACATGTGCTTTAGTAAGAATAAGAAAAAGTTACTCAACTATTTTAATGCGTTAATGATATTGGTTAATCTGCCCTTCATAAGTACAGAAGCTTACTAATCTAGAGATGATAATTTTCATTTTGACTTATTAATTTTAGTGACTGCATCCATTTAAATAAAAATTGTAACTGTTTTAAGTGACCTAACAAATAACATAAGAACATTTTGGTTTTAAAAATCAATTTCTACCAGTAACAAGCTATATCACTACCTCATAGTGTAGACGACCATATTGTATTATTAATAATTATCGTCATCATCATCTTCTCGGCAGCAATATTACCTGTGAAAATATTGTGTTTGCCATGTATGCGCTGTGCGATTTAGGTACCAGAGCCTAACATTAAATTTACACTGTTAAATTTGTGTAAAATATACGTGTGGAAAATATATTTTTTTTGTTTTTGTTTTATTTTCTCTTTATTGAATCATACAACAGGAGAGAGTACCATCGACATATGAATATACAATATATATAGAGATGGATCGGACAGACAAATAGACGAATAGACACACTTGGTGTCTATTAAATCAAAAATTACACATAAACGTAAATTATTTGCACGGATCGTGTCGTGTATGAATACATGGATGTATAGTTGGTATGCCTGTGGTATTATTATCGATATGTGTGTTTATTTCATTGTATTTACTACTTGTACATAGGGAAATAGAGACAAAAATTAAAAAAAGAAAAATTAAAACACTACATAAATACAACAAAATACTGCTATAACACACATATTTACAGTGCTAAATTCTCAAAGACTCAATGATTAGTGTGTTACGAGTAAAATGTATGTTTAGTGGCGACATACAAGGCATAAATTCAAAGATGAGCTGAAAAAATATAAAATAAATAGAAAAGGTGGTCAGGCGTGCATATTATCAGCTTTAAAAAATGCTTGACTATTTTCAATGAATTTGTAATTGCTTAACTCGACTTAAAGAAAACTACATAGCAAAAGTAAAAAACTAAAATTTGTGAGTTGTGACCTCTCTGCCATGACGTCTAAAGTAGAACTAATGCTACGGAGGTTAGTTTCTCAAGCGTAGTAGGTGCAGGGAAGCATTTGCGTCATATTGATACGAAAAAATACATTTGCCAAAATATGCAAGATGTGCCCTTTTCGAAATTGCATATTCAATTGTAACCCAATAAAATCCACTCAGATTTTATAGGGTATTATGTTTCAAAAAACATGGGTGGGTTTTTTATTTAAAGGTTTTCGTAGTTTATTCACAGGAAAAAAGTCTAATTTGCGTATTTGGACTACAAATTAATTCAGTACGTTTTTAGCTCAAAAGAGATAATGAAATAAATAATTTATCAAGTCACTGCTTACATATTTTCCCCACCTTTGAGTCAATTTCCAAATCAGGTCTCAGAAAAACTTCTCTTCTTTTAAGGTGCTCCATGCTTGAAGCCGCATTTATATTTCTTTAAAGGCAGTGATTCGGTAACATGCTAAAAGATAAACACATACCTCTATATACGCCATAGATAGGTCTTGGAAATGTAGTCCATAAATCTAATGCCGAGAAGTACGTTGTTAGGTCGTTATAATTATAGTGTTTTGACAGAATAATTGTTTTAAAACTTCTGTAACGTATCATTCAAAAGAACAACCTAATCATATCTCTCTTTATATTCCGAACGTTTTTCTCATAATGCAAGTTTCAAACGAAGTAATTGCAGTCTGCTCCGATCACCGAGTTTTAGCAGCTCATAGTATACAATGCCGCCTTGAGCCCATCAAGAGTATAGTCAACTTGAACATAAATTGGAAGCATAAATAATAATAAAATAATAAAACTCATAAAAAACTCGGTGGGTTGCGCTTTTTTTCTAAGCGCGGGTTTTTGCCAACTCTGCTATATATTCCACATACTTATACGGAGCTCTTTCCAGCTTAACAAAAACATTTTATGTTATTTCCTCTAAAGTTATTTCGTTTAGGTTATCGGCAGGCAAAAAGCTGTTCTTTTTTTTACACGTGCGTACTCACACGCATAGGCAAAAAATAAGCAGAAAATAAACAAAGTGGCCAGACTGAGAGACTCTAAAACTACTACCACAATTGTAAAATGCATTAGTATTGGTTTGCCTGACGCTGATTTAGATACATATAAAGAGTCTTTCATTAAGCAAAGTGTGTGCGTGTGTGATCTCATTGAAACTTTTTATGTTGACTTTGAGGGCTGAAGGGGTTTTTGTCCTGTATGCATAAACCTGCAACTTAAGAATAATTCTAGCGGGTTGATGTCGCACGATCTCGGTGGCTATTTAACAAGCTACGATTTGAGCTGTGCGGTAGGTAGCGCTGTTCTGTTGAAACCATATGTCGTTGGTGTCAATATTAAAATAAGTTTGTAAAAAATCGGCAGCAAAGGACGCTTTTGGATTTCTTGTCTATTGAAATTGCCATAAATTCGACAATTTTGTTAGTTTACGGACCACCTATCTAGAAATGGATTTATCGCTGAAAATGACTTTTGTATGATAAACAGAATACCCGTTTTGATAAAACCATTTGAACACTATTTCTGTCTATGGGGATTTGGCAAAGAAAACTGAGCAAATCATAGTCAATTCGACAGATGTAGCTTTAAATATTGTACATGAACGCTATCAACTGTTTAACTCCCTATTGTTTAACATTATCATACTCGAAGGACTTTATTTGGTAGTGTGGCCTAATGGCTTTGTCTAAATCCTGGGATTAAGGTTTTATAAATATGAAGAGAAGAGTCATTCGTTTTTTTTTTTAAATAGTTGGTCACTCTAGTATAAATTATTTTTCTAACATCAATCCATTTAGTGATCTTCTACTGCGATATACGATAAATACTGCATGTACATTAACTTGTATTCCAGTGTTTTGATAGAAAAAAAAAAAAAAAAAAAAAAAAACGATAACTATTATTCTATTTTCTCTATTCGAGTATTCGTAAATATTTTTCAAACGTTTTTTTTTTTTACCTTATCTCCTGCGTTATTATTATTATTTTTTTGCACGTCTGAATGCCGGTTTGTGCAACGTTGTCGATATTGCAAATTGCTTATTGGTAAATTGATTTAAATATGTTGTTGTTGCGTGGTTAATAACTCATTTGATGTATTTGCAGTTGTTGTCTTCAAGCAACAACAGCAACAATAACAGCCTGTTCACATCTCCTTCAATCATGTCGTACGTCCATAATTTACCTACGCATTGAGGCCATAGTATTGCTCTAATGCCTCGTTTGTTGTTGTTGTTGTTATTGTAAGAAACTGCCACAGCAACTTTGACAGCGTGTGCAACTTCAGCAGAAAATTGTTAAATTTCTAATTGTAGCATTTGTTAACCGTCTAAGTTGGTTAAGAAACCCATCAATGGTGTTATTATGGTTATTGGCAATTAATGTTAGTCATTTGTCACTTATGAACGAACGTTTACGCTTATTTTTTCCCTCTTTTTTAAAAATGTCTTGTACGAGTATTCCGAGCATCTTTTTTCAGGCTTCATAATGAATGGATTTTAGTTGAGATTTTACAAAAGGATTATATTAATGGTTTAAGTGAAGTTTTGATTATAATCTTATGATTTTGTTTAGACTCTGGTTAAAAATTTTATATAATATTCAATTCCATTAACATCTCCTTGTCTGCTAGAAAAAAGTTGAAAGTAATGAAAATGAAACCAGTTTTGTGTGGTAATCAATAAATCAATATTTTAAAGGAGTTATTCTATTAAAATGTTACCCATAAGGGTCTACACAACAGGCTCTTTGAAAGGAAAGTAGATTTTAGAGACATGCGTCAATTTTTAAGACTTTTGACTAAGTACAGTAAGATAGAATAGGTAGAACAGCATTACATGTCTAATTAGCGTATTCTCTGATAGTGAAAGTACAGTTGCCTTATAAAGTGAGTGCTCACTTATTATTTAAGACTTCGAATTATATAGAGTGGTCTAAACAAATATTTTTTAATACTTTTAATAATATTTATTATGATAGAAGAATCTATAACAATTATGTGTGAAATAAAATATCGGCCAACTGCTCGTCACGCCTTTGGTGGTATATCTCTATACGTCGGTTAATATTTTCAATGACATAGTTGAGGCTCAATGTCGTTAATGTGTCGAATTATCTCATCCTTTAGCCCTTGAATTGTTCTTGGCTTATGGACGTACGCTTTTTCTTTTAAATATCAGCAAAAAAAGAAGTCCAACGGAGTCAAATCACATGATCGTGGTGGCCAATTAACATCGACTCGACAAGAGATAACACAGCCATTGAATTTCTCGCTCAAAAGAGACATTCTTTTGTTGACAGTGTGGCAAGTGGCACCATGCTGTTGGATCCACATATTGTACAGGTCCATATCCTCAATTTCTGGCCATCAGTGATGTTTGTGAAATATTTAATTGTTTGGCACAACGACGAGTCGAGGTTGAAGACTTTTCTGTCACACTAACGCGAACAGCAGCAATGTTTTCCGCAGAAAAAACTGGGCGAGCATGCACAGGTGTTTCCACATTTCCTACATACCCGGTTTGTTGAAGTTTTGAGCTCAATTTTTCCGATTTTGGACACATTTTTTCGGTTATGCTGACCAAAAGAATTACGAAATGCATTTTGATTTGAACGCATATTTTCGTAAAATACTTAAATAATTTTAACGCGCTGCTCAATTGTGTACCTACCCATGGCTGAATTTGTCAAAGACTGAAACAAAGAAATGTCAATTTAAGTTGGGCAAAAAGCTTGACGTTACGTGACTCACATTTAACATCGTGCATTATGTTTGGACCACCCCATATGTGAGATACCACGCCCACTTGTTCACTTCCGCTTACTTTTTGCCTGATGATTTGCATTAACTATGAAGTCATTCAGACCTAATACTGACTCTTTAACTTTAACCCTTCTCAAGATATAACGAAATCAATATTTAGTTTGTATGGAAGGTACCACTCACACTTGTCCAATTTACCCCATTTTTTGCCTGTTAATTTGTATTGACAACGGAGTCATTCAGACCAATTTCAGAAGCTTTTGCTTTGACCTTTCTCAAGATGTACAGAAATCAAGATTTTGTTTGTATGAGAAGTACCACGCTCACTTGTCCATTACCGTCCACTTTTTTACTGATGATTTCTTGGACTATGAAGTCATTCAGATCAAATACTGAAACTTTAGCTTTAACCGTTCACAAGATATACTAAAATCAATATTTGTATGGGGGTATCACGCCCAATTTCCTAATTCCGCCCACTTTTTGACTGATGATTTGTATTGACTGTGATTCTGTTTGAGCCAAATTTAGAGAATCTGGATGTATACAAATAAATATACACTTTGTTTGACCGTGGCACCGCCCAGTTGGAATTTTTGAAATCTGTATACAAATATACAGAGAGGTACTGTAAAAATTTCAAGAAAATCGGTTCAGCCGTTTAGCTGTCCATAAGGCACAAATAAACAAACAAATCAACACGCATTCATTTTTATATATAAGATACTAGATAAAACCTGGCGTGCTACGCCACTCCCTTAATAACTTTAATTTTTACTATTGCCTTAGCTATAATTTTGTAAAAAACGTATAACTTGCTTAGAATCAAAGATTCAACTGAATTAGGATATTGAATGTACGTAAAATTTTTTCTTGACGAAACAATTTGAGAAAATGAATCGTATGCCGAGTATGTCTTTCGATATGTCTTTGTGACCTATCCGCCCTAGTTTTTTTCACTTAATCAGTTTCACAGGGAAGCGATTGGCACAAAGCCTTAGGGCTCTCACTAAACAGTTCTGAAGATATTCTACAATTAATGTTTGTTTTCTATGGGGCTCATTTTCCCCCTAATCCTAACACACCCAGATTTTTCTATTGGTTTATTTTTAGGAAAGGGTTGGGATAAAATTTTATCGCAATCAGTGTAATAGTATTCGAAAATTAGTAAATATTTGCTTTATATGGGAGGTACCTCCCCCCTAATTATATCTGCCCTACATTTCTTCCAGTGAATTAGTTTCGTAGAAAAGTGAGTGGAACAAAATCTAACGACTGTCGTTATAATAGTTTTTTTTAGATATACGATAATAAAAATGTACTTTGTATGGAGTAACCTCTCTCCCTGATTATATCTGCCCTATATTTTTTCCAGTAAATCAGTTTCATACGAAAGTAGTTGGGGCAAAGTTTTATGACTGTGGTTGTTATAGTTCTTTAGATATGCGATTACACTAGTCTACAAAAAACAACAAATTTTCTTACCTTTAAATTAAACTACGAGTATATGAAATAAAATGATTTTGATGCGCTGAATTTTAATCCGCTTTCAGTTTTTTTCCATCCGGCCTTAATTTTTTTTTATGCCACACCCATAAATTTTTAGCCTAAAATATGGTAGTTATGTCAATATATTTTATCATAACTTGAAAACAACTAAACCGATTATGATGCAAGTACAACCAAGGAATAAAATTTCCTATAAATCACCTGAATATAGTTTTTGTGTATTTTCAACAGCTTCGGAGTTATACACAACTTAACTGCGAAAAAATTAGAATTAAAAAATTAAAATTTGTTGCGCAAAATTAGAGCAATTTTGTTGTTGTTGAAAAAGTCATAAAAAATTTTTCAGAAAGAATATTTTAGAGGTTAAGCTTAGAATGCTGAGAATAAAATAAGCTATAAATCATGAAAATCGGGTGGTGCTGATTTTATTCAAAATTAAATGCAGGTGCCTAACTTTGACCAAAATTAGCGAAAATATGTTTTTTTTTTTTGCAAAATTGAGAAAGATAACACAATATTTTGCATCATTCAACACTTGTTTGCGAAACCCAAACGACAAATCCTATCCGATATTTGATTTTATCAAAACCAAAAGTTAATATTGAAAAGTACTCTACAGACTATTTCCGTTTTATATTTTTTATTATGGCAAGTGTTTTACAAAATTTATACATATGGAGTAAGTTTATTGATAATGGATTATTGTTTTAGATTACAGTATGTCAAGGGCTTTGACTTGCAAAAATTCTCCAGATCTATTTTACTACATTTGTGGGGAATTAATTTTAAATTACAACGCCATACAATAACCTCTCAAATTAAGAATTCTTATAAACATCACTTTGGATTTCTTATCGATGAAAGAAACAAATATTGGCTACCAAAAATATGATGTAATATCTGTGCAAGAGCTTTAAAAGGTTGTCTTGACTACGATAGAAAGATCATGTCATTATTAAACCAATGGATATGGAGTGAACTACAAAATTACGAACATGATTGTTATTACTGCATGACCGCTACACGTGGATTTACGAAAAAAAGAAAAAAAAAATGAACAAAATCATATATCCGAACATTTCTTCAATGGCCCAATTATGCCTCTGGACCAAAATCCGCAACAAAGAGTGACTCGTCTTGGGTGTATCGGCTTTTCAATGTATGCATGCGGGTTTTCTGTGCCCCAAATGCGACAATTTTGCTTCTTTGCATACACGCCAAGATCAAAATGAGTTTCATCTGAAAAGATGATTTTTTTGGCAAAATCGGCATCTTCTGTAAGTCGATCGATCAAAGTAATGTCGCAATATTTCCCAGCGTTGTTTAAGCATATACACAACCATATTCGTTCAGCGGAAGGATAAAACTAATTATCTGTCAAATCAAACGTGAGCTAAGTGTTACCATTCACGAAATAAGCACTAGTTGAAAAAAAAGAAAACGTTAGATGGCGGACCCGATATAAAGATAATTTATTTATTTATTTTTTATATTTAATAATCACAAAAAAAGCAACAAAAATTTGTTTTTTTTAATGTGCTTTGTGAAAAATTTCTATAAATTATAAGTCACATGATCACCAAATTTGTAAGCGTATTATTTGCTTTTTCAGAACATATTGCTTTCACATGTTTTCGACATGTTGTAATGCACAGTCTTATGGTGTAAGCTGGCCTTTATCAGTCATAAATATTATCCCAATGGTATAATCAAACACTTAATGATTAATTTTAACTGTAATAGAAAATGATATTAAAAATAAATGATTCGCTATAAGTTTTCAAAAAAATAGTCGAATAACTAATATTTTTCCTATAAAATATAAAAGACAGACTTAATCTGGCTTTAGTTGGTCAATTGTTTTGTCAAAATTAAGAAATTACTTGCAAAAATAATATAAGGTAATAAGAACAAGAAATAAAACGAATTAAAAATTTTACTAACAAGTAAAGTTTTTTAGATTTTTGTTTGTTGCTGTTATATTCGTTTTAAGTAATAGCAGCAAGCACAACACGCAAAATATTTTGTGGCATGTTACTAAAAGGCAATTGCATAAAAACGTTGCTACTACTGCTAACGGGCAACATGTTAAATTTTCAACTATTTATAATAATTGGAGCAAATGTTGCTGCCACAACAACAACAAAAACAACAGTGAATAAAAATTTTAAATTATTACTAACTACAGTTACGGCAAGCAAATGCAATGACAGCAACAGCGATGCCTGCAACACCAGGCCATAGTAACAATATTGATGATGAAGCATTTGTACAATTTTTGAAATATGTAAGCCAAGAGCAAAGTTTTACAACAATTGTTATATTGACAAATTGGCAATCTGCAGCAGGAACAAAAGCAACAGCAATAATAAGAAGGAATAATGAAAGAAATATTAAATCTGCCTGGCAACATAGCGACTATTGCGTAAATCTTCCATATTATGTGGAGCAACATTTTATAATACCCGTCTTATTATTACAAGCCCAACAATCTGTCTATACAGATACAATAGTGAACTCATAACCGTTATATGTTTGCCGCCACTACCACCATCGCCACCAACATCAAGTTTTTAGCCACAGCGACGACAGTTCATTGCAAAGGTTAGCTAAAATCATTTATTACAGGCTCTTAGCAAAAATTTCTTGCATTTACGTAGAAATCGTGTCATATTCCGCCTGGATTTCAACAGTCATGGTGGTGAGCATTTGCAAAATATTGAAGAATTTTTAAAATATTGTCATATGGAACAAATCATAAATGCCATTATTGTTTCTTATCGTTTTCTCTACAACGTTACGGCCTACTATACTTATAAAACATTTCCAGAGTTTAAAGTAAAAAAACACATGTGGTTGGTTAGTCAGAGATCGGTATAATGCTGTTAGTGAAGAGCAAAAATTATTATATTAAACCAATTAAGTGGTTTGAAGGGTTGTAAGATACTCACTTAAGCCCCTCGTTCGGTGGTTTATTATGATGAACAAGCTAAATAACAAATCGGCTGTTATTTGGGTCATTTTTTGCATTTCTTTGCCCAGGTTCTTAATGCTTCACTGGTACAGGTCTATGAAGAACAACAGGGCATGTCCATATTCTATGCCGAAATCTTGAAATTGACCCGTAATCATACGATAGACATACCGGCGTCTTTGACGGGGCTCATTAATGGTACTGATTTTTCAGAGTTTTCATATCAATTGGTGTGTTATGTTGCCCTTACACAAGCAATTCACAATGGCTGAAATATTTTTGGCTGTGCTTAACCCGTATGTTCTGGCTTTGGTTATATGTTTTACTTTTCTTTTGCTGATCGTCTTAAAAAGAAGTTCTCAGACTCTTTATCATTTTTATTTGATAGATTTCGTATTAAACGACAAAGCCTTTAGAGCAATTTTGGGTCAAAGTTTGGCATAATCCAAAATACGATTATTTTATGGTTTTTGTTATTCTCCTACTATCTATAACCATCATCATATGTGTTACTCTTTATAGTGTATTCTTGGGCAGTTTTATGACTAGCCCAACTTGAAAAGTCAAGTATAAAATTATATATTTCTAAACAGGAATATAATCATAAATATCTCAAAGATTATCTTAAATATCCACGTATATTTTACATTGAACCCAGCTACTATGAATTTGTGCGCATACGAATTGCAATTTGTGCAATACCTTAAATACTTCATATGCGTATGCGTTACCTTCCTCCCTTTGGCCTATTATTGCTTCGCAACAACGACTTTTTTCCCGACAGTTGTTTCGCTATAGTACTGATCTATGCTTTACTCGTTACATACATTTTTATTTTTTACTGCCTATGCACTCGGTTGTTCGGGAACCTCTACAGTCTTATATGTTCAAAGCTTATTTATCGGGCTTATTTTATTACTGGTTTGAGTCGGGATTTCATGAGCTAGTTTCTTTAGGACACTTATCATTTATCGATATAACCGAACTACGTAGTTTAAAGCCTCTTGCATTAAATGATTTGAGCCTGATTTTTTATTGCTTCGGTCTGGCTTTGTTGACTAGTGTAATTATATTATTTGGTGAAATTTTTATGTGCCAGAGTTTAGGTAAGGAAAATAACGTCAATGGTAGGGACAATACAGAATCTGCTTAAATTATTATTTTTCTTAGCTAAAGACTTAAAAAAATCATTACCAAAAAATATTGCAATTAATTTTAATTAATAGCACTAAAAATATTTTGTAATTAAAATAATTTTAAAATTATTGTCTGTTAATAAACCACAAACTATTTAAAAATAATTGAAAATCAATTCGATTTGGTTTTGTGTTTCATTATAAAAACTAATAAAAAAACATTTAAACATAACTAAATACAATTAATATGTAGAAAACGATGTATTATTTCAGGAACTGTCGGCGTAAAGCTTTAAGTGAAAAGACTTAATTTTGCCTAAATCGGTATAAATTTAAAAGAGAATAAAATATGTTCGACAGTTCGTGTACCTAAATTAAGGCGTTGGGCGTTGTATGCTCACTTATCTAGAGTTGAAGCTGAAGTCACATACCTAAATAAAAGCGTTAACATTGTGTCATTAACTGTAATGTTAACTTAATTTTTCAACAAAAAAAAGTTTCTAAAACACCAGATGTGACACGATAACAGCTAAAATGGCACTATTTTCTTTTTCGCAGCCATCGTCACTTTTATCAAAATTGGATTTTTCAATTGACAATCGCTGACGCGGCGTTATTGTGGTTTGCTTCATACAATATATATTATCATGAGCATTTTTGACAGCTGGATAACGCTTAAAGCTCTGATTTATGTTTGGCTGTAACAAACACTCGAGTTTTATGAATGCATCGTATTGCCAGATCACCGATTTTAAGATAACTTCTTCTTATGTATATGAGTTTGTTATAGAAATAGTTTGCTATAAACGTTGTAATTTACATTTTATTAAATGGTATAGCTGTATGCATACGTATTTTCGCTATAACAGTATGCCAACATTTAGCCATGTGAGATATAATAGGACAGCATTGCGGTTTTCCATAAGAGCTGAATAGAAAAATGAGCTACAACTGAAAAACGGTACAAAATTTACTTATTCAAATAACGATGCTCTAAGCCGCAGAAATTCCAGCAGACAATTTATAAGATCTTTTTTATAAATGTTTGAATATTAAAACAGAGTTGAGTTTTTAACTATAGGTTTGGTCATTTAAAAGCTTTAATCAAAATATACAATAAAACAAAAACGGTTTGAAATTTTTCTAAATTTAATTATGAAGTACAAAAAAACAACGGCTGGCCTCACAGTACCCCATTCGATCGCACCAATTTTCGATGAGGTTTTCGTGTTTATAGGGTTGTATCTCGGCAAATGCTCAATTATCTCTTGTTATCGGCAAAACGAGGTGAAGTCGCAGCTTCTTGGCGGCCAACTGGCATCGTTTAACGCAAAAATCGAATTTGGCATGAGATGTGTGGCAAGTTGCATTATCCTGTTGTTTATTATGTAAATATTCATAACCAGTCGTTAGCAATGTTATGTTTTTTTGCTACTGGTTAGAAGGCGGGTGCCTTATTTATCACACCACAGCGGCCCGTATTCAACATAAACAAATTTGTTGTCAGAGTTATGATGTTATTTTTTCATAGTAAAGGGTAATTCATTAGGCGCTTCCTATCTTTAAATTTACATGAAATAAATGTGTATGAGATATTATCGAAATTCTTTTATTCGATATTCAATTTGTCATGACTCTGGCGCAGATCAGAATGATGATGGCGTGGGTTATGTTGGTGAGTCAAGGAATCAAATCGAATGTCGTTTTTAGAGAGATAAGGATCGATGCTCAAAACACATCGTGATCTTTTCATGATGCTCTGGACCCGTTTGATCTTATGTGGATTGACTATTTGGCGATACTTTTTTGAGGACAATTAGAGCCAGTTTCTAACTGTTCTAGAACCATGCAGAGAACCTACTGTTTATGGTCGTTTACCTTCAGCTCCTAGGTCAGTTGAAGTTAGTGTACAGGAGAACTCAATTGCCTATTAAAACAAATTTTTATATTCATGTCTATTTGAACGTTTATCTATCCATGTTGTTGTGTTAAAACAAACTGAATAAAAAACCGTCAATTTGACAGATTTAGCTTCATAAATTTGGTCGTTGTTAATTGCCGAAGTTCGGTAATACCTGTTGGAAGATTGATGTAAAGATTTGTTGAAGAAAAAGATAGATATTTGCATGGAGACTGTACCCGACATCAGTAAAGACACGATATATCCATACCACCCTAAAATTCAGGAATAGTTTGTAGCAATTCATTGTAATATCAATAAAATTTTGAGTTGTGCTTAAAAAACAACTAAAAAGATACTTCGAGTCGAAAGTCAGCTCTTTTAATCCTAGAACCACATTGTTAGACATTTTGACTAACATCTTTTTTGTTTTCTACAGTAGAAGAAAAATAAAAAAATAGTTTTTTTCAATTGTTTAATTTCTATTCAAAACACAGTGCAAATTTGTGCAAAGCTACTGAAAAAATCTGTTGTATATGCAGTGGTTACAAGCCAAGCTCGGCCACTTTACCAAAATATTTTTGATCGCTCAAAAGTCATACATTTTAATTATTTTTTAAATATGCAATTATGTTTTTATTGTACTGTATATGAATAAAAAAATGATTAAAGTTCTAGGGTTAAGATATTATAAATATCAGAATAAATATAATATGCATCTAATAGCTGTTGGGGTAATTTACACTTTACTCTTTGTCCTTTACCCTGCATTAACACATTTAACAGTATGTACTCTATATAGTTTTTGTTTAATTTATTTTTGATTACCTGTAATAATTACACACAAAGGTAATATATAACTTAAAGCACATACCACATTATTCTTTCAAAATTAATTGCCTGTATTGGAAACAACTTTTATATGCTCCGCTTCTTATATAATTAAATAATTCCTTAACCAAATACGAGTAAGCACTTGTCCTTTTAGATTATAGTTCTTTTATTAGAAGTAACCTCCATACAATTACATTAAAAACAAAAAGAAAACATGCAGATCGATCTACTTAGATCTGTAATTTCAAGATAATATCAACACCAATAAATACCGGCACGCTTAACATTAATCCAGTCCAAACAGCACATTCTGTCACACTCACAC
Organism: Wohlfahrtia magnifica; assembly: GCA_023159175.1. Taxonomy (NCBI): domain Eukaryota; kingdom Metazoa; phylum Arthropoda; class Insecta; order Diptera; family Sarcophagidae; genus Wohlfahrtia; species Wohlfahrtia magnifica. Next base: position 10,192,440 of record JAKWBJ010000226.1, on the reverse strand, counting down.
TTCTCTAAATACTTAAACATACATACGTACACCCAAATATGAATAAAAATGCAAGTACAAATGGCTGTGTGTATGTGGATTTTACAGGCAATCGATGTGATTGAACTGGCCGCCTATTGCAATTACAAAATTTCTGCACGTTTCTTATTGAATCAGAAAATTTTGTTTTGATAAAACTGTCTAATGCTAAAACTTACGTTTAGACTTGTTAATTTGAAATCTTTTTCTAATCAACCTTTAGTCAAAATCCTACAAACAAACTATATTTCTACGAGAATTTAATTTTTTTGTGTATTTTGATTTCAGATACTAATATACGTACATACATACGTAGTATAAACTCGTTCATTTATGCGGTATATAGATTTTTAAATTGATAAGTACACAGTAGGGAGTATTAAATTAAGAGCAGCTTATAATACAATATATAAAAATTTTTGTTACCCTTACAAGTTGTTTATATATGTGAATTTTATTATATCCTACATCAAATAGGGAGTGGCGTGGTGTAGTGGTTAGAGCGACCCAGCGATCAAACTTCGAGCCCAAGCAGAGGACATGTCGAAGAAAAATTTAATTGTGGTTTCGAATGTTTCATAAAGAGGCTTCAACATCCCTCCAAACTCCATCTTTAAAATAAAGAAGGAGCCCGCTGACCTTCCCGCATATCTCTGGCGATGATGACAAATTTCAGACCAGGAAACAAATATCAAATCAGGAAAACACTGGGAAAAAATTACCATGCTAAAGTAAAGCTCTTCACCACCACGCCAAATTATATGGAAAAAGCTACAGTGGATTAATCATCTACTTAGCTTGAAAGATCAAATTCATAAAAGAAACTGAAACAAAGCAATGTATGCTTTGTGGGAAGCCAATATGCTCCCTAGAGGAGTGACGGAGGAAAAAAACATCACAATAGACGGTAAATTATTGACTTGAGAGTGATTAATTTTCAGTATAAAGATCGAAAGTTTCGTTATTTTTCATGGTTTAGGGGAAAAAGGGTTATAATTTGAATTTTAAATGTTTACGACTATTTGATTAAAAATTTCCGTTGAAAAACGATCATTTCTTTGACGGTGATCTAAAAATTTGGCATAAAATACCAACTTTTTTTATAGTTTTTTAAGTATTTTATCTGCCATCGACATAAATAAACTAACAATTAGTTAATAAGCCTTTAATCCAAAAATCTAAATCTTAGCAAGAAGATGTCCATAGCGAGGAAGCAGAAATCTGACCAAACAAATCATTTATAGTTCTTGTCATCAGTATGAGGTTGATAATTGAACAGTCTGCAGAGTGGAGATCTCCTCTGTATCTCGAATTGGTTTTAAGATAGCTTTTGATACCCTACACCACTATGTGATATGGACTGTTCCACGATATATCAGGCAAATTTTGCACGAAGATCCAGTTGCCACACAAATGTATACACTTGCGTACGACAAGGTTGTCGTCTATCGCCATTACTATTTAACATATCTATCGGCCTAGTGATTTGAAAACTCACTTCGAACCCACATGTTATTATTTGGTATTTAGACCAGAGGTTGCCAAAGTGACACTCGAGAGCCAAAGTTTAATCGGCGCCTTATACGTATATACCCTAACGAAAACAAAAATATTCAATAAAGACTATGAAATAAACAACAATTTCATTCAGTTGTGTGATAGCTTTTGATGAAATCACATGTATGCAGCTTTGCGTATTAAAATTGTTTACTTGTTTTGTTGTTTTCTTTTTTAGAGTAGAGGACCTATACTATGGCGATGGCATATGTCTGCTAACAACGATATCAGAAGCGACTAAACGCGACCTCAAAATTAACATAAACAGGACCAAATCAATGAAGTAACGTTTTATACTGTAACAACAACAAATTGAGGACATACAACATTTCTGCTATATAGGGAGAGAGAATCATAACAATTAGCGGAGAATCGAGGAAGGGTGTATAGAACCGTATCAATAAGGCCTACCGCCAAACTGGAAACATCAATAAGTAATAACAGTCTAAGGCAAGTAACCGACTAAATGAGGTGTCAGGAGACCAAAATGAAAATGGTTAGGACATGTGCTACGCCAAAATAGGACCGACATAGCACGAGACTTAAGGCATGTCTCGTGCTATAATAGAAACCGCAGGGCAGTAAAAGGAAATTTAGACGAAGTCACACATAGCGCAGGCAACAGTATATAGGTGCATTCAAGATCAAAAAATGGAATACAACAGCAGTGGCCTTGTGTTGATCATGGGAATAAAAGAAAATTATATATATTATATAAATTTAAAAAAATTGTACTATATACTCGTATGTATGTATGTATGGATGTATGGATGTATGTAACATATGTATAATATTGTATACCTATATATGTACTATATATCAAAATAAGTTGTCCTATATTCATCATTTTATAACTCGAGAACCACTAAACCGATTTACAAACCAATACATGCGTTCGAAAGCTGTACTCTCACTGATGGATTTGTTTCAACTGGGCGCTACCATGCCCATATAAGTTTTTTTTTTATTAATATTTCTATATCTTTAAAACGGTAATAATAAGAGCTTCTAAATTTGGCTCAAATAACTTTGTGGTCAATATAAATCATCAGTCAAAAAGTAAGCGGAATTGAATAAGTAGGAGTGACACCTTCCATACAAAGTAAATATTAATTTTTGTATATACAGAGAAAGGTTAGAATCGTAGTTTCTGAACTTAGTCTATAGTATATGGCTTGGTAGTAAATAAAAATCATTAAATGAAATGCATTCCTTTATATTTTTCTTATGAGAAATACATTTTATAGCTATACAACACAAACGTTCCCAGCAACGCGGGAATGGTTACTCTAGTGTACTACATATCTAACCTGTGCTAGAAAAATAAGTTTGTTGCATGAAATTCGCTGTCTTTTAGACTTCACCTTTTTCGTCTTCGCCTGAGTGTAAAAGTATCCTTATTTCTTTGTCGAGTATGTCCGCTATTATTAAGGATACCACAGACTAGTAGGTTTGGATCTGAAGTCTAACATTTAAATTTGCGTCGGTGCTTGAATTTTAAGAACACCATGTGACGGCAGTAATAATTCATGGAATTTATTATGGCAACTTTTTGTATTTTTTATGTTTGTAGCTAAAGTAGTACATAATACTTGCACCCAATAGCGTTTTAGAAATTTTAATATTGGGTCGTATAAGACCAGTTCATAGTCCAATTTAGAGTTTCTACAATAAACCAATAAATTTGAGCTTTTTTAATTTTATTTATACCTATTTGGTCTTTATATGAGGTTTCCATGTTAGGCGCTAAACAAGGTTTACTCCTTTTTATCATTATCCGTTTATTATTTTATTTATTATCTCAATTGCTTTGCCTTGTTCAAGTTTCTTAATCAGATAGAATTTTTCAGCTAGGCAGGTAATTAGTCTACTGTAGTAAGTTCTAGGATGACGGATGATGCCATTTGATGCTACCTAGAAGCAACACCCTTCGTGTATTTGGAGTAGTGATGAGAAACCTATCTAATTTTTGATTCCTCTCTTCTCTTACAAGAGGTGGCGTTACCTAATTTTCCTATAATGTTCATAGTTTTTCAAGGACTCGTATTGAATTTGTTGAAAATCACTTATTTATGCAACAAGTTATTTTGAAATTCGGCTGAAATAAACAATTGGGTCGAACTTTTTCAAAAGTGAAGGAAGTATCACATGGGCTGAAAAGTCATAGGCGTAACAAAAAAAAACACTTTTTTTTTGTACAAAGTTAGCTTTATTCATCAACGTAATATCCGTCAAGAGCAATGCAATCCTTCCAGCACCGCTCTAACATTTCAATACCACTTTTGTAGAACGATTTATCTTTCTCCTCAAAATAGGCCTCGGTTTCATCGACAACCTCTTCATTTGTGCGAAATTTCTTGTCGGCGAGCATTTATTTGAGGTCTGCAATCAGCCAGTAGTCGCTGGGAGCCAACTCTGACGAACACGGTGGATGCAGGAGCAATTCGAAATTCGATTCATGTGGTCTTGCCATTGTTTCAGAATCATCAACACATTCTTGTTTTTGGTCAACAGGGAGCAAACGCCGCACCCATTTTGAACAGAGCTTTCTCATAGTCAAATGAGTTCTTTTGATATTTTTATGATGTCAGCTAATTCATGCAACTTCACTTTCGATCATTCAGAACGATTTTGTGAATTTTTTTTTATTTTTTCTGGTATCAATGCCACATTTAGATGTCCACTGCGTACTGCATCGTCGGTGTCTCTACGACCACTTTTGAAGTCAGCAAACTAACGTTTTATTGTTGTTTCTGATGGAGCGGAGTCCATATAATACTGGTTTCGATTGAGCAGTAGTTTTTCTCATCAAGAAGCAGTGTATATTAAAACAAGAAATTGTTTTTTGATCAATTGTTTTGAAAATAACAAAAGTAGCGTCAGTCACAAAATAGAATATCATGAAATTTTAAAAGCTGTCTTTTGAAGGTTATCACTAAGTTATCACTAACAAAAAAGTGGTGAATGCAATAAAATAGCGCCATCTATGTGTTAGGCCCGGTACTTTTCAGCCCATGTGTTATGTCCATTCATCTAATGTTCTATGTGTCTGTCCACTATAATAAAAATATTACTCACAGTCGTAAGCATATATAGATTAAATGTGGTACGAGTAACAACTTTTCTATTGACAAAGGGTTGGTATAAATTTTATTTTAAGGTAAAAGGTTTTCTGCAAAATTGATATAATTCTGTTTTTTGTTTATTTTTTTTTTCTCCGTCACTCCTCTAAGTAGCATATTGGCTTTCTACAAAGCATCCATTACTTTGTTTCAGTTGATCTTTCAAACCAAGTAGATGATAAATTCACTGTTGCTTCCTCCATATGATTTTGAGTAGTTGTAAATATCTTGGCTAATTTGTGGTGATCTTTACTTTAACATTGCAATTTTTTGCCAGTAGGTGGCGTGTTTGTCATCATCGCCAGAGGAATGCGCGGAAAGATAAGGAGGCTTCGTCTTTATTTTTTTAGATGAATTTGTCTTGAGGGAAGTTGAAACCCTTTTATTAAACATTCGAAACCACAATTTCCCTTCGTCATGTCCTCTGCTGGGGCTCGAACTTGGATCGCTTGTGTTATTATGCCACGCCACCCCCTAATCCTAGTTATGACTCAACTATTGACTGGGAATGTTTTGCGGTAGTTCTTAAAATACTGACGTAGGATATCATACTGTCGATTTTGATCAATTATATTTTTATTATATGTTAACTAAATTATTACTTTTTAGTCAGACTGTAGAGATATTTAATGGTAATAATATACTTATTTATAACGATATTTTTTGCCTGATTATCATTTAAAAGTGTCAAATTTTCATATTTATTAAAAATATTTGGCCAATAGTTTACCTTTATTTATGATTTTTTTTGTTTTTTTGGTTTTACTTTTGCTACAGCCTGTCAAAATTGGTTGCAAATTAAAAATTAATTGAAAATTTATTGCTTTTAATTTATTTGTTAATGATTTATGCTGTAGACAATATTAGTTGTTAAATATTTTATATATTGCTGTTATTATATTACTATTATTTTAAAATAATTTCCCTTCTACTCCTCATCACCTTCTCCACCCTTTTTTTACTACTAAATCGATTTCATGGGAGGAGTGTTTGGATTTATTAAAAATTTTATGTCTCATATTGAATGCCTTGTGGAATTTATTTTTCTAATTTGGTTACTGATTATGGTCTTTTTTCGTTTTATATATTTTTGTTGCAATTTATGGGTGATAAAAATATACGTTTTATCCGTGGGTGTTTATTAATAGGGAAATAACTGGTTTACTAGTTAAAATTATTAAAATTGTGGCATACATTTTGACTTTTATAAAATATTATTAAAAAATATTTCAGTCATAGTCATATGGTGATATTAAGAAAATGTTTTTCATATGCCAAATATGAATGTGTTTTTTCAATATTTTTATTTTTCGCTTTAATTAAGGTAAACAATATATCAAACTGTCCACAGTTTTTAGCTTTAATTGATGCCATGTAAATTGGAAACCAAGTGGTATATATACTCGTATATATATATAAGGAATTATACCAAAAACAAGGCGCTAGTGTTATAAAATGATTGTGTGAGAAAAATATTATTGATGGGTGGGAATATACTCGTATAAGATTTATTTTGGTAGACAAAATGATGCAACAAATTCCCTAACACTTAACGGAATCGTAAAAGAGATATAAGTGCCTTCCATGTGTGTAAGAGGGCTTTTCTTACATATGGCCAATCCTTACATATTGCGCTCTCGTCTCGGGGAAGGCGGTGAAAACCGGTTTATACCATCGATAGGGTCGTCATATGTATTCGGAAATTAGATACCAATCCTGGTACTAAGAAAATAGGTTGTGGGAAGGAGGGTAGATAGTGTAGTGTCTGTGGACATTCGATTTAAATTTACATGAGCAAATGGCAGAGAAAACATTTGCAAAAAGAGTGTTTCACAAACGAATAGTGCGACCAAAGAACGAATTCTCCCTATAATACGTTGTGCGATTTATTGGACCAAGGGATGTGCTCTACGAGAAATACGAGTACTACTTAAAAATATATGATAACTTGAAATAGTTCCATAATCTTATCAGAGCACATTCAGTTATAGTACCGATAGACCAATGAAACACACGCCACACTGCGACGATGCTCTAATGAATCGATAGAGTTGGCTTCCCTGCCCTCATTAATAAGAACCTTCGCCCTCTCTAGTAAGCGGATGAAAAGTTACAAAATAGACTTTGAAGCACCGGCCCATACATGAGAGTTGTATTCCAATTTGGGTCGGATATAGATCTTGTAAACATTAAGGAGATCAGATGGATTGAAGTAATTCTTTCACCGTCTTAAAACACCGAGGCACTTGAATGATTCTTTCGACACTCAAAATATGTGATTATTCCAACGAACGTCACAGTGAAATCTCATGCCCAGAACATCAAGTGCATCTGATTCCTCAATATATACATATCCCATAGATACAGATAACAACACACAACTATGGCTGTATGTCAGAAAACAACATTGGTTCTTGTGCGCATTAAAGTCGGCAAGTCACTCGTAAGCGAGGTTTTCAATCGAATACTGCCCATTTTAAAACTTATAATTTGTATTGATTACCAACCACTATTTAGACCAAGTTTAGAAAGCATACAAAACATGTACAAAAACATCAAAATTTACTTTGTATTGGACGTGCCATACCCACTTATTAAATTTCACCCATATTTCGACCGATGATTTGTATTGATTTCGAAGTTATTTAGACCAAATTCAGCATATTCCACCATTACTGTTCCAAAGATATACAAACATCAATATTTACTTTGTATAAGTGCAACTCGCACTTATCCAATTTCTTCCACTTTTTGACTGATGATTTGTATTAACTATAAAGTTATTTGAGACAAATTTAGAAACTCTTACTATTATCGTTTTAAGGATAAATAAAAATTGTATATGGGTGTGGCACCGCCCAGTTAAACAAAAACCATCAACCTTTCGCATGCATATATTGTTTTGCAAATCGGCTTAGTGGTTCTTAAATTATAAAACGACGAACAAAGGACAATTTATTTTTATACATATACTAGTTAAAACCAGGCGTGCTTCGCTACGCATCTTAATTATTATCTTAATTGTTATTTTAGTTATATTTTTACACTTTTTCCAATTTTTCTCCACTTCTGATCCAAATCCAAACATCTGTGATAGCCTATAGCTCCTTCCAGAAAGACTCTATAGAATCTGTTGTTTAGCTCTCTACAATCTTTAAAGAAGTCGATACATCTATATGTCGAAACATATACAGTGTGCTTTCTGAAATACGCTTTTTGACTAATGTGTATAGATATCGCTGCTTTAATTGTTGCCGTTCTCCACATATACAAAATTCAATATTTAGAATGAATAGAAGGCGCACACCCACTTATCTAATTCAATCAGTTACTGGCTGATGATGCGTATTATTTTCGACTAATTTAGAAACTTCTACTATTACCAACTTTTTGTATTTGCCATGAAGTCACTTAGACCAAATACTGACCAATATACTGAAACTTTAGCTTTAACCGTTCTCTAGATACTCTGAAATCAATATTTATTTGTATGGTTGGTAACACGCTCACTTACCCAATTCCGCTCATTTTTTAACTGATGGTTGACTACGCATCTATTTGGGCAAAAATTAGACTCTTTTTTTCTGTTACCATTTTACATTTATTTTGGGGTTGGCATCGCGCAGTTGATATTTTAGAAATTTATGTAGCCTATAGTTCCTTCCGGACATAAAGAGAGACACTGTTAAAAAGTCAAGAAAATTGGTTCAGCCGTTTAGCCGTCCATAAAGTTCAAACAAACCAGCAAACATACACACACACATTCATTTTCATATATTAGATGATTACTCAAAAAATAAATGTTTAACTTGTTTAGAATCTGGGATTCAAATGATTTGCGAAAAAGATTGAAAGTTCTATTTAAGTACTTCCTTTCAATCCTTATTCAGCAAATATACCATAGCACGTAAATTTTTTCAAGATAAAATTTTTTTTATTTTAAAGATTTTCAATTTTGGGCAACAGAAAATATTTAATATTTTTTATTACGGTGACCATAAATGACCTGACCATAAAGGTTTGGTCGGCATTATATAAGCACAAGTAACAATTGGTTCTTTAAAAAATTATGTATGCTGTAGGTAGTTAATAAATTAAGGCAGTATAGTGTCATCAATGGTCTGTGTCTACTGTTAATGGTACCTAAGTTACACATGTACCTCTATGCGTATTTTTACAAACATAAATATAATAAAACAGGTATTGGAATGAATAGGCAATACACATAACTTTAGCTGCAATAGTTTATCAAATATATGATGTGTAGTATTTACTTTCTGTCTGTTCATATAAAAATAGAGTTCAACCCAGAATGTTCATATCTGTGTCAAAGTGATTCATGCCAGATTCTAGCTCTAATAGTTTTTCATGTACACAAAAGTTCGTGTATATATTTATATGGGAGATATCGCTTTTATTGCTAGTCTGGCAATTTTTTGACAAATTATTCATATGGATTTCAGTGTTGCCCGTGTACAATTTGATGATTTTATCTATAAGGATTTCCCAGATATAAGAATTTTTAAATTTAATTCATGTGGGAAGTACCACACCCGCTTTTCCTAGTAAACCCACTTTTGTCTTAAATATTCATATTGATACTAAAGTGGATTCGACAATATTTTAGAACTCTAACTGTTATATTTTTTTAGATATATTAATTTAATATTTTTATGGGCGGTGACATGCCCATTACAGCAAAATTGCCTATTTTGTTCATATAGATGTCAAAGTTTTCCATACACAATTTGAGGACTCTGTCTGTTGCAGTTTATAAGATATGCGACATTAAATATTAATTGAGTATGTATGCGTGGCACCTCGCCTACTTGAAATTTTAAAATAAAAAGTAGCCTATAGTTCCTTCCAGACATACAGGAAGGTACTGTTAAAATTTCAGGAAAATCGGTCCAGCCGCTTGGTCGTCTATAGATTTCAAACAAACAAACCCACAAACAAATCCACAGACAAATAAACACACATTCATTTCTATATATATAGATAGATAGATAGATATAATATTACCCGGATAATTACCTCGACAAAAATGTCAAGATATCTCTTAAAGTTATTTACCCGAAAATATATATTTATAGTGAAGAACAAAAATTATAAATTAATTAAAAAAATTTATTAAATACTAAACCATATCATATTGAAAAGTAAACGACAACTGCTTCAAATAAGAAGTTTGAAATAAAATTTAACGGAAATTTTATTTTAAATAGCCAATAAGTACTTGGGTAATTAATTAAGCGAATGGGGTCATTTGACCCTGTCGTGGTAGCTTTAGTGTTAAATGATTCTATTGTGTTCTACAGCATCTCCTAATATATGGATTCCAATAATTGATTACATTTTCCAGCGATTCCTATTTGTTTTTATTAATATTAAATGGGATCATTAAGACGGTTTTATAACTCAATTTATAACCGTTTTTAAATTCATCATTATAACCACTTAAATTGCATGTTTGTGTAGGCTTCTGTTTTTTCACATTCCTTTTCAAATAAATCCCATAATTTTTTTTTTTTTTACTTGGTAATGTAAAAAACATAAGCCCAGTAACACATATTTTGAGTATAAAAATTTCACTTTTCACGTGCTGCTAATTTTAGGAGCTGAGCTGAAGAAGCCATAAAACGACCACAAAATAACAAAAGAAAACAAAGAAATAAATCCTTTAACGTGATGAGATGACCATAAATTAACATTAATGCGTTTTTAACATTAAGATACAAAAAAAAAAAAATCTTTACTTATCTTTTTTTAGTTGTGAATATATACATATATCTTTTATAAAATGTTTGTTTTTAAATAAAAAAGAAGACAAGAACCTTAAAATTAATGTTTTTGATCCATATAACCATAATTGGCCAAATAATTCAAAATGTTAATATAAAAGAAAGAAGAAATAAAATAAACAAATTATGCCTGATCATTGTTGTTAAAATTGCTGGCAAATTAACACTTTGTGGTTACAATGGAAATTTTACGATATTTATTTATTTTTGGTGAAACTTAACCGCAAGAATAATGGAGACTTACGTTGTCTGCATGACGAATATATTGTTGTACTTAATCAATATGTACCTGTTATGATAAGTTCAAAGTATGTCACATGGTAGCTCAGTTTTAAGGGAATTCGTTTTACCGAAGTTTGCTAACAGGCTCACTATGGCGTTGTAGATAAGTCTATAGCAATATTAATATCGAAATACTAGTTTAGAGGAAATCAGTGTATAATTAGTTTTATCTGGAATACACATTTTTTCTTAAAATCGGTAATATTTTATACATTTTTTATTTAATAAACCTTTATTAGAGCAGCAAATTATAAGATTTCTATCCAATTATTGGATCTTTACCATCCTGATTACTAAATCTGATGTGATGAAGTTATGGGGCTGCACAATAAATCTTTTAGGTCGTGTTGCATTTTGCCCTGACTAATATAACATAACATAACATCCAGTAACCGATTTTTGTGTACTTTACCGTAGCCGAAAATTATCAAAAATAATAATTTCGAAGATGTGACCACTTGCTGGACGCATGTCACAAATAATACGAACAATTTTGAGCTTCAACTTATCTCCAAAATTTGATATCAATAAGCCGATATTTTCAGTCGCCGTATGGCAACTTGCGAGATCCTGGTGAAACCACATCTCACCAGGACCAATGCCTTCCATATTTTTCATTGATCATGTTCATTATTCATATTGGTTTGTTTTTGATCAAATAAAGCTCAATGATGCAACCAGCATGTAAACAGCACCAAATAGATTATTTAATCTGGAGTCTGTACCGTCTGTTGTGGATTGGTTTGACTCCATATGCGGCAATTTTGTTTACTAACAAATCAATTAAGCCAAAAATTAGAACCATTGCTGAAAAAACGTCTACGAGTTAAGTGTATTAATGGCCCATTTTTTAAAATGAGAGTGGTTTTCAAGTATCAATCTTTTATTTGTGATTTACGAGATAACAGTTAATTTTACAGTTAATCCTTTTCTACAAGAAATTACAGTAGAATACCGAAAAAGATAACTCGCATAAAATTTAATATTTAACCGACTTCCATCGTCCATGTATTTCTCTAAAAAGTTAATTTATTAGGCAATAAAAGTAAACTTTTTGGAGCGTACGAATTTCTTAAACCAACGATATAGTTTGAAATGGGTGAAAATGTTGACATCAGCATTGATGACATTGAAAATTGGATCAAGGATCAAAGTACGGAAGATAACGATGAGTTTGAAATTAACATTTTTATAAAATTGTCGTAAACGGAAAATTTCATTGATAAATCCTTGTACCAATGACACCAACAAGAGGATCTATGTATGACAACTTCATTGTAATGTTACCAACTAAAGAAAGCTGAAATTTAGCGAAGATTTTGTCTGCTGTACCTTCCCGTTAAAGAACAAATTACTAATGATTCTTGATGATATTGCCTGTTAGAACTAGGTTTGACAAAAACCCGGGTTTAAAAAACAACCCAACCCACCCGGGTTTACTGAGTTTTTTGATGGTTTTTATAATTGGGTTCTATAACTACTCCAAATTTCGTTCAAGTCGACAATATTTTTTGTTTGTTTATACAATCATATTGTGTAAGTATTTATAATGCAATTTTGCACTCTAGGTGGGATCAAGGCGATATTGTGTACTATCAGCTGCAAAAACTCAGTGATCGGACCAGACTGCAATTACTTCATTTGAATCATACATTATGAGAAAAACGGACGGAATATGAAGACAGACATGATTAATTTATTCTTTCGCATCACAACACCCGACCACATGTCGCAAAAGTTTCAAAACAAATATCAAAAACGATCAAATGCCGCATCCGCCGTATTTTCCGAATATTGCTTACATCTCTTTATACGGGCTTCCTTTACATGGCATTTCGCTATAACGGCCTGCTTGAATTATTGAATACATTAGCTTTAAGCGCAAATTACTTCTTTCCACGACTAAAAAACCGTAGATTCTCCGTTTAGGAATTTATCCTGACCGTATGAAGAGGTATGGGTTTATCTTTTAGCATGACACCGAATCACTTCCTTTGAAGAAATACAAAATCGACTTCAAAGTTGGAGCGCCTTAAGAGACAAGAATTTTTTCTGAGACGGGATTTGGAAATTGGCACAGTGGGTTAGGACTCACAACTAAAAGGACGCCTGCAAAACATAATTAACACCAAAGCAAATTTATCGTAATTAATCGATGATTTACCATTGTCAGAAATGGAATATCGTTCACTATGACATTGGCTACCGGGAACATTTATATATTAAAGTTTTGCGCTTGAAGACGTTTAAAAATGACTGTGAACTTTAAATCAGCCAGTTTTCTTTAGTAATAATGAAATCTAAAGGCTCAGACCTAGAGGTACCTGAGCATAGCTCCATAGTTGAAACGAAACTAACCAAACTTATGAGCAACAATGTGTTTGATTAGTGGTTGTTTCAACTATGATTACGGTTATGGAACTATGCTAAACCACGTCTAACTGAGCCTTAAGTAAAATAAAATAAGTTAAGTGTATGTGAAAAGCCTACATATGTATGTTTTAGTAGTACTTTTTTAATTTTTAGAACTGCTTAGAAAAGTTAATAGTTTGAAAAATTTTATTACCCTTATAACACATCGTTAACTTTTTCGAGACTCTGCTGTACAATCAATCTTGAAGGTTATTATGGTGTAGTAGAGCTAAGCTGAAAATAACTCTGATTTTGTTTTTATTTAGTATAGTATTGCTGTGCTATCTGACGTTAAGCTAGCGCATTTATTTAAATCCGGTGTACAGTACTATAAGATTAATCAGAAAGCATGCTGCGATAGTAATCAGTGTTAATTTTTTCGGCAGCGGTGGGATTTAAATTCGGGTCGATTAGATTATATTATGCCCAGTGATCAACAGTATTTGCTTTTATGATTATTATAGATGCACTTATTCATTAATATTTAAACACACTTATTACCGGTCCTGAGAACCATCCTACAAAAATATATGTATTTCACATCGCATTTAATTAAAGCCAAGCATAATTCGCCTTTATTGCTATGTCACACATAGCAATACATAGTCCATTAAAATTAAAGTGAATTCTAAAAATGAAAACAAAATATTTCCTTCTGCTCCAATCCACACTGGCTGATTGCAAAAACCACAGAAAATATTTGAGTTACTAAACAAGTAAATACCTTTGCTTAAGCAAAATTTTGTTGCAATGATTTGATTAGATTCATTGAATATATATTGTTGCAACAAATAGAATGCAAATATGCAACATTACAATTGGATTTTGTTTACTAAGTAACTTAAAATTAATTAAAGAAATAAATTAAAAATAAACTCATTAGTTTTGTAAACTTCTTTGTTTCTGACTGATCAATGGCATATCTTCGACTGTTCATTTGTTTCTGTTTTTCTAATTGGTTTCTGGTATATGGTAAAATATAAAACGGCAACAACAACTTAATTCTATTTTCAACAAGATATCACGTGCCATAAAGACCAAAAGCTTATTGAACATTTACAAAAAAAAAAAAGAAAAAAAATACATCTAAGAGTACATATAAGATTCATACAGATACGAATATTTGTAGTTAAATCGCAAAAAAATTATCAGAACCTGAAATGAATGCTGTCATTACGAAGAATAGATTGAATTACTAAAGCATGTATTTTAACTTTATTTGCTTAGCAATCCTTGAAATATTACAGAAGACAGATAACTTCTATTAGCACTTTTATCTTTGTATACGAAACAATTGGAAAATTCATAATATGGTGTTGGAGACTAAAAAGGCGAAAGATTGTAAAGACCAGAGGCTGCTCACATGGCTCAGTGGTTTCAATTTTGAATGATAACTTAAGTATGAGAAAGCATTTCGCAGCGTAATCATGTGACAACTTCGCAGGAGGATTTGGCATTTCCCAACCGCAATATGGAGAACTTTTTGTTCCGTTTCGTAACTGAGGACGGGACGTGGATATACAACACACCAGAGACCAAACAATAGCCAAAACAGTGGATTTATTGGGGTAAGTCAGCAATAAGGAGGGTAAAAGTTGATTTGTCAGCCATTTAAATAATGCTGACAGTTGCTTGCACGCTGCATAATCCACATTGACTACCTCTCAAAGTCTAAAACAATTCATAACGAATATCATGCGCATTAAAGAAGATTTAAAAAACGATCTCATTTTGCCAAGAAAAAAGTTCTTTTTCGCCAGGACAATGTAAAAGTGCACATATATGTTGTTTTCACTGCGAAAATCAATGAATTAAAATTGCTTTCTCATCCGCCATATTATTCGGACTTAGCTCACCGATTTGACGCCAACGACTAAATCATCTCGCAAGCAAATGCCATTTTTGATGAACTTGACATATTTTTTGGAAAGGGGAAGAAAATTTAAAAAAGCTTGCAAAGTGTATGAAGCTATAAACAGACTATGTTGAAAATAAAATCATTTTTTATCCAAAAACCTTTGCTTCATTCAAAAAGTCAAGGACTTATTGACCCGCCATCGTATATGCCTTATAAAATACAGAGAAATATATGAAATATATATTTGAGTCGATAGAACGATCTATCGGGTGGGTCATCTATCGGTTTAAATTTGAACCAGAGGTTATTTCGAATCTGGCAATACTTATGTCATTCTATTCTGTCGCCAAATTCAGTATATTATCTCCAATAAACGAAAAGAATTGATTCACGCTTGAACAGCGATGGGATTTATTGGAAATTTATTTCCAAAACAAAGACAATTGGTCGGAAATTGTATGAAAATGTCATACAAAATTTGGTCGCAGAGAAGGATCAACAGTATCCGGTATACATAAGTTTATTGCTAAAGTTCGTGAAACTGGTTTCATTGCTGATGCGCTAAAACGTAAGCATGCTCGTACAGTGCGTACACCCGAAAATATCGAAGCTGTGTCTAAGAGTGTGCGTGAGAGTCCATTGACAACAACTCATCATCGTTCTCAAGAATTTAACAATTCACGCACCAGTTTACGTCGAATTTTGTGGAAAGGTTTCGTTATGACGACTTACAAAGTTCAGCTTCTCTAAATGGATCAACGAGAAATTGCACATTGATGCCGATTTTGCCAAAAAAAAAAATAATCTTTTCGGATTTTGCTCATTTTCATTTTGGTGGGTGCGTTAATAAGCAAAATTGCCGTATTTTGGGCTCAGAAAACCCAAGCAGAAGCCAATGCAGCCATTACAAGTGACTGTTTGGTGCGGCTTGTGGCGCGGAGGCATCATTAATTCATATTTATTTGAATATGAGCAAGACGCAACCATTATGGTCAATGGAGACATCTCTCGCACCATGATAACCGATTTTTTTGTATTTATGTGAACGATGTTTGGTTTCAACAGGATGGCGCAACTTGCCACATATCTCACGCCACAATCGATTTAATGAGTCAAATATGTGATGGCCGTTTAATTAGCAAAAATGTTGATGTCAATTAGCCGCCAAGAAGCAGTGATTTGACACCTTTAGACTATTTTCTGTAGGGCGCCGTTAAAGAAAAGTGTTATGCCGAACCAGAGACAATTGGATATTTGAAGGCCAACATTCTTGATGCTATTGCCGAGATACACTCGAAGAAAATATTGAAAATGGGTGAATTCCATATGAATGAAATAATATTTTATTTCTAACAGGAACAGTTGTACTTCACAGCAAAAAAAAAAAAAAAATTTGCAAGACTTCAAAACGTTTTTGTTTTATTGCATTTTTAAATTTTAATTTTTAAATGGCCTACCCGATATATGATTAAATGCTTAAAGATGATTTCATCTAAATGGTGCCCGCGGCTATGCTTCAAATGGTTCATACACTGAGTCCAATTTTGGCATACTCTATCCAACATACTGGCCGGTATCTCACAATTAAATTCTTCAATATTGTCTTCCAATGCATTAACCGTTGTGGGCATGTCCCCATAGGGACAAGGCGTTAAATCTCACGATCTAGGCGGCCAAATGACCGGCCCCAAATGTGAAATAAGCTGTTCACCGAACTCGCCTTTCAATTGGGCCATTGTTTCGCGCGTTGATGATTAAACCACACGTCAGCCAAATCCGGCGTTTCCATTTTAAGCAAACAAGTTTGTAATCATCGCACGGTAGCGTTCGCTATTCACAGTAACGTTCCTACATTTTTGAAAAAGTACGGTCCAGTGATCCCACCGGCCCAGAGTCCACACCAAACAATAAATTTTTTAGGATGCATTGGCAGTTCTTGCAATGCTTCTGTCTGCTTGTTCACGTATCCTCAGAAGTCGGCCAAAGTGATCATAAAATAGAAGAAGTGTACAATGCATTTTCTTAACCGAGCATGAATTTTAATAATAAAGTTCAATAATCTGCAAGCGTTGTTCGTTTGTAAGTCGATTCATTGTTAACTTATAGACCAAACTGAACATGTTTGACAGTAACATGCTACACGAATACAGCTGAGCTACTGCCGAAATAAAGTGTCAGTGCCAAATAAAAAATTGCGAAAATAATCACCCGATACATACCATCTATTGTATTGTCAAGTTATGAATTTTTTTGCTCAATTCGATTTTATTCAATGCATAACTTTAGTAAACTGATCCTTTATATATGTATGTATTTATATGCACATATGTATAGCAATCATGTTACATTATAGTATTCGAATACATACTGTGTTGTCATGCCTTAATTTGTTTATATACGGTACCGTCTTTGGTAAACTTTATAAGGATTTTTGTTACATTTTCCTTACATGATTGCCATGAACAATAAATCATCCGGTATTGTATGTATCACTCAAATGACGTTTTTGTTTTAAAGTTTTTGTTTTTTTGGCTTTTTCGTTTTCTTTATTACATTGCTCCCTATCTGCAGTCGTTTCACTCTCCGTTTTATCTCCTACTACGTTAACTCTTTCTTTCTAACTCATTCACTCTCTTTCAGTGATATTATATGTTAAATTTTGTGAATTTTTGTTGTTGGTATTTTTGGTGGTGTTTGGATGCATTTGGTCGTTTTTGGTTTGCTGTCACTTAAAGTACATTTACAATAAATAAAAAAGAAATAAGAAGAAGAAGGAAATGAACATAAATAAAAAGTGGTTTTTTGTTAACATTTTTTATATCGGTTTTTAGTTTTTTTTATTGTTATTGTTGTTAGCACATTTATTACAAATACATAAATATATTTCTTTTTGGCAAATTTGTTACGAAATCAAATGATAAAACAAGTCTAACAGTTATAGTCGGTCTAGCCCTTTTCTATGATACACTATACTAAAATTTCCACTTATGTGGATATAATGGTAAAATACCTTTTTAAGCTTAATTTAGGCAAATTCTCTTGGTTACTTAAGTATCTTGTTGTTGTTACATGTAAACCATGATCGATCATGATGCTAAACATACATTTTAAGTTTTTTTTGGTGTAGGAAAAACTCTAAAAATTAATTAAAAATTCGAAGGTTTTGTTATAAGAAAGTAATTCATTTATCGGGTTTTTTTTTATATAAGACCAGCACCGAACAGTGCGACCAAAGAACGAATTCTCCCTATAATGCGTTGTGCGATTTACTGGACAATCAACTACAAAGGGATGCGCTCTACAAGAAATACCAGTACTACGTAAAAATATATGAGTTTTGGGAATTAATTCCTTAATTTCGTTAGAACACATTCCGTTATAGTACCGATAGAACAATTAAACACACGCCACATTGCGACGGTGCTCCAATGAATCGATAGAGTTGGCTACCCTACCGTCATTGATGAGCATCTTTGCCCTCACCTGTACGCGGTCGAGAAGCTCCAAAATAGACTTTGAAGCACCGGCCCATACATGAGAGTTGTATTCCATTTTGGGACGGATATAGGTCTTGTAAATATTAAGGAGATCAG
This sequence comes from Wohlfahrtia magnifica, assembly GCA_023159175.1. Lineage (NCBI taxonomy): Eukaryota > Metazoa > Arthropoda > Insecta > Diptera > Sarcophagidae > Wohlfahrtia > Wohlfahrtia magnifica. The sequence goes on along the minus strand of JAKWBJ010000226.1, from coordinate 10,173,794 downwards.
ATGGGGTGGAGTATTTCTTGCACCGTCTCAAAAAACCAAGGCACTTGAATGCTTCTTTCGACACTTGAAATATGTGATCATTCCAACGAACGTCACAGTGAATTCTCATGCCCAGAACATCAAGAGCATCTGATTCCTCAATATCCACATTACCCATTGACACAGATGACAGCACACCACCACGCCTGTGTGTTAAAAAACAACATTGAGTCTTACGTGCATTAAAATCGACCCTGTTCGCACGACCCCACTCGGAGACCTTCACCAGGTCACTTGTGAGTGTGACGTTCATATTCATCCTTCTTACCCCAACCTCCAAAAGGCTCGGTCTACGATCAAAGGAATATGAGTGACAAATGTTGCTGTCATCCGCAAAAGAGTAGATAGGATTAGAAGTGAGAAGAAGAAAGTCGTTAAGAAATATTAGAAAAAGAGTAGGAGAAAGAACAGAGCCTTGCGGTACCCCTGAGTTTACCCTGAACTCGTCGGATGAGACCCCATCTATAACCATTCTTATAGAGCGATCTCCGAGAAAACTCGATATAAATCGAGAGAAGTGACTACCAACACCAAAAGCATTAAGTTTCGAAATGAGAGCCTCGTGCCAAACTCTATCAAACGCCTTAGAGATATCCGGAGCCACAACCTTACTTTCGCCAAGACCATGAATGGACTTGTTCCACTTCTCCGAGAGTAACGCCAGTAGGTCACCAGTAGAACGGCCCTTTCGGAAACCGTACTGACGATCGCTAAGTAAATCGTTGGACTCCAGATATCCCACAAGGTGGTGATTAATTATACTCTCCATAACCTTGGAGAGTGTGGAACAAACTGCTATTGGACGGTAGTTCTCTGGGTTACTAGCCTCGCCCTTTTTGGGGATTGGCGTTACATTAGCAACCTTCCAGCAAGATGGAAAAATACCGGCGCGATATGACGCACTGAAAAGGTGAGCTAATGGACGCGCAAGCGTCGAAGAGCACTGCTTCAGGACCAGTGCTGGTATGCCATCCGGCCCAGAAGACTTGTTAACGTTGAGATTTGCAAGAACTCTTTTTACAGCACGAGCTCGAAAGAATATACTAGGCATAGTTACTGATACTCTTTCAAGTTCGGGCAGTGGTTGAACGCTCTCCGGCAAGTGAGAATTACTTGCAAAAATTTCGGCCAAAAGGTTTGCCTTTTCAACCGGGTTCGTGAATGAGTGGTCATTCTTTATAAGAGCAGGAACCGAACTAGCGTTGTTCCTCAGCCTTTTAACGAATGACCAAAAGTTTTTACTTCCCCGCGGAAAAGTAAGAACTTTAGCACGAAGGCGCTGTTCGTATAAAGCCTTTTCGCGTCTAAGTACTGCGGCACATGAAGATCTCACCTGTTTGCGAAGCAAATCAGTGTGGGCACATTTGTTATTGCATCAATTCCTGAACGCTTCCTCTCTGGATCTTACAATTTACACGTCAGATTAAACCAAGATTTGTTTCTAGGTTTAATTGAAAGCTTTTTGGATGGGATGAAAATATCCATCCCTAGCCTTATTATATTCACCACCATTTCTGCCATGGCATCGACGTTGGTTGGCCATTTAATAGCTTTAATTTAAAAATAGTTTGACATTTTGCCAAATTTTTTTTTTTTTTGTGAAGTACAATTGTTCCGGTTAAAAATAAAATATTATTTCATTCATATGGTTGCCGAGGCTAGCCTAACACTATCACATTCGATCGTACCAATTTTCAAGAACTTTTTCGAGTGTATGGGGTCATATCTCGGCAATGGAATCACGAATGTTGGCCTTTGAATGCTTAATTGTCTCTGGTTTGTCGGCATAGCACTTGTCTTTAACGGCGCCCCACAGAAAATAATCAAACGGTGTCGCAACGTAGCTTCTTGGAGGCCAACTGAAATCACCTTTTCGGCTAATTAAGTGGCCATCAAATGTTTGAAGCAATAAATCGATTGTGGCATGAGGTGTGTGGCAAGTTGCACCATCGTGTTGAAACCAAACATCGTTTACATCAATAACATGAGAGCTATAACAAAAAAATCGATTATCATGGTGCGATAGGTGTCTCCATTGATCGTAATGGTTGCGCTGTCCTCATTTTCAAAGAAATATGGGGTAATGATGCCTTTGCTCTGCAAGCCGCACCAAACAGTCACTCGTAATGGGTACATTGGCTTCTGTAAGACTACGTTTGGGTTTGCTGAGCCCCAAATATGGCAATTTTGTTTATTAACGTACCCACCAAAATGAAAGTGAGCTTCATCCGAATAGATAATATTTTTTGGCATAATCGACAGTTTCTCGTTGGCCCATCTAGCGAAGCGAAATCGAAGCGAATAGTCATGCGGCTTCAACTCTTGAACTAATTGAACCATGTAAGGTGTCGACATAGACTTTAGTACGGTGACGAGATTATGTTGATGAATTCGCACGCGCACTCTCAGCTACATTCTTGATATTTTCGGGTGTACGTACTGTACGGACATCAACAGTGAATCCAGTTTCACGAACTTTATCGATAAACTTGCGTATACCGGACACTGTTAGCCCTTCCCTGCGACCAAATTTTTACGACCTTTTCGTGCAATTTCCGACTAATTGTCTTTGTTTTGGAAATACATGTCCAATAAATCCCAACGCTGCTCAAGCGAAAATCGATTTATTTCGTTCATTGGAGATAATATACTGAATTTTGTGAAAGAATAGAATGACATAAATATTGCCAGATTTGAAATAACAGCTGCTTCAAATTTAAACCGATAGACGGTCCATCCGATACTTTTATTGATCTGAGTGTTTTGTTATAGGTGTTACAAATATCAGCACTTATACAATATACATACCTCTCACCACTTTTGATAGTGTAGGGTTCACATGTAGATTTCGTAAGACATTTTGAATAATTACGCCACGGGTTGTTAACAACAATAGTATTCTTATGCTTTTGTTGACTTTGGCTCTTTTATAATTTAAAATAATTAGATTATGAAATAAAAACTACCTCTTTGGTCTTGTTAGAATTTCATATCGCTAGGGAGTTGATTATAGGATTACGCTGTTGGAGAAGGAATTTATGTTAAACCATTTTTTATAAAAACAAAATAATTTTTGCATGCAAGCGTAATAAAAAATGTTTAAGGTACTTTTTTTGTAAAAATTTATACATTAAAATACGAGAGATGTATTATCTGTTACATATATAAAAACGCTTGTGTGCTTGTATTTATGTTTGTATGTGTGTATGTTTGAGCCGGGTGGACCGATTTTCTACAAATTTTTACAATATAGCTCTGTATGTCTGGATGAATAGACTGTATAAATTTCAGAAATTACAACTGTGCTGTGCCACGCCCATATAAATATTTATTTGTTTATATCACCAAAACGATGATTTTTCTTCAAAATAATCAAATCACCAGTAAAAAAGTGGCCAAGATTGGATACTAAATTCTAATACTAAATATGGAATTTTGTAACTGGATGATCGAAGCAGACTGTAGTTACTTCGTTTGAATCGTCCATTATGAGAAAAACGGCCAGAATATAAAGACAGACATGATTAAGTTATTCTTTCCATGATAACACATTACCTCATGTCGCAAAAGTTTTAAAACAATTATTAGAAACGATCAAATGCCGCATCCGCCATATTCTGCAAACAATAATCCGTCGGCTGTTGCGACGGATACAATGTATTCGCACCTCTTTATACAGGCTTTCTTTACATGGCATTTCGCTATAATGACCTGTTTGTATATGGTCCGCCAAATAATTTTTTTTTTTTTTAAACAGGGCGCAAAACATCGAGTGTAGCTTCGGCTATGTGGCACGTAGCGCCGTCCTGTTGAAACCAAATGTTGCTAATATACTGCTCTTCAATTTTTGTGAACAAAAAGTCATTCAACATGGCCGATAACGATCACCATTGACTGTAACTCCACTCCTGGCTCATTTTCGAATTATGCCTCTGGACCAACATCCGCACCGAACAGTGACTCGTCTTGGGTGTATCGACTTTTCATTGTATGCGTGCGGGTTTTCTCTGCCCCAAATACAACTTGTTGCTTGTTTATATACCCGCCAAGATCAAAATGAGGTTCATCTGAAAAGATGATTTTTTTTGGCAAAATCGGCATCTTCTGTAAGTCGATCGCAGGCCCACTTAGCGATGCGGAAAAAGCGTATACACAACCATATTCGTTCAGCGGAAGGATAAAACTAATTATCTGTCAAATCATACATAAGCTAAGTGTTACTATTCACGAAATAAGCACTAGTTGAAAAAAAAACGTTAGATGGCGGACCCGTTATTATGGAACACACTCGCTTTAAGCACAATTTACCCCATTTTACGGTTAAAAAAAAACGTAGATTATCCATTTTAAAAAAAGTGTAGGGGAAGCAAACGCAACTCATATTCAACTTGTTTAAGGACGTTTCGATTTATGGCCTACATTTTCAGAAACTATCTAGGGCGTAAAAGGAGATATGAATTTATCTTTCAACATGTCCCCGAATGAATCATTTCCTTTGAGAAATACAAAATCGGCTTCAAAGCTGGAGCGCCTTGGAAATTGGCTCGGAAGTGCAGAAAAGATGTAAGCAGTGATTTAATACATTTCTTATTTCATTATCTGTTTGAGTAAATAAACTACGAAAACCTTTAAATAAAATAACTCATCCGGGTTTTTTTAAATATAACACCCAACAAAACCCAGGTAGGTTGCCAACCCTGCTTATTATATACTTTAGCAAAAAAAAAAAAAAAATTGTAAGGAAATAAATCAAGTTGAATGAAAATATTGAAGAAAACAAAAGTCTACTTAATGAACCAGAGCCGAAGTTGTAGCTTAGTATTAATGAAAAACGATTTTAACAAGTATGTATGTATTTAAAATTCATTAAACATATTGATTTGCATTTGATTGTTAAAAACAAATACATCTTAACATAAACAAAAGACTTAAGGCACAAACTTGAAATTATGTTTATACCTCAAATTTTTATGGTTAATAAAAATTTTCTTAATTACGCTTTCATCATTTCAACAAAACTTAGACTATATTTTAGTTTATAACTTAATTAATATTTAATATGGAGCTCCAGCTGTGCAAATACATTATTGTTGAAGATACTGAGACGAATTTTATTAATTAAAATTGTTTAACAAATATCCATGCAACATTTCCAATTAATAATGTAAATTAATGTATTGTTTTATGAAAATTTATTCTTTATATCAGTATAACTAAGTATTAAAATTTACAAATAAAAAAGCATAAAAAATGTCTTTCATATATTCATTATCCATGCAAAAAGAAATAAAACACTTTTTATTTCGAAAATATATTCATGGTATTTACCTCCCATGACATTATTTATTTATATAATATGTAATCACGCGTTAGCTATAAAATATTTTAATTTCTTAATTTATAACAGCCATAAATTATTGCAATGGATTTTCATTTTACCATACAAACATTTCCTATTTTTGGTAAATGAAACGATGCCAAAGAGTTTTAATTTCAAATGCTATACGATCATTAATGAGCATTCACATTACAAAGTATGTAAATATGTTCGTAATTACAAAATATGGTTACTTTGGTTAATTTATATGAAAATATAAGGTAAATTGTTATAGCACTCGAATGCTAAATCGAATTTTGCTAATGACTAAACTTATTGGTAACAAGATTTTATGTGAATGCATTTGATTTCATCATTTTATGTTGTGGCAGCATATAACAGCAACAACGATGGTGGCTGCTGCAAGGTGTATGCTTCGAACGAGTATAGACAATTTTTTTCTTCTTCTTTGCCTGTAAGTTTTTACTATGATTTAGGATATATGAGTGTCACATTGATAAACAAATTTGTATAGTCGTAACAAAGGTTTAAAAAAATCTTTAAATTTTATACAGAGGGTATTCAAAATTAAGGTCTTAAAAAAGACTTTATTTTTAGATATTAAGGACATCATAGTGCGATCAGTATATGAAGCCAAGTAAGCTGGACTCGTGTTTGGCTATCCGTTGTAACTAACTAACTAAATAGTTAAGAAATATCGAATAATATTTGTAGTGTGAACACCATGTTTCACAATCGTAATTGAAAGAGTAAATATGGTAATTTATTTCACTATGTGAACATTCCATAGTGTAGTTATTTCAAACTGTTTGCAAGTAGCAGATTACAGCCAAAAGAAAATAAAGGGTTATTCATTTTTCGCTTTCAACGGAAAAATTAAATAAAACACACATTAAGCTGTGATTTCCCGCTATGTCCGAAATACAAATGACCTCCGCTGGCCATGGCGCTCTGAATTGACGGTAACGTTTCTTCCAGCATTATTTTTTAAGAAATATGGCCAAATAACACCATCAGACCATAATACGAACTTAAAAATCACTTTTTCTGCCTTTTTTAAACTCAGTTCTCGCACATATGACACAATTTTAATTGTTAACGTAACCTCCGGGTGAGAAATAAGCCACATCGCTGTAGAAAATTTTGTTTGAAATTCGACCACGTGTAAATTTTTTCTTTTTTGTTTAGTTTAATTATTTTTACATGTTCATCGATTGTTAAACGCCCGATGTTCGTAAATGGCAAACTTTTTACTAATAAATGATGCTTCAGGTGACGGATATTTAACAGGTGACAGCCTTTGTAGACCGGCAATTGTAAAACTACTAAATGGATAACCGAATAAATCGTGTATTACACAAGTCAATCCGCTATCAAGCTCTTGTAACTGTCTTGGAAAATTTAAGCGATTGAGAAGGGACAATAGGGTCAGCCCCTGCTGGGTCCCGGGTTATGTAAGGATATGGAGAAGTTAACAGGCAAATAAGTTAGCCTGGAAGGGTGCATTCACTCCACTGGAACAGAACCTTTCTGTAAAGTGGGAAGGGGGTATGGAGGTATGGACTACTTAGAGAAAGAGGGAGAATGAGAGGCGTATGCTCTTCTCAAGCCAAATAGGTTTGGGACAGTCTAAACTGTTGCTGGGCAGCTATGATAGGAAAAGATTTAAGTCTTGTATAAGGATATTTAAGAGTAACTGGATTATTGACCGAGCATTGCAGTCTGAACGAAAAATAGGCTACTACTAAGTAAAGGGTGTGGAGCTCTCAAACATCATGCGACATCAATAGCAATAAATTTGAAATAGTATTTTATAGAAAAACTCTATACTAGATGATGGCTTTAGAATATAGACAAAAAGCTAGCTGTACCATAACACGGCTTGACTAAAATAAAGGGTGGTCCAACCATAATGCACGATGTTAATTGTGAGTCATACTTTAATGTCAAGTTTTTTGCCCAGCTTATTTGACATTTCTTTGTTTCAGTCAACCATGGAGAGGTACCCAATTGAGCAGCACGTTAAGATTGTTGAAGCCTTTTACGAAAATTGGCATTCAAATCAATGTGCATTACTCACTCCGTAATTTTTTTGTTCAGCATAATCGACCAAATGTGTTAACAATTGTGGGAATTGTAAGCAAATTTCAGCAAACCAGGTCTGTAGATAATGTGGAAACATCTGCGCATGCTCATCCATTTCATTCCGCGGAAAACATTGCTGTTGTTCGCGATAGTGTGTTAGAAGAGCCGTCAACCTCGACTCGTCGTTGTGACCAATAATTGAACATCCCACCAACATCACTAAAGCGATTTGAATTTACACGTTTTCAAGGTGCAATTGGCTCAAAAGCTGAAGCCTACTAACCATTTCAAGCGTCGCTAATACGTCGAATGATTAGTTAGACAGGCAGAAGTGAATGGTGACTCTACAAAGAAAATCATATTCAGCGACGAGGCATACGTACGTTCACCTCAGTGGATTGGTTAACAAACAAAAAGTATTGCTGTATTTAGGCAAATGAGAATATGCGAGAGATTGTTAAAAAGCCGATGCATCCACAAAGAGAGACTGTTTAGTGTGTTTTATGGGCTGGCGGCATCATAGGGTTGTACTTCTTCGAGAATGAGATCGGCCAAGCAGCGGTGTGTGCTATAGCGAGTTGATAACAGACTTCTTGTGGATACGTAGTTCCAACAGGATGGTGCCACTTGTCACACATCCAATGAAATAATGGCTCTTTTGCACGAGAAATTCAATGGCCGCGTTATCTCATTCAGTGACGATGTTAGTTGACCGCCACGAACATGTGCTTTGGCACCGTTGGATTTTTTTCTTTGGGGATATTTAAAAGAAAAATGTATGTCAATAAGTAAAGAACAATTCAAGAGCTAAAGGGTGAATAATTCGGCGCATTAACGACATTGAACCTTACCTATGTCGCAGAGTCATTGAAAATATAGACCGACGGATAGAGGTATGTCACAGAAGCCGTAGCGAGTATTTGGCCGATATTTTATTTCGCACATATTGTAATAATAGATCCTTCTATTGAAACTGAAAACTTTTTGTTTTATTTACAGTTAGCATTGTTCGTTTTGGTTAGACCACCCTTTAAAAGTATTAGACTCCCTACTGAAGTTTACAAAATTTTGACTCTTTTCCCTTTGAAATTAATACAAAATAAAATTATGCTACGTTCGCACGAGACGTTGGATTACATCATTCTCAGTTTGTATTATTTAATTGGATTCAATCGTTCGCACGCAGCTTTTAACAGTTAGCTTATGAAGTCAATGTAGCGAGCCGCCCTTGTTTTGTTTGTTGGCTTTATTTCATTTATTTTATTTTTGCTTATTTTTTGTACCTGACAGCATACTTTAGGGAGGTCAATTTAATAAAAACATTTTGATTTAGAGCTGATAAGTATGTCAAACTCTTGGGATCTAAGTTTTATAAAAACTAGAGATGACACTGATTTTAAAGTAATGCAAAGTGTAATAGAAATAAAACTACAATTTGAGCAATTCTCTCTCAAGATTTTGTATGGAAATGTATGTCATTAATTTCATAATCGCAGGATGTATTATGAGTGAGTGAGCGAATGACGAAAAAACGGTATCGTGCGAACATAGTAGATTTTCTAGACCAAATTATGATAAAATAATTTTCAAATTATTTTTACTCTCAGTATTTTCCTAGCTTACGTGTTAAGCTTACGTAACCATAATTCGTATTTATATTTTTTTAACAAAGTGTCTTTAATTAAAAATAAAAACTATTTTTTAAAGAAACTCTTAAAATAATAAAAATGATTGCAAAAGAATGCCGTTTAGAGGGTTACTTCTTCTACAAATTATTTATGCGTTTCGTCTGCAATTAAACAAGATTTTTTCCAAAATATCCCCAAAGGAATATTACCAGCCAGCCAACCAACTAATTAGTAACATCTTTCTTATGGTTAACTTGTTGCATTTTTCCTCACCATTGGTTCGACGCTTAATTTTCCCACCAAAATGCCGTTTTTGTAAAAATTAATTACCCGTTTGCCATTTGAAGATGTAAAATATTTTGAATATTCACACTTTATAAACTGATGCAACACGAATATAAAAATCTATATATAAAAGGAAAAAAAAAACATTTTGTTAGCCATGTCGAACGACAATATTAACAAGAACAACAGAAAATAACAACAACAACAACTACAACAATACTACTGAAGTGCGTTTTCGATTATAAAAAAAAGCACAGACAAAGGCCCAAATAGAAAGCAACCATAACCAAAGCACCAAAGGCTGTCTGTCTGGCAGCGACTCTTTTTCATCAACAACAAAGTATGCATTTTAAGACCACAAATATATGCGCATGCACAACACATGTACATACATACAGCACTTATGCATTTACTCACTTGCACATGGATACACTTTAATAGATAATAGAAAATAGACAGACAGACAGACAGATGTATCGCCAAAAAGACAGACATATAAGAGATGTTCGTTCATTGAAACAAGCTCCCTTTTTGAGATGTAGCATTAACAGCAGCAGCGACAACAATAAGAGCAACAAATAATCAGAAATAATGGACAAAACTAGTAAAGAAGCAACAACAACAACAGCAAAATACGCATAAAAAAGATACATTTTTAAACACCAAAGACAACTAAAATTACAGCTTTAGCAAAATATTTCAAATATTTACAAACTACAACAAACGGCAACAAGAAAATGATAACAAGTCCAATAACAACAGCAACAACAACAACAACATAAATAAATAAAAGGATAAAAAAATAATTCGAGCGTAGTAGCATTAGCGCCTTTTAAGTTATACATGCTCATTGACTAGTTGATTAACTGACTGACTGACCGATTGGCTAACTGACTGACTGACTAACTGACTAACGTACTGGCATCAATTTTAGTTTGGTCAATCTGTCTGCCTGTTTTGACTCGAATAAATTCGAATTTATCAGAATCAACTTGACAATTGGGTTGACTTTTGTCGCAATACTTTGTGTGGTGTTTGTCTTTATTTGCTTTTTGTATGTCTGTTAGTTTGATTGATCATGCAACGTCAATGTAATGAAGACGACTTAGAAACGTACACACATACAATACTCGTACAAACGTAGGTGCACATGAAATATTTTTGGAATTTTTATATTTTAACGAGTTAGAGTTACAAAAAACAAATATGACACAACCGAATTGCGAAATACTTACAGTCAGTCAAGCGGTCAACTGAATACCTAATAGGTGCGCTTTCGATAATAGTTATGGACAATGATCGATTTCCTCACAGTGCTCAAAGTACGAGTGAATACAAAATGTGGACCAGTGGCTCAACATACGAGTATATACTTACATATGTGAGCTATATATTTGGACATGACTTGGCTGAGTGTCGGAGACTATTACAACTACTACCGATCTATAGATCACAGCACTTCTCTCTCTCAATATAAGGCATGTTATGCAAAGGGTTGTCCAACCAAAACGCACAATGTTAATTGTAAATGAAATAAAATAAGAATTATCTTAATATTTTTTATTATGATAGAAGGATCTATGACATTTTGTTGTTGTTTTTTTTGTTATTTCTCCGCCACTCCTTTAGGGAGCATATTACTGTAGCTTCCTCCATATGATTTTACGTAGTGGTGAAGATCATTGCTAATTGGTAGTGTGTGACCTTCGATAAAAAAATAATATCACTTGTCAAGTATTTTAATTCTTTCTTGTCGTCTATATCATTGATTGATATATACATACATATACACATATGCACTACGACTCACAGAATCTTTTGTACACCCGAATATGTTCACCTTGCTAAATTGAGGCTTCGAACAAAGCCAATTATCTTCTTCTCTCTTACCTCAGGAATTAATCCTACGTCTGGGGGCTAATTCTGGCATTCGTAGATGATCGAATTCTTTCTTATTCGAACTAACGAGTTTTTGCCTATTTGGAATTATATTATTCGCTCTCGAATGAAATGAGTCGATATTTCTAATGATGGCATTCGATATCGAACAATAATTCGACCGTAAGCAAGGAAGCATGTGAAATAAACTTTTTTCACATGAAAATTAGTTAAATAAAGGCAATTGAAAATTTATTTAGGAAAATTTAATATATTTAACCATTTTTAGGCAAAATATTTAAAAAAAAGTAAATCAATGCAAAAGGAAATACTTAGGAACTTTATGGCAAAGTGAACAGACTTAGCAAAAAAGTTTAATGCCAAATAGTTCCCAAGGAAAATCAAGAACTAAACTGCCTTGGACAACCTTACACTACAATTTAAACCCTAAGGTCCACCAGCAAAAGATCTCAAGTTGTGGCGCAATAATTTTTCATATATATTTCTACAATTTTTTATTAGATATACGCTGATCAAGAATAAAAATAAGTGGTGGGCCGAATGAAGAGCAAGTTTTTGCAAATAAGAATAAAATTTTGACTGAAACAGACTTAGAAGTCCCTGGCGCAAGTTTAAAAACTTTCAGAAGTTTTCGATCGCTTTTCCCACCAAAAACATTAGCAGATCCTATCTCAACATATTTTAATCTAAAAATGAAAAAAAAATCGTTTAAATCTTCGTGAAGCTTGAACCTGTGCTGTTTGTCTTCTATTCAAGCACTGTAACTTCTAGACCACGTCATTTACTTATTTTGGGTTTTATTTATTTATTTTATGTTTACAATCAATTTCATAATTTATTGAAAAAGTGTTGTGTAGTGTAATGTTAAGTGTAGTGTTGTAAAACAAACTTTTGTAAGCCTTAAGCTATAGTTTTATTCTTTTCGTATCGAGTAACATCATTGGAAAATTTTACGATATAGAAATATTTTTCGATTCAAATTACATTTTGATCACGATTACCAGAATTAGGCCCCGATTCACAGGGATAGTGCTTCCAAGGTGATTGGTTAATCTTCTTTACTTATTTAAACAACTTTTCTTTTGTAAATATGTGCCATTTACGTTAAATTTCAACTGCAATGTAAAAAACAGCCATCTTTGACCCATATATTGTATAACCTAAAATAAAAAATTGTAAATATACAGACATATGCTCTTACTGTCTCACTTAAATTACACTAACAACAATAAAATTCCGTTTCAATAAATCAGAGGTCATCATTCATACAATCGCTAAAATCTTTCGCTATTGCTGCATGTCACTTTTGCATTTAACAGGGATCCTTATTATGTCTGGTCAAGAAGTTTGCAGTAAAAAATCACGTTAACATTGCCAATTGACACCACCAATCAATGATATTTTGCGCACCAAAGAGAAAGAAAAAACTAAAAACCGTTTTAGGCCTTTAAATGATTTTTTCCCACAACCTCTAAAAGAAATCTCAACAAATTTAATTCTAAAACGAAAATTGTTTAAACAAAGAAATATGCTTTAAAATTGTTGGTTTTTTTTCTGCCAATGTATACGAGCTACGATTTTAGGCCAATAAGTGTTATATTGCATTATAACCGTTAATATAAAAATTTACGAGACCAATTATCATAGAAAATTGTATGAAAGCAATAAAATAATATTAAACTTAGCTGTACCCTGTAACAAAGTATACAAGGTATTGAAGTATGTTTGTTACATACGTACTTGGATATGTAGATCAAAAGTGTAAGGAAATGAATTTAAATTAAATCTGAATCAGTGCTGTTCGGTACTTTATAAAAAGTTTTTATCATAAACTTTTAATGACTTAAAAATATGTATTTTTTTAATTTTATTTAATATTTAGGGTACTTTGTAAACTTACTTTACCAAAACCTCTTATTTTGGCCTTAAGTTCTATTCTTTATTCTTTTGTTTGTTGATTCTTTTCAAGTCTTAAATAAGCATTTAGCATTTCATCAGGCAAACTTTAATTGGCGTTAGAACAAAATGTACTTCAGCATATGAGTCATCTCACATTAAGTTGTGTTATTATCTATGCTTAGAAGCCTAGGGGATTTGAAATTATAACAACATTAATATTAGATGGGTAGGTAAGCCAGCATACATATAAATAAATGGATAGATAAATAGTAGGATTGGAAGTATTCTCTACCTACTACCTCTACAATTATGAACTGCATTTGAGACCTTTGTATTTGAGATGAAAAAAAGGAAAATAAAACTGTCGAATTTTTAAATTTTTATTTGTCCATAATTATTTACTAAGAAAATGAGAAAAACGTAAAAATTTTACAAACGTACTGTAACATTTCACAATTTAGTTCGAACACTTATCTCCTTAATTTATCAATTTAGCACACAAGTAGAAAACTTACATTAACTAACAAAGTTTTGGACTGGAGCAACCAAATATTTTTCCCAGGGTAATTTGGTAGGTTGAATTCAAATCCGTTGTCTATTTTTTAAACGGGAAATTTTTTTTTGCCAATTTTTCGCCCGAAATATAGTAGTTATGTCAATATATGGTATTTTGACGTAACTTGAAAACGACTCGACCGATTTTAATGTAGGTACCAGCAAATGTTTAGGAATAAAATTTCCTATAAATCACCTGAAAAACATTTTTTGTATTTTTAATAGTTTCGGAGATATTTATAATTTAATTATGAAAAAAAGTTTTTTTTTCGTGCAAAATTAGAGCAATTTTTTTTGTTTTCAAAAAATCACACAAAATTTTTCTGAATGAAAATTTTTATTTTTAATGTTGAGCACTTAAATTATAGCTTAAAATGTTGAGAATAAATAATGAAAATCGGTTGGTAATTGAGTACGCAATGCGTATACTCTGTTTGATATTAAAAATAAACTTCAAGACAAAATACAATTCGAAACGATGTAACAATGTACTTTAGATGGTATTATAAATTAATTCCTTCCGGGAGTATTGTACTAGTAAAATAGGTGGAACTTTACGTTAATCGCCACGATAATATCAAAAAAATGTTCACATGGGCCATGGTAACTTTATTAGTTAAAAATGTTTCAAGAAAACTTAATGTATCACAGAAAAATTTTTTTTTGCCAAAATTCCCGGAAAAACACTATTTTTTATGTCACACATATATGACTGACATGGTCCGTGTCAGTCTTATATGTCTGACGCATCCAAACAAGATACAACAAGAAATATAATGCAAATGTATCGTTTGCAACGGACGTCTGTGGTTGACGTAGCCTTTTACCAAATCGCGTACGTCAGACATATACGTCTGACATGGCTCATCTAGAACTTCTTGGCGTCAGACACATATGACTGACATGGCGATTAACGTGTTATAGTATACAATCAGTATGATGTATTACACCATAACTAGTCTTTTACATTTTTTTCTTTTTCCTACAAATTCTAAATCGAATTCATGTAAAACCACTCATAAATTCTAGTATTTAGTGCGTATGATTTGCACATAATCACGCATGTTAAAGTTTAAGTTCGAGACTGTTGGTAAAATACACATAATGGTTAAACGCTTGCGCTGAGCGCTTCCTTCTACATGTTTTCTATATGCCGATGATATGTCGATGATGATGACGACCATCGATGATGGTGCTGATGAGTATAATTTTGATAAGTTTGGCTTTTTTGCTCATTCGCATGGTAAACATGTGAGGGGATGCCAATGTTTGACTTCTTGAGGTGTTTTTTTTTTTATTCTTCAGCTATATGAGGCGTTTGCTAAAGTTATTCCAATTTATCAGTATGTGAGCATGATGTATGTATTGTATGTATGTTTCATTGTTTTTTATATTTTTACTTATTTTATTTTGAAGCTTTTCTAGCAACACAGCTGCGTGATTTTATTAAATGTTTTTACATGCGTGTAAATATGATTAAGAAAATTGAGTAGAAGATGATGAGGCAGCCGACAACAACATACAGCTCGCAAATTTATTACGCATGCGTTTGGGTCTTTTGTTGTAAATATTTTTGTTAATGTTTAAGATGTTGTTATTCTCTCATCTTTTTTTATGTGCTGTTTATAAAATAGAAATGTGTTAGAAACATTTGAACATGCTTACAGCAATTACATAAAAATAACAACAATAAAGCAAAAGGAAAGTCATCAATACAACATTTAAAACAAGAAGACGATAATGATCGGCCTATAGTTTGTTTTTTGTTGTTGTTAATGTTTCATGCTTGATAGCCGACAGGGAGGAAAACGTGTCAATGGTTGCCTAAATACACAAATACACATGTAAACAGAAGCATATGAATAATGCATATGTGTGATAGTGTGAGTGCATAAACAGTTATAATATGTTAAAGTGTGTTGTAAATATATACTCGTAGTATATAATTTGTACACACACTTTGATTATTTTACTTTTGTTGAATGACTTACTGTTGTTATTGCTGTTTCGAACGAATATTAAAGTTGGATTTTAACTGCTGCAAGAAATACAGTCATACGAAAACTAAACGATGGATATTGAGTAGGTTCTTTTATTTTATAAATATTTAACGATATAGATATTGTTATTGTGAATTCTAATTGCTGGCGTTCTCTTTTTGTTGGGAGCTATGTTATAATGCTTTTAACTATCATGGTACCAAATTTAGGAATAAATGCTTTCGCGGAACAGTGCATAGTAAACATTATATTGGTTCCTGGATACCATGAGGTCACAGGGAACGAGAAGGCGAACAAACTGGCGATAAAGGCATGTGTGATGCTTGTGGTGAACTTTGAGAGACTTGGGGCCAGTTTAAAAATTGGGGTTTAAATGCTTATGTCTAGCTTTCAAATAGAGAACCAGTGAAAAGAACTATAAAGATATGGGGTAGACCAACCATAATGCACGATGTTAATTGTAAGTCACACTTTTACTTCAAGTTTTTTGCCCAACTTAATTTGACATATCTTTGTTTCAGTGTTTGACAAATTCAATCATGGAGAGGTACACAACTGAGCAGCGCGTTAGGATTATTAAAGCCTTTTACAAAGATTGGTGTTCAAATCAAAATGACGTGTACTTTGTGATTTTTTTGGTCAGCATAATCGACTAAATGTGTTTACCTTTTCGACCTTTGATATTTCATGGCAGGATCTGATCTTATATATTAGATATTATAAATAAGATCAGATACTGTTTCAAGAGAGTGTTTTTGTTTGTTAAATTTTGCCTGTAAGGTAACAATTATATCATCCGGTAAAAGCCCCAACTTAAAATGTTATTTAATAATTCGAATTGTTGACTCTAACGTGATATTGATCTCACAGGTTATGATTTTCAGCTCCTTGAGTCACATTGTTTCTTACTAAAAATTCTTAAGCTGACTTTTTTTTATATTATCTCAACAATTTTTTCCAATAAATAAATATGCAAGTACTCGTTTATTGATGTTTTTTTATTTTTTTAAATATTTCAGTGAAATAAAACATAAAATCGAATTTTATAAACGATTTACTATGAATACATGATATTTTTTATTTACTCATTAAATCAATTCATTTTTTTTTAGTTTTTTCGCCTATTTCTAGATGTACGACGAATACATGTGTTCGAATAATATTTTCTGTAGAAAATTTTCATAACAAATGTTTTACAATTAAAAATCTAATTTACATATATAACACTTATAGATATGACTGACATTTCAACTATTTTCTAATGAATATGAAAGAAAACTAACAAGCAGATCGTTAAAGTAAACGATTCATAGGGCATTTACATATAATTGTATGATTTTAGTTTTTATTTTTTTTCTTTTAGCTTATGATTATAAAAAATAAAATTACGGTTTTAAAGCATTGATATATGCTACATATTGAGAGTAGATATTAAAAATGTGTGATTTACAAAAGATGGTGTATAGCTTTAAGTTTTTAATAACTATCATTTATTCTAACTTCGTCGTTAAACGCAATAGTAGGAGGGGTACTATTTATATTTTGGGAACTAGAAACGCTAATGTCAATAGCTAAAATCTGCCAACACTATAAAGTATAAATAATAAAGTCTGACGTATTTTAGCCTAAATGTACTCACAACGTTTTGATGTACAATTGTTATATGTTTTGTTTGAAGTGAGTTAAGAAAATCCTTTTGGTCAAAAAATTAAAATTGCAAGAGCAGTTTTTGTTGGATTATTTTTCACAACGTTCGATGTGTATTATCTTAACAAAAAATTGTCGATGAACTCAGTTTTTAATATGGCGATAAAACACCATCAAAAACCACAGTATATCGCTGGTATAATGAATTCAATCGTGGTTATAGTTCGGTCGCCGACGAATTTCGTGAAGGTTGTTCAAAATCGATTGCAGTTCATTAACTGTTAATGCAGGATGGTCATACGACTTATTGTGAGATAGAGGCACCTTTGCACATTAGTTCGATTTCAATACATACGATTTTGCATGGACACTTACAGCCTGTTTCCAGAAGACGAGCGTAAGAAGGCGTGCGACAAACAAGTTGAGTGACTTGTCTGTCTGAAATAGGCTGTTATTTTTGGAAAAAATTTGTGCTGATACCCCATACTTCATCAATCGCTCAAAAAAGCTCGCATCGACTGGTATAAGTGGTGCTTCAAAAGACATATAAAATCATGACAGGTGACGGATCATAGATATATGCGTATGAGCCCGAAGTAAAACAGCGATCGGCCGTGCGGGTATTCCAAGACGAGCTAAATGCAACAAAAGGTGTTTGTGTTCGTTCCTTGTGAAACGTTGGACGTTCGTAAAACCAAACGCCGAAGACGAATCATTCTCCATCATGGCTATGGGAGCTCTCGCACATCTCGTCAAACGGGTGAAATTGACTTGACAGTGACTTCTTATTGTTTCCGAATAACAAAGCTAGACAGCGTGGTCAACGATTTATGAGCACCGAAGAAGCAGGTGAAGAGTTCAAAAACTATGTTTGAGAGGTGTCTCAAGAGGAATAGAAAAACTGCTTTGAGAAATGGTTTAAGCAAATGCAAAAGTGTATTGCTCATCAAGGGGAATATTTTTAAAAACAATAAAGTAATATGTTCAATCGATTTTAAAGTATAAGAGAGGATATGAGCGGTTCAGAAATGGACATTTTGACACGGTAAGCAAAGACCGCCCAGGTCAGTTCAAGAAGAATTTGCAAAACCGTTGTGAGTTACTCAAGCAGCAATATCAAAATGTTTTGAATCAGCAAATTTATCCAAGAGCAATTAAATTGCGTACTAAACCAGTTGAGGCCGAACGGCGTTGTAGCGTATTGATGGTGTAGCAAGTTTAAAATAATGATTGAAAAGAGGTCATTTGGGAAAATATTATTTATATTGCTGAAAGCCATTGTAATGCAGGTATATAAAGAAGTACTTTAGCCGACTAAAAGATTATACGTTATTAAAATTTGTTTCAAACGAAACAAGTACTTACAGAATTAAGAAAATCGGTAGTCGAACAATTTGCAGGTGTTCGTTTAAGTTGTTAGCGCAATAGGATTTGATGTACTCGTGTGGATAATAATTTTTGGTGTTAAGTACAATTCATTCTGTTCAATATTTTCTGTAAGATGACCATGACGCTAGAGAGTCACACCACAGAGCCGCAGCTCAAAAATATACATATAGTGATAACTATACCTCTCTCCTCATTTAAAAAAAGGAGATAAGTTTCGATAATGTTTAACCATTAATGAGTAGCTAATACAGCTGCACTTATCCCTCGATTTACACGACACTTTTTTACACGATTTCACCTTTATACGATTTTTGTGCTTTTCGTGTAAATCGAGATATATAGTTATTACCTCTATTTACATGTTTTTTTATTAGATTGAATTTATTCATTAAAAAAAACTTTATACAGTTTGTGAAATAAATGTTTTCAAAGTAGTGAAAAATATTAAAATCTTATTTTCATTTGAGAATTCCAACAATAAGCTCTTAACTTTTCTTTGCACACATTTACATATATAGTAGAACTATCAGACGTAATGTGTTCCACTGTGGTATGGTAAGTAAGACACCTGTCTACCAACCAGAAGGTCTTCGGTTCAATACCAGGCCAGACCATCTGAAAAACAAAAAATTTTTCAACAGCGGTATATCACCTCATTTCATTTGCTAGTAACTGGTTATGAGTATTACTACTATTGAAAAACTTCTTTAATGCATTTGCCGTTCGGAGCCGGCGTTAAACTGTAGTTCCCTTTCAATGAGTGTAAAAATAGAATCGGGTGCAACTCATTGACTGAGAGAAGTCCCCATGTTCCTTCATGGAATGTTATAGAAATTAATATAATATATCAGACGTCATATAGTTTAAAATAGACCCACATATTAAAACTCCAACAGCAATAACAAATCTTTACCTGATTTTTATGCTTTTAAATAAATGTTTTCAAAAATAATAAATTATTGGAATTTTTTAGAAATGGAGTTTCTTACTAAAACAAAAAATAGAGGTTTTTATGGATCTTATCGTATGTAAAAGACATCAAAAAGCATTCAGCAATGAAAAAATTGGACAAACGTGCTACAAATGTCTCTATAGATAAATAAAAACATTAAGGGAACATGATTGGGTTAATTTTATTGTTACAAAGGCAAATCAGCTAAAAAATTCATTGATTGGTTTTAGGGCAATATACACCATCATATCAGATTAAAATACGTCTCGTGTGGCAGCTCCCATGTATGTATATCTGTACGAAGTAAAAAGAGAATACCTTCGATAAAAATTTTAATATGTATTATTATATGGGATTAAGTGTTTAGTTTATTTTAGAGTAAAAATGTTGGTTAGTTGTCATGTTTGTTGCACCACATTGGGAGCAAACTCTAAGCGGAACCCCAATCTTCTTTAAGGAATTGCCACCTACCCTTTCTTAGTTAGTGTTATCAAGGGTGATGTAAACTCCGAATTTCTTTTGAAAAGGATATATTTTAATATACCTCACGGGCCGACACGCTATTTTCATCCGCTAGCTATTAGAGATTTTCGAACCAACTATGCTAATGCAGATACACTTAGAAGAATATGTTCAAATCTTAATGAGGTTTACCATATAATTTTGACTTTGCTTTATCATTAAACGAAATATTATAATTTTCCTCAATTGCTAATTTATTATTTTGAAAATCTTAATATGCATTATTTGAACTTTTACTAAAGTCTGTAATGAACTAGTTTGTAGACTTTATTACGAAATAAATAAATAAATAAAATAATAAATATAATCTCTATTTGCACGATTTTTTCGAACACGTATCTGTCGTGTAAATCGAGCGATAGGTGTACTTTGTCACTTTATATATGTAAGTATCTTGCTTTTCATTCTAGAATAATTTAGTTGAAATACACTCGAACGCATCACAAATGGTCTACATTCACTAATGTTACAAAATACACTAATTGCCATAGAGTGGAGCCAAAACTATAGTACTCAATTCACCCCATAAATCAAATTAAAAATTATGTAGATCTTTTAAAACTCTGCATATTGATCTGTTTATAAATGAATAATGTCAACGCATTGAAATATTATCAATTAAAACACGCAAAACATTTTATCCAACAACATTTTGCGTACTGGCAGGCCTGATTGTCAGCCTGCAAGACACATATTCGCAATCTTGAATAAAATTTCACATGCAAACAGACTCGCATATCCACATTAAATACATAATACTGAGGGGGGAATGAAAATTTGATCAATTCTAGATCAAGGTCAAATATATCGTAAAAAAATATAATAACAACAGAGTAACATCTAAAGGTGTATGGGTATGAGTATATAAGTGTATTTGAAACAAGATTAATAAAATAGATGCCGATCTAAATGATACACACACATGTATGGAAGTATATCGATTTGTTAGTGAGGTAATGCTTTAAGGTTTTTTAGTGGCAACAGTAGCACCAAAGACAGCGCAATCAAACAGGTATTACTTGAGCCATAAATATGAAATAATGTACGCATGCATGTAAGTGCGCAATATTTATGCAAATATGTAATCAAATGATATACCATACATACATTATATATAACACAGGGTGATATTTTAATACTAAATTTAAGTAAACAGACCACCAAATTCTGATGAATTATTTTACACGATTGTTATATATTTTTAATAAATTTTTAAATTGTAAGATGTGATATGAGACCTTGAAATAAACTTAGAAACATTAGGCAGATATAAAGTACTTTGATAAAAGGCGGTGTGGTGTAGTAGTTAAGTGCTTCACAAAAATACTACAGCAAACCGTGTTCAAATTCCGACAATAAAATGAATAATTTGTTCATCATAGTTTAGAACTTTAAAAACCTAAAGTACCTTCGATCTCCTACTGAGGACCAATCCAAGAAGCCCACCGAAAAAATGACAACATCATCGGAAAGAAATAGAAAAGAAAAAGGTTGAAGTCTATGATTAGCACAGACTCCTCATAACTACACCACCTCAATCTGTTACTGAGCCGCTGGATTGCAAAACTGCAGACCGTATTGTAGACACTCTATTTCCATATCATATAGAAAAGTTAGCCTGGAAAAGCAAGGGAAAAGGAGATCCGACACAGCCTTCATATAGAACCCGAAAGGCGTCCTGGAGCCAAGAGCTTAAAGAGGAATAAAGCTCCCGGGCCGGATGGAATTCCGGCTGAAGTTATAAAATGCATAGCTGAAAAACGCGCGGAAGTGCTTTTGAGAATATTCAACTATTGTGTTGGACAACTAGTAACTTTCCGGAAATATGAAAAAGACAAAAGTTAGCCTGGAAAAGCAAGGGAAAAGGAGATCCGGCACAGCCTTCAGCATACTGCAGAAATATCGCCCTGTTAGCTGCACTAGACGTCCGAAATGCTTCTAACAGCCTACAATGCAAGGACATCATCAGATCATTGAAAATTAATTTCAAAGTCCCTGCGTACTTGCTGAACATCATCGAAAGTTACCTTAGTGATCGTATCTTACTCTACGACACAACTAGCGGTTTAAAAACTAGGAAATTAACATCAGGTGCGCACAGGGCTCTTGATTTGGAGAACATCACGTATAATGAAATTCTGAGACTGCAAATGTCCAATGACTGTCATCAAGTAGTTGTTGGTCGTCATTACTGCTAGGAACGATTCGGAACAAAACAAGGTTGGACCAGCATGGATTATGCCTCGTCACAGAGAAAACAGGGCTAACCATGATAACGAAGGAGCATGAACCATAAGGAGTAGATCTTGACGTCCTAGGCACGAACATAACGACAACAAATATGCTGAAATATTTGAGAGTCAGATTCGACAGTCTTCCAGATAGAACATGCATCAAAAAAAGATCAAACTCAGCTGCGAAGGGCAACGCTCAGAAAACTACAGGAGAAATGGAGTAACGCTGTTAAGGGGAAGATGAACAGAAAATCTTATTCCAACTATGTTGGGGTAAACTTCTATGTTACTTAGATGCTCTCAGAAAACGGTTATTTCCGAAAATAAACTTTGCTATAGGAAAGGCCAAAAACCAAGGGTGCATATATGGCAACGGGGATTTCGATGAATCAGAACGTACGTTCTTCAAATGTTGCAAAAATTTAAATTAGAACAGGAGATTGGATCCTTAAAAGCTGAGAATATAGTACGCAAAATGTTACGCGGGAAAAAAAGTGGGAGAAGGTAGTGAAATACGCGGAGTATGTACTGAAAAGGAATAAGGTTGACCTGGATAGTATGACACAGAGTATCGCCTGAACGTAGGCTGAGGATAATCGTAGTTAAACCCATTTGAGTCTCCATCTAAGGTGATGCGTACGCGGTTCCGGATAAAGAAGTGCCAAGTAGGAGGTAGGTTTTTAGTGGAATCACCACATACCGAAATCGACAAAAATACCAAGTACACAGAGGACGTTTTAAATATTTTTCATAAATCTTTTTAAAATACCCTGTCCAACAAAAATTATTTTCATGCGAAAACGCATTTAAATGCAAAAAAAAAAATTGTTATAATACCTGAGCGTAAAATAGTTTAGATTTTAAATGAAAAACTAGTTTAATAATTTTTTTCCCTCAAATATGTTTGTTTGATAACCATAAATATGGTTGTATTAACGCTTATTTTTTTATATTTTTACTTAAATATAAGCAGCATGTAAATCGTAATAAATACGTTGATGGACGAGTTTTATGTTCATGAACAAAAGCGTGAGTTATTTCATTTTAATTTATGAGGGTGATAGTTTTAATGAATGACAAATTTTACATAATAAATATTCAACTGGAAATTTGGAGAGGGAGAAGGGTGATAAAGAGAAACACATTTAGAGAAGTGATATAATTTTATAGATTAGTCAGCAAGCTAAACAATATTATGGAGACTCTGAAGGATTTTCATTGTATAACATAAACAAATATAAATAAAAATCTTATTTTTACCTGTGTGTTGTCCTTGTTAAATTACTAAATATATCTAACGGAAGTCAGGGGAGTAACTTTAATGAATTTTTTCAATATTGGAAAAAATATGTTTAAATATGTATGTCTTTATTAATCTTACGTCGCATATTTCATGAATTTATCAGCCAATGCTCGCTTCAAGCCAGTTGTTATATTTTGACCCTATTTAAGCAGTTCATATTAGATCTTCTGATCCCACCAAATACAGAGTATTACCTCTGGTCATGGATAGTAGCTGGTTGACAGGGCATCACATAAGATTTTTTAAACTTCGGCTTATCAAAATGGCTTCACTTTTTATCTTTAGCAAAAACAAAAACAACTTTTTATGGCAGCATTTATGTCATGCAAAATTGTCTTTTAAAATTTCCAGGTTTTAACTTGGCATCCAATATCCTTTGCGAACGTTTTGAAATTGTTACTCGAATGGCTTCTAATAAATCTGTAGGGTGGGCCATTTAAAAGTGTAAATTAAAAATGCAATAAAACAAAAACGGTTTGAAATATTGCCAAATTTATTTTGTTGTTGTGAAGAACGACTGTTATTTCATTCATATGGCTGCCATGGCTGGCCTCACAGTACCCCATTCGATCGGACCAGTTTTCAAGAATTTTTTAGAGTGTATGGGTTCGTATCTCGGCAATGGCATCACGAATATTGACCTACAAATGTTTAATTGTCTCTGGTTTGTCGGCATAGCACTTGTCTTTAACGGTGTCCCACAGAAAATAGTCCAACGGTGTCAAATCTCAGCTTCTTGGCGGCCAACTGATATCACTATTTCGGCTAATTAAAAGGCCGTCAAACGTTTGACGCATGAGATGTGTGACAAGTTGGACCATTCTGTTGAAACCAAACATGATGCCTCCTCCTCACAAGCCGGCAATTTTGCATATTAACGTACCCACCAAGATGAAAATGAGCATTTTATTTTGTCTTTGTTTTGGAAATAAATTTCCAGTAAATTTCAACGTGCTCAAGTGTAAATCTACTCATTTCGTTCAATATATTGAATTTTTTGACAGAGTAGAATGACATAAATATTGCCAGATTTGAAATAACCGCTGGTTCAAATTTAAACCGATAGATGTTCCACCCTATAGTAATTCTTTACAAGTTTGGAGCCGATTTTAATAGAGACGGATTACATACATATATGATAGCCCTCCCAGTTTAAGGGAAATAATGAATGCTATCTTTTCATTGAAAAGAAACAAATCATTCGCTGATGATATCAGCCGACGTTCCTCTCTTTATCTGAAATTTGTCGACTTTTGATACCATTAGATACCATTAAACCGGGTGCAATATGGGAAACACATAGTGTTAGAACACAATAATGATAGGTAATGTGTGATTTTTGAACTATTTGGCTTTTGACAATTGAAAAAAGCACAGAAAATTTGCAAAAAAGAATTAAATATTAATTTGGGGAAATAGTTTGAAGCCTACCATTTACTTTTCAAAAATTATTTCATGTAAATGTTGCCCGTAAGCCATCCGTAAGCTTCAATTTAAACAAACTTTTTCTAGTGTTTCAGCCGGTATCTCACCCATGGGAGTTAGAATGCTATCTTACAGCATTGGAATTGTGACTGGCTTACCTCTGTATCCCCACAAAATATGGTCTAGCGTGGTCAAATCTTACATTAATTGTAATATTCCAATTTTCATCGTTCTTCAAGAAGTACTGTCCAATTATGTGGTCGGAATACCAAAAATTGAATTTTTCAAAGTGAATTAGGAGCTCTTGAACAGCCTCTGTCTGCTTATCACACTAAATTTGAAAAACCTGTTTGAAGACGTATCCACTCAGTTAAACATGAGTTTCACCGCTGTGACACATTTCCCACACAGCATGAATTTTGATGATAAAATTCAATGATTTGCAAACGTTGTTCGCTTGTTAGTCTATTCATAGTGAATTGGCAAACCTTACAAACCATTATTGGCGCTGCCACATGTCACGAATCTTATTTTTACTCTATAAAACTAAATACCAAAAATTCACACTTTACAACTGTATATGTGACAAAAACGTGCTCCAAGTCTGACATAGGCATGTCCCTTATCATCTTTATTATTATCCGTTACACTGGATAATCTCAGTGCGAATATTGGTAAAAAAAAGAAAGGGAGTAAAATGGAATTTTTAAAAACAGCTGGAGGACCTTGATTTCACATCAGCGTTTGGGAGATTAAACAGATATGACGTTCCACACAATTATCTTTTCAGACAAGGTTACGCATTTCCAATGCATGTATGGGAACTCCACCGCTTTATGGGAGTGAAGCATTACGAATACGATCATTTGCCAAGCTCAAACACAAATGAATAAGAACTTCCGGATTGTATGCCGTATATTTTAGCCGAGCACTATTTACAATACCGATTGTTGAAGCACATTCCGCAAATCAACACAAAGTATGTGCTAATCAGACTTTGACTGGAGTTCGCCTGACAGTAGAAGACGCGATAGAAAAGAAAACATGAGCTGCAAAATTAAATATGACATGAAAAAAATAAAAACTTGTTTTTATGATAGAACTGCATTGAACGATATTGTCGAAGCCCTATGTTCCCTACACAGAGAGAAAAATAACATTTTAAAATCGAAATGGATCGTTGTTGAATTTAACATTTTACAACATGAATTTTTTCAACGTTAATTCAACAGTTTACAACTTTAAAAGTAAGTAAAACTGTATAAAATTAACGTATTCATCTTTAAAACAAATATGTTTTTGTTTTTGTTTTTAATTCAACATAAAAATGTTGGATTTCTGAATTAGCTTAATATCACAAACGACAACCGCAAGTTGAAAATGTCTCATTGCCGATTTTCAAATTCACAACATAAATTTAAAGGCGAACGTTTTTAAATTAAGAAAAAACGTTCTCGATTCCATATGAAAATTCTTTTGAAATTATAATGCACGTTGTATATTAAATTAACGTTGATCTATGCATAAATCAAAAACTCATTGTTGATTGGAGGGTATTCGACTTTAATCTAACTTTGTGGTAAGTTCAATTTGGAATAAAGTTACACAAACCAAAATAAAATAAAAAAATAAATAAAAGTTTAACACCATCAAATAAAAGTTCTTTATATTTGTGAAAAAAAAAAAATCAATTAATTTTGGTGAATCTGAAATCTCAAAAAGTCAAATAAAAAAATTAATATCTTTATTAAAAAATTTTAATTTATTAATACTGTTGCCGATCTTACAAGGTATGTACGAGTAAGTACATTTGAATATATTTTTACTAAACATGCACTCTGGCAACGGCAGACAATATATTCAACTGTCCCCAGTTCATCACACATTCTACAGAAGTTCAGAATACCATACGCCCATAGCAAGGGCTCTGTAAGGGCCAGTGTCCCTATTATTATAAATTTTACACTCCTAAGTGTTTTTCTATCCAACTCCAAGAATAAATGATTTCCCGATTCATCCAACTTTGGACACAGGCTTTGGATATTTTAACTCTTATCACACTCTGAGCCTTCGGATTTTACCAAGACACATTATTTTGCTTTCCAGAGAGATTACCCATTAGTGGTAAAGACCTGTTCTCTAAATGCGGTCTAGGCAGTTCGCTGGCTACTTTGTTGTTGCTGATACTGCTGTAACCTCATACCCAGTAAAATCTGAACTCAGAATGGTTTAAGAGCAATCCTACTGTCACTAATTAATCTAAATCTAACCGCTCCACCAGAGCCTTCAGTGCTGCCTGGTTGTCAACATAGAGTTGACAGACAGTATTTAAGCAGAGATAACGCTGCAGCAGTCCGGAAATCTGTACAAAGCCTAATACCCATATAAAATACAGAGCCATTTCAGACCCTTTGTAAATTTAATACTCATTATTGCTAAAACATCAAACAGCCTACCTATTCATCTGTCGACCACTGATAACTCCGTCAGAATACACGTGGTCTTCATATACTTATAATACTGGAGCTGATTAACTAAGTCTAATCAGTCTCCTACCTGCTCTCTGAAATATTTATTCATTTATTGGATTTTAGTACATAAACTAAATGCAGAAAAGTATCAAATAAAACAATTTATATAATATAATATATTAATATATTATAATAATGAATAACTAGTTAATTGATTAATTAATAAATTATATTAATTAATTATTAATATAATAATAATGATGAATTAATTAATATATTAATATATAATAATAATAATAATAATAATAATAATAATAATAATAATAATAATAATAATAATAATAATAATAATAATAATAATAATAATAATAATAATAATAATAATAATAATAATAATAATAATAATAATAATAATAATAATAATAATAATAATAATAATAATAATAATAATAATAATAATAATAATAATAATAATATTAATAATATAATAATAAAAATATCAATATAATACATTAATATATTAATATATATTAATATATAATATTAATATCTAATAATTAATATATGTTAATATATAATATTAATATATAATATAATATATTAATATATAATTAATATAATGAAAATATATATATAATATATTAATATATATATTAATATGTAAATATATTAATATGTCTTAATTATATATTAATATAATATATATTAATATATTAATATATATTAATTATATATTAATCTAATATATATAAATATATATTAAATATATTAATTTAATAATATTTTCATTGGAACACTATATACGAGTATATACGCAGTCCTCTCTTGCTTACATATAGAGATGCTTGTTTCAATCATAAAGAATAATTGCAGAAAATTATGAAATTTACGTATTTCATAGCCTGTTAAAAATGTTATTGTAAATTGTTTACTTTGAACAAAATGTATAAAAAATTAATTATATTTTCAACTAAAAAAGTAAAAGGTTTGGATAGAAAATATGAGCAAAATGGCTTAAGTAGACAGTGCAAAATTTGAAGGCGTTACACCTTTAAAGATGTGTTATGATGATGTGAATATTTGCAACTTTGATTTCAAAATGTTTATAT
The DNA here is from genome assembly GCA_023159175.1 of Wohlfahrtia magnifica. NCBI lineage: Eukaryota > Metazoa > Arthropoda > Insecta > Diptera > Sarcophagidae > Wohlfahrtia > Wohlfahrtia magnifica. The sequence continues at coordinate 10,145,014 of JAKWBJ010000226.1, read as the reverse complement.
TTTGAAACGAGCGTTGCTCGTTTTTATGTTAAAAATGCCAATTTTTTGTTTAAAGTTTACTAGTATTACGAGCAATTTGAAATCAAAATTGTTCACACATTGATTTTGAATCTAAAATGTTTTTACGTTGAACGTTGTTGAATTTACGATTTTCCACGTTGGATAGTTTTCATAGCTTTTTCTTGTTGATTTAATGATGTCTTTGTTGAATTTCTGTTGTTTTTTCTCTGGGGGTAGGCGAAAATTTTGGAAGGCACTTACTAAAAGATTGAGCTGTAGTGGTTAGAGCTCACGCATTATAACATTAACAACCTAGGTTCGAGCCCCAGCTGATACCATGACGAAAAAGTTTAATTCTGGTTTCGAGTGTTTAATAAAGAGGCTTCAACTTTCCCTCCAGACAACTTCATCTAAAAAATAAAGAAGAAGCCCCCCCGACTTTCCAGCTTACCTCTGGTGATGCTGACAAACATCAGACGAGTGGTCAGGAAACAATGCGAAAAAATTTTAATACTAAAATAAAGATCACCAACAATTAGAAAGAATATTCACCACTACATAATCAATATGGAGGAGGCTGCAGTGGATTAATCAGTTACTTAGCTTGAAAAATCAACTTGATTAATGAAAGCCATGGATGATTTGTGGATAACCAACATGCTCGCTAACGAGTGACGGAGAGAAAAAAATAAAAGATATGTTTTAGTGTTAATACTATATACTCCGTTCAAGTTGTGTTTCTAGTTTATTTTTTATTTTTCACTAGAGTAACCACTCTAGCGTTGCTGGGACTACATAATCAATATGGAGGAGGCTACAGTGAATTAATCAGTTACTTAGCTTGAAAAATCAACTTGATTAATGAAAGCCATGGATGATTTGTGGATAACCAACATGCTCGCTAACGAGTGACGGAGAGAAAAAAATAAAAGATATGTTTTAGTGTTAATACTATATACCCCGTTTAAGTTGTGTTTCTAGTTTATTTTTTATTTTTCACTAGAGTAACCACACTAGCGTTGCTAGGAGTCTGCCTGTACTTGATTTTTGACTAATGTGGATAGATAATTAAGTTTTAGCAGTTACCTTTCTCCACATATGCAAAATTCCATATTTTCTTAAAACTGATGGTTTGAATTTACCGCCAAGTTATTTAGAAATTTCTACTCTAAACATTCTCAAGATATACAAATATCAATACCGACTTTGTATGGAGGTACTATGCCCATTTATACAATTCCGCTCACTTTTTAACTGATGGCTTTTATTATCTAAGAAGTCATTCAGAAGAAATTCAGAACCTCCCGTTCTAACCTAACATAATATGGAAAATGAAGGGCATTTTTTTGACACTTGTATGGGAGAATCTAAATGCCATATCCCCGAAGCCACTGGGCAAACTTTACATAAACCATTTGCAGACTATCCTCAACGAACCTAATTTTTTTTATTAAAATGGATGGACCAGTTTCCGCAGTTAGTGGTGCCATTAAAAAGTACACTTATTTTTATATATATAATATTTTTTTTCAACATAAATAAGTTTTTATTTTCATGTTTACCAGTAAAATTCTTATTTAAATTCCTTTTAAAATATTTTTTGCTTCTTTTGCCATTAAAGTTTATTTAAAAATTATTTAAAACGAAAATACCATTTAATTACATCTGTCTGAATTGAAATTTATTCGACAGACTTATTTTAATATTCCAACCTCACATTTCAATTAACGTCTTTTGACATCAACTTACGCACAAATCAATTTTGAAAAATTCCATTAATTAGTTTCCAAATACATAAAAATTTAGAAAAAAAAAATAGAAAAATCTATAGAAACAACAACAACTTGTATGCTATAATACAGGGTATACACGATTGATTTACTGAACTTGTAGTGCCTATTTCTATAAATGTCGAAAACATGCATCAACGAAAGCAACAACAAAACTCGCAACATCAAAATATTGTAACACGAAATTACAAACTCAATGCAATAACAAAACAACAAGTAGAAATTAAATGTTGCATCGTTATAGATTTTAAAATATATATCAAATCAAATTAATTTTTTTTTAACATTTTTTTTAATTGTATTTTTGCATTTTTTTATTTATTTATTTTTTAAATTAAATTTTTGCATAAATTTTGCGTGTTTTACACGTTAACCTCGTGTTGCAAAGTAGTCATAGCTGTTGCTGTTGTTGTTGTCGTGGATGTTGTTCTTGTAACCACTACCACACTCTGCCGCTGTCATTGCAGTCGGTGTTGTTGTTATCTCGCATAATTTATGGGTGTCTTGGCCTACGTATTTGCACGACATACATCATTTAAGCTAATGAATACAAGTCATCATCATCATTTGAACAATTTTTTGTTTCTGTTGCGTTATTTACTAAAATATTAAAACGAAAAATTGAATTTCTGATGTAAAAAATTGAAAAATTAAATTATCGTATAGGCCGCAACAATAAATTATAAAAACGTTTGAATATGACATACAATGAGGCAGGTGCTTTAACGAATCTAATTAAAGTGAGAATGTGACGCACTTGATGGTTAGTGTAAACAGATATGAAGATTTCTAAAACAACGGGAATCTAGATTTAAAAATTTGTAAGATCTTGATACCAGAAATATTATGGTATTTAATGCAATTATTGAACTTTCTACTCTTAAGAGTAGACGAACGTTTATTAGCAGCGTTGGCAAATGTGCAGATTTATCTGTATTTTGCAGTGTTTTGACGCATTGCGCAGTTTTGAAATTTGTGTTTAAAAAATATGTTCTTCTGTTAATTGTGTAGATTTTTCAGTTTTTTTATTTTTAATTTTGTTTTTTTAATTACAATTTCTAAAGTAAGAATTTCACCACATTTGCTTAATTTAACTGTGGTAGGATTACTCATACCTTTTTTAATGCGACAATGTAAACAGTCCGCCAAAAACATTTTTTTTTGAAAATGCTATAAAAAAACTACTGAATATTTTCTCAAATTTCTTTATTTATTTGAAACAATCCATCCGGTTAATAATGGAAAATAATTTAATTCAAATGGCTGCCTCGGTTGACCATGCAGTAGCCTACACCATCGGTCCAATTTTTAAGCACATTATCGATTGTCTGCAGCTGTATTTCACCAACGGTGTCAAATCGCAGCTCCGAGGTGGCCAAACGACATCAGCTCTGTGGCTGATAATGCGATCTTCAAAAACAGGGCGCAAAACATCGAGTGTAACTACAGCTGTGTGGCACGTAGCGCCGTTCTGTTGAAACCAAATATTGCTAGTATCCTCTTTGTGAACAAAAATTCGTTCAAAAATCATCTGAAAAGATGATTTTTTTTGCCAAAATCGGCATCTTCTGTAAGTCGATCGCAGGCCCACTTAGCAAAGCGAAAAAAGCGTATACACAACCAAATTTGTTCAGCGGAAGGATAAAACCAATTATCTGTCAAATCAGTGTTACCATTCATGAAATAAGCACTAGTTGAAAAAAACGTTAGATGGCGGACCCTATGTTAATAATAAATACACAGTATCGAAACAAATAATAGGGACACTTTATTTTTTGCGGTATGTCATAAAATTTGATGTATTGAAGTTTTTTGATGGAAGAGCGAAAACTGTTCAGATCGTAAAGTGTTCAAAAACTGAAGTAATTAATGAAGTCCAGTGAATAAAACTGCACAGACTATGGGAAGAAAGCGTGGAACAACTGTCAGTTTTGATAAACTTTTTATTCGTACTTTAAAGTTTAATCCCTTCATCAAAAAGCCTCAAAAATGAATTTATTCTCCTGTTTCAAGTCAAACAATAAGAAAAAAAGTACTATCGATAGTACTATCGATTGTTTTGCAGCTAAGATATAGTTTATATCAGCGTACATCTTAATAAATATATCAGTGGAAGACGTCGAATGTCATCTTAGAATTTTGCCTCATTATATAGGATCGGGAACAAATATTTTTCTCCCATTTATTACGTATATATTATGTGTACATATTAGGGTTGGTCAAATTGTATGGTTGAAAAAAAAAAAAAAAAAAAAAAAAAACTGAAAAGTCGTATCGCAAAAAGAAATTTATGGAAAATTCTAAGAAATTTTTCTTAAGAAACCATAGGTCTAAAATCAAATCCTATCCTGCGCAAATCGATTTAAAGATTTTCTGCTCCCATTATTCTGTAAGCTGTATAAAAAACACTCATTATTCAAAAGATACAAAATAATCATAAAATATTGCGCTTTTCTCGTATTTAGTGTTTTATGTCATGAATACAAACAAAATAAGTTGCTGAATACAATGTAAAATACGATGTAAAGCCATGTGTTCACTTGTAAGTTAGTTGCTGAAGAAATTCTGCAAGTGCAAGACGAACGTAACAAAAACGAATACAACACTGTCAACAGATTTTAACGTTGTGTCAAAATAATGCAACTCTGTGTTAGGCATATAGTAAACAAATTAACTGTGTGTCAGATATATTTGTTATAAAAAAGTAATGGCGAATCGTTTTAACATATAGTTATTATTATTCGTAGTGAAAAAGTGGTAAGCAGTTACACAAAGTTGCAGAAAATCTGTAGGTCGTTTTACGCAGGACAGGATTTGATTTTAGGTTTATGATTTCTTCTGAAATGTTTCTTAGAATTTCGCATAGATTAGATGTTTGCTATACGATTTTTGAGGAAGAAATTTGATCGACTCTAACACATACATATCTATATATATAAAAGAGGACTATAAAATGCGTTGTAATTGATGTTTTCTAAAATTTTATTTTGTAGGCCCTTAAACGAAAGGTGAATTCAGTACCAAGATTTTTAAGTATATGCTGTTTTTGAAGGTCCATTGGATCGCTAGTTATTGACGTTAGAGTGTACCTCTTTGTATTCCATAATTTTTACTTGAAATCGAAATTTGTTAAAGAATTTAAATTTTCTGTGTATATAGGATGCATATGTAGAAAGCCTTCATCTGGTGTGTGGCTTCGCTTTGTTCAACATGGCGGTGCCAGGCCTATATAAAATTTGTATATATATGTCTACATTTTTGCAACGGTAATAGCAAGAGTCTATAATTTGGCGCAAATTATTTTGTGGTCAATACAAACCATTAGTCGAAAATTGAGCCAAATTGGATAAGTGGTAGCACTTCACAGAGAAAGTAAATATTGGTTTTTGTATATTTTTGGAACGGTAATATTGTGAGGTTATGAGTCGAAATATGGGCATCATCAGCCGAAAGTGGTTGTGGCATCTCCCATACAAATTAAATAGTGACTTTTAGATTAGAATGGTATGTTCTGAATTTTTCTAAATGGCTTCTTAGATAATACAAACCATCAGTTAAAAGGTGGGCGGAATCGGTCAATGGGGGCATGTACCTCCCATACAAATTAATTAATGATTTTTGTATATCTTAAGAATGGTTAGAGTTGATGTTTCAAAATTTGGTTTAAATAACTTTGTTGTCAATAAAAATATTGAATTATGCATGTGTAGAGATCGGTAACAGTTAAAGCTTTTTTATCTATCCACATCAGTCAAAAATCAAGTTCAACACAAAGGTTCCTAGCGACATGGGAGGGATTACTCTAGTGTTTATATAAATTTCCGGGCAACTTCGAATGGGTAAAGTTGATAAAGAAATAAAAATAATTCATTATCTGTGTGGTTAAATTGCACAACGATTTTCATCAAATTCGGTAAAGTAATAAAAGTTCACACGTACGTATCTTATTTTCTTTTCAACGTCGCAAATATAAAATCATTTTTGTTTTGCCCACTAAGATTTAGGCTGTGCCTGAATACACAAGCTCGTAAAATAGTCTCTGCACTTTTAATTTAATTTTCTCGACTTACATTTTATAATTCCTAACTCTGTAACATTGTTTGCAATTATTTTATTTCTTTTTGTTATTTTATGTGGTGTTACCTCAAGTTACGATTACTAATAAAATTCAAGGTTGTAGGTATAAAAAACAAAAATATTTTCTTATAAACAAATTTTCTAGCCCGGTTTTTTACACCATATAATTTAAAATAAGTTTTACGCTTAAAGTCATATTTATTAAAATAACATATTTCAAATTATTATTGTAAAATAAATTAATATTTTTGTTTTTTGTTGTATTAAAAAAGAAAAATAAGTAAAGAATAGAGAAATCAAGACATATTACAAAATTACGATTGGCAAATCAAGTTGTAATTTTATAAACTTTTATGAACTTAATACGTACTGGCGGATAAGTTTCAAATACAAGAGTTTTAATTTAATATTTAAATCTTGTCAAAAACTTAGTAGGAAAATTATAGTCGGTCAAGATCGACTATTAGATATACACGTGTGTTTGGAAAAGTATAGAATCGTAGGAACAATATATAGGCCGATATTAATCGATAGGTTGGATTAATAATAAATGGTTCATATTAGCAATACGTTATTCGTGGATTAAATTAGCAGCGAACCAAACTGAATTTGTATTGTAAATAAGTCATTTATGTTTTCCCATCGGTTTAGACCTTCACAAATTACATGAGGCGGAGCTTGGTCGATATGCCACGTTGGTTGGATAAAAATGATAGCAGGATACAGCCGCGCTGTTTCAGGTTAAGCCTTATTCACAATAGACTTGTTGTGTACTCGAATTAGGAAGATCGAACGGGTCTTAATCGACCAGTTTTAACCGGTTATTTTGGTTTTGTCGAATGCAGTTTTTTTAAATGTCATTTTTTTGAATACCGAATTAACCGGTTAGATGAACACGAATAACCAGTTAATTTAAATATGTATAGTTTTTATACGTTTTTATTGCTCATCGTTTAAGCATTTTTCTAAATTTAATATATCGACGTAAAAAGACGTAAGTGACAAAAAACAAATATTACAGGAGAAGGTTTCTTTAAATATTTTTTGTTCTAGTGTCGTACCTAATAATTTTTTTGTTTTTGCTGTATACATTACATTTTACAGCTATAAAATTTTATGTGCTGGTGGGAATGATCGAATACTATCGATTTATATGAAAAGACGCAAATCGATAATCATGGCGCTTACGACATTTTGGCGGTTATGACAACGTCTCACAAAGAACGTAAAAACCATGGTAGATTAAAAAAGATATGCACACTTGAGCAACAATAACATTTTCTTATTTTCTGTAACTATAATAAATATTAATTTTTTATAATTGGAGCACTATGAACAACTAGACTCATTGAAAATGGCCTACAAACGCCGACTTGAAACGGAAGATGTATTAGTTAGTAATGTTTTTCACAGCGTAAATACTTATAACCAGTCGCTAGCAATGTTGTCAGGTAATACCGCTATTGAAAATTATCAGGTAGTGTGGCCTGGGATTGAACCGACGACTTCTTGGTAGGTATGCGGGTGTCTTACCTAACATACCACAATGGTACAAACTATTAAATACGTGGTGCATGAATTCATGTTTCTACAGATATCTCCCGAAATATGAAAATAAGTGGAAATCGATGGAAAGAAAAAGTCTTGATATATTGAACGCCCTTAAATACTACGAAACTAAAAATTATTAACCATCTAAATATGTCTATAAGATGGACGCTATTGTACAGCAAAGTAAACTTGGTTCTACACCAAATAGTCTCTAGGCGCTGGCAAATAAAACTCGTAAAGAATACGCTGTAAAAAATGAATCATTGCATGAAATGCGAGGAAAAATGCGATGTCAAGGAAAAATGTCTGTTAAGGTCCTAAAAAAGCCCGCTCTTCTAGCATAGTACACAAATTTATCAACTTTATTTGCCAATGCAACAAGAATTAAGAACAGTTTTTAATAAAAGAACCGGTTAACCGGTTATTTGTTATAATTTTTTAAGTTATTTTCGTAAAAATAAATTAAAACAATTTTAATATTTCATGGCAATAAAATTTTTGTCATATTGGTGTATTTCCGACCTTAGCTTTAAGCTTGATATGAATTTTTATGAAAACATTTTTAATAACCGAATTTAAGAACTAAATTATTTGAAATATTTTGTTGTAGGATGTATATATTAAAAATATAAAGGTTAAAAGGGTGTTTTTTGATTTAAGTCGACTTAAGATATTATAGTACAGGGTGGTAAAATTTGAGGTTAGGAAGTAAATTGGCTGTCAAGTGATGAAATATCAAGAATTGAGCTGCCGGCCTTTGTCACGTATTTAGCAAAAATTTGGGAAATTTAAACTATGAACCGCTACACTCTTGAACAAAGAATTTTATTTGTAAAAATTGGCTGTTTGAAAAACTGAACGAAAACAACGCATTTTTCAGCAAAATCATTTTTAGTTATGAGGTCTATTTTCAATTAGACGTTTATGTAAACGAATACAATTTTCGCATAAGAGGCTCATAAAATCCACAAACAGTCCTCAAAAAACCATTAAATCCCAAGAAAGTGACCGTATGGTGCGGTTTATGGTTAGGCGGCATCATCGACCCGTATTTTTTCTAAAATGAGCAAGAAAACCAATATATGATAACCAATTTTTTGTGGCCACAATTGACTAATATTGACATCAGTGACCTTTGGTTTAAGCAAGACGGCGCCACAAGCCACACAGCCAGCTAAACAATTCAGTTATTGCATGAAAATTTCCGGGTCACGTAATTTCTCGGTCTGTCGATGTCAGTTGGCCGCCTCGTTCTTGTGATATGAAAGACCGGGCTTACGTGAACAAACCACAAACAATTGACACTCTAAAAGATAAAATTCGGTGCTGAATTGATGAGATAGGCCAAGCTTTGTTGCAAAATGTGGTTTTAAATTTTCTGAAAAGTGCGGACGTCTGCCAACGTGCTAGAGGTGGACATCATATTCCATTATTAATATTCTATTTTACATTGGTATGAATGAATTCGTCAAAAACAAATGTGTTTTTAAGCCAATTTACTTCCTAACCTCAAATTTGCCCACCCTTTATATTGCCTCCAATATCGCCCGATTATAAAATTATTTTGCGCTTTGAAGTGGATCAGTGTCTATGCACCTATTTTGTTTCTAATGACCTGCAAAAGCATTATTTGTATTACAGTTACAAATTCTGAATTTATTTGTATCAAATTCGATAAAAGTATCCATAAAATTGCTAATTATTAAATGCATTACAAACATGAGCACAAACCCTATATACCAAAATAAGCTACCGAAATACTTTGTTATAAAAAGTTGTTGGTATAAAATTGAAATTTTAAAATATATAAAATTAAAATAAATCCTAAGGAAGTTTTAAAGATTTTAAAAATAATAATAAATTATTCTTGAAAACAAATTCACCAAGGCCATGTATCACAAAAATCATAAAAAATCAGTATAAATATCATAATATGTTAATTGAGATTCACTTTAAAATATTTCTCTTAATATTTATATTTTTTGAATGTTTTAAAGAACCGCATAAAATATGACACCTGCAGTGGTCTTATAATATAATTATAGCTTCAATGCATTTTATTTATTACATCTGTAATTAAAATATATTTTTCAACAACCATTTGATACGCTATCTTGCACGAGTACGACCAAAAAAAAAAAAAAAAAAATGTCCTAAAGCATAAATTGTTGTTTGACTAATAAATGTCATTAAAAATGTCTATATTTATTAAAATTAATCGGTTTTTGTTAAACATTTTATTAGAAAAAAGTTATAATTCGAAATGACCCACATTTAAGAATGTTTTTTTTCTTTCTAAGTAACGTTTGTACATCTTTGTCTTAATGACAATTTAAAAACAAACCTCAAGCTTAAGACCGAACGAAAATAAAAACAAGTGCAAGATTTTAATCGCTGCACAAATTATTTTAAATTGTTAAAAAAAACAAGAACAACTAAAATATAAATGCTGTAACAAATTTTATGGCTTAAATTGAATTTGTTACACTTAAAAGATTTTCTAGATTATCTTGGCTAATTTTGTCATATTTTGATTGAAACTCTAACGAATGCACAATTTTTATACATTTTAATTATAGAAAATTGTTGGTTCCAGTATGATTACATATAAAGGGTGGCCCAACTAAAACGCGCGATGTTAATTGTAAACAAAACAAAAAGTTTTCAGCCAAATATCTTAATATTTTTTTATTATGATAAAAGGATCTATGAGAATAATGTGTGAAATAAAATATCGGTGTCCAACCTCTATCCGTCGGTCCATATTTTAAATGCCTCTGAGACATAATTGAGGTTCTTGACTTATTGACGTACACTTTTTCTTTAAAATATTCTCAAAGAAAAAAGTCAGACGAAGCGGCCAATTAACATTTCCATGACATGCGATAACTCGTTCATTAAATTTCTCACACAAAAAAGCCATTGTTTCGTTAGCAGTGTGGCAAGTGGCTTCTTGCTGTTTGAACCACGTATCGTCCAGGTCCATATCCTCAATTTCTGGTCACAAAAACTCCGTTATCATCTCTATTCACGGCAATTGCTTGGCCGCCATAAACCACACCAAACAGTCACTCTTTGTGGATGCATCGGCCTTTCAATAATCACTCGTGGATTCTCATTTGCTGAAATGCAGCAATTCCGGACACATTTGGTCGATTATGCTGACTGAAAACATCACGAAGTGCACGGAATGCATTTTGATTTGAACGCCCATTTCCGTAAAAGGTTTTAACAATCTTAACGCGCAGCTCAAATGTGTATCTACATGATCAAATTTGTCAAATACTGAGCCAAAGAACTGTCAAATTAAGTTCTGTGTGACTCACAATTAATATCGTGCATTATGGTTGGACCACCATTTACATACATGTGTATGGTAAACGAAATAAAGGTACCCTGCTTTGGTTATTTTCTAATCAGTAATGCTTAAATACATAGAAAAACTAATTTATTTGTAAATTTATGCATGTTACAGTCTTAGTTATAATTATTTGCTTATATATTTTACATATTATACACATATCAGAGTTGGGTTTATTGCATTGAATTTATAATGCATTATCGTTTCTATTACCACTAAACGACTTATCATTAATGCAGTAATATTGCAGCCGACACTAGTGGTAGTGGAAATTGAGCGCACTGAACGAAACGATTTTAGTAGTAGTTGAAATTTAGTGCACTAAATGTAGTGATTTTAGTGGTAGTGGAAATTTAGTGCACTAAGTGAACTGATTTTAGTGGTAGTGGAACTTTAGTGCATTAAAAAATAAAAATCGCAAAAAGAGGACTATAAAATGCGTTGTAAATTATGTTCTCTGAAATGCGCCATCCGATTTTTAAACGAAAGCTGAAGTCAATATCAAGATTTTTATGTACATGCAGTTTTTGTAGGTCCATTGGTTCGCGAGTTATTGACGTTTGTAATAAAATATAAAAATAAGTTGTTCTATGTTCGTCATGTTATAACTCGAGAACCACTAAGCCGATTTACATACCAAGAAATGTGTATTTTCACTGATGGTTTTTGTTTATCTGGGCGGTGTAATGTCCGCATAAAATTTTTATTTTTATGTGTTTTTTTAAAACAGCAGTAGTGATAGTTTCTAAATTTGGCCCCAATAACATTGCGGTGAATAGTAATCATCAGTCAAAAAGTGGGTGAAATTGGATAAGTGGGAGTGGTGCCTCCCACTTTAGAACTTTAATTGTGGAAGTTTCGGAATTTGGTCTAAGTAACTTCGGAATAAATGGGTGCCGCATCTACCATTCAAAGTAAGTATTGATTTTTGTGTATGTAGAGAACAGTAATAATAAAAGCTTCCAAATTCAGTTCAAATAACTTCGTGGTTAATATAAATCATCACTCAAGTAGTTTGCGGATTGGATAAGTGGGAGTGGCATCTGCTGGTAATAGATGAAGATCTGAATTTGATCTACGTAACTACGTGCTCAATACATATCATCAGTTGAAGTATGGGCAAAATAGAATTAGTAAATATTGATTTTTGTATATCTATAGAACGATTACTAAATAACTGTTGCGGTCCCTGATAAAAATGGGTGTTATCTTTAAGATAATCTTTATGTATTGTATTGGAATTTGGAATATAATAATGAATAAAGTTGTAAAAATAAATCCTCAAAGTAAAATAATGCGGTTCGAAATTTGTGAACAGTAGAAGGTATTTTCAGTAACCAGCAAAAATTTTACTGGTAATGCAAACGAAATTTCATTATCAGTAAACATATATTTTTACTTCAACTTTACTGGCAATGTAAAGTGTTCAATTATGATTGACTTAAGCTAAGTATATACATATGCAATCATATCATGTCTATGTCTTAAAGTAAGGTGTGCTTCTAAATGGTAAGCACACCTTAATATTTGCTCCATTCATCCAAACTATAAAATGTTTTGTATGGCCACCTTATTCAAAAAAATTCTACGTTCAAATAAGTGAATAATAATCTGGTTTTGTTCTTAGAGATGTGCCGTTATATTATGTTTATTTAAATTTATGTAAATAAGTGCAAAATTCAATGCGTCAAAACGATAACGTCAGTGATTAATAAGCATGAGATAGATAGATGAGATAGATTTTCTATTAAATAAAATTTTTAGACCTTCACCAGGGATTTCCATGCATGCATCAGTCAAAAGTTTTCTTCTACTTTCAAGAACCTTGTCACAACCTATTTTTATACTTGGTCTGTGTATATCTAATAAAATGTTATTTATAAAAATAACAAAAAATATATTTTTTGATGTCACCTTGTACTACAACTTCAAATTTTTCGTTGGTGGATCTTAGGCTTTAAATTTAAGGGTAAGGTTATCCCAAAGTTTGTGTGCCCTTGCTTTTGGTATAAAATTTTTGGCTAAGTCTGTTTGCTTTGCAATAAAGCTCCCGGGTATACTGTTTTGGATTTAATTATTTTTGTACTTTGGACCAAAAATGACTAAATAAATAACATTTTCCTAAATAAGTTTTCAACTATTTTATTTTTTAATTAATTTTCTTGTGAAAAAAGCTTACTTCGCATGCTACTTTGCTTTCGAATAAAAACTCTCAAGCTTTTGCTTGAATTATTGTTCGATATCGAAAGTCATGATTAGAAATTTCGATTCATGTTATATGTGATCGCATAAGAGAATTCCAAATAGTTAAAAACTCGTTTGTTCGAATAAGAATTGATTCGTATACGTATGCCAGAATTAGCCCCCAGGTAATGCCTAAAAGTTTTTTTTCTAATATTTTGTTGAAAAAATGTGTAATTACATATTTCAACCTCCTGAGTACAAAAATTAAGTCCGTTTTTTAATACATTTTTACATTTTTCCGGAAAACACGGAAAACGTGGGTCGCCTAGTTGAGATATTTTTTATGAAAGATATTTTTTTTGAACACATTTGTTTTTTGAAATAAGCATCTCAAAATTAATTTCATTAACTACCAATTAGTGTAATTATTTTGAAAATTGATTGAACAATTAATTTTAAATGGGTCCGCTTTCTGACGTGCTTTAGTGAAAAACTGGAAATTTTAACTTATTTTTTTGTCACCAAATTGACAAATTAAGGAATGCGATGCCTTCGCTAACTGAACTCAGAAGAGAAAAAGCTCTCAATTTTTTGGAAGCTACAAATATTTTGCATTAAATAAAGTTTTTGTTTTGTAATTTTGTTAGGTCGTTTTGAATTTAATCGTGTTAATGTAACTGCGTATTTTGTGTTACCCTCTGGAAACTGTGGGTTATTTCGGGTTAAGAACGGTTAAAGTGAAAATTTTTGAATTTGGTCTGAATGACTTCATCATCATTCATCCCAATACAAATCATCAGTCAAAAAGTGGGCCAGATTGAACAAGAGAGCATCTTATCTCCCAAAATTATTATTGAATCTTGTATATCTAGAGAGCGGCTAAATGGCTTCGTAGTGAATAAAAATCATCAGGAGGCTATCATCAACTAAGACAATAGTTGAGATAATAATTATGATTGGGGTAGCTAGTCCTATATAAATCTAATGACCAAGTGTTATCCTGTTCAAACAGAAATTTGTCACAAATAATACTCAATATCTGATTTGCCTTCGTAACAAATTTGATATATCTGATTCGCATTTTCTTAATGAAGCCGCTTTGTAATCGGAATATATTTTGTAAGGTTCTTTAGATCTCGATTAAACTATTTCTATAACACGATTCACTGAATGAAATATGCGACCTGAAGAGAGGTACATTTAGAAAATCTTATAATAAGTAAAGACCTTGAAATTAGATTTCGGCGCTTTTGGAGTCTAGAGGTACAATTTTTTCCTTTTTTAAATTTTTATTAAATTGAAATTTTACTTAATTAGCATTATAGTTCTGAAAAAACTAAAATAAATTCAAAAATATGAAAAATTGAAAATCTTGACTTACTACTTTGTATTTGCTTCTAATAGAATTACTTTTCTGCTACTGATATAATGGGGGTGCACTTTATACGATTTTAACCAATAGCCTCTTATGCATACGTTCATATTTAGCGCAAATGTTGCAAATATCTATTATTTCATGCATGTCAAAACAAAAGTAGTCACTTAAAAAAAAGAAAAAAAAATTAACAGCAGAAACTAATTTGCGACCACCTTTTAATAACACCATCATGAAAATCGATAAAATATCAATATTTTAAATTAAGTTTTTACGAATATGTATTTGTTTGTTGTTGTTGAGTTTAAAGTAATTTCTATCTGTAGTGCTTAAATTTAAGTTTGTTTATATGTTTGTGCAGCTATTTTATTTTTATTTTTTTTGCTATATAATATATACAATTAATTTAAATTTGTCAGATTTTTATCGAAAATTTCAATCAAATCAGTTGGGTTATATTTTTGTTTTGTATCTGGTATTGTACACAAATTTTAGACCAACTAAATTCAATTGAATAAATAAAAAAAGTGAATTTATTTTATTTTTATTATTTAAGATAAAGATTATAAAAATTTGGTTAGATTATTGGCCATATACTTGATTATTTGCATATATTTTGAAACTTATACAAATGTTTTTAAGTTAAATAATTTTTATTTAACCCAATAGTGTTAGAAGGATATTATCCAGGATTTCGAATACAAGCGAAAAAATAAATAAAATCTAGAAAAGTTTTTAATATTGAAATTCATAGAGAAGGGATATTATATTTTATCCATATAAGGTTATCAAATTTGATGAAAATCCGTTCTATTGACAAGTACTGTTTTTCAAATGGATTTTTACTTAACAATAGGTAAAACTCAGTACTTTGATACTTGGATAGAGACCTGCTGTATACCGTATATGCTAAAAAAAGGTTTTCCGTAACCTTATGTTTAACAAGGTGTTTAACAAGGTCTTTTGAATTTGCTTTATACTTATCCATTTTGTATAAGAAATCAAACAGCATAAAGTGAGTGCTATTTGTAAAATCTTTAAACAATAAATAGTTAGTCAGTAGAGTAAAGAGAGTTTTCAGTTTAATTTCTTTTCTACGTATACACGTTTGCAATGAGAACAATCGGAATGAGCAATTTTGTCAAATTTGAAAGAGCACAGACATATGCACTTATACCGGATGGGCAACTATAATCTTTGAATTTGAAAAAAAAAAAATTAAGACTACTCTATTATCTGACTCTACTATCTGAAAATGACAAAGAAAAAGAAATATGTCTCAATTTTCCATATTTTACATTTGATAGGCCAGAGGAATTGGAACGTCATTACGTTACTGAATATGGTAAGCAAAATAATTGTCCGATGCGACCTAGTCCCAGTCTAAACAGTCTAAGGATATAATAGATCAGACATACGAATGAAGAATTCCTCTATATTGAAAAGATTCGGGAGGACATTTGACACACCTAACCACAGTGCGATGAAAGCACATATGTTCTCACTTCCTTTCGAGTGGTTTATATGGTATGCGAGCACATCAGTACGTACATACATATATATTGCAATATCCCAACTGGAACAATGGGCTGCATTCGATTGAATTTTTAAGCTCATTGAAAGGCTGGCTCCGAGCTGCAGATGTATTAGTTAGAGATGTTTTTCATAGCGCAATACTCATAAAATGAAAATATGACTTACAATTTTAAAAATATGCTCTAAAAAAGCAAAACTTTTTTAATATCATTTGTAAACATATATCGTCATATAAAATCAAATAAACCCTATATATTTATATTTCCAAGTCCTTCTATTACCGTTTTAATGTATGAAGACTCCGCACAATTTAATGCGCTAAGAACTTCTACGATCATTTCAGAATTGTACCGTAATTAATGGCTGTAACCCAAGTTTCCGAATAAGTTAGAACTGCTTCGTGCAGTCGGAACACATTTCTTTATAACTTTCAATTTCTCGGGATCATTTGAAGACACTTTCTTAGGGTTTTGTATTGTTTTCTAATACTTTCGCATGAACGACGCAGTCCATGAGTAATCCATGTAATACTTAACCGATGTTTTATATTTAGTTCAGCATAAAACATCGATACTATTACTATATTACTATATACGGAGTTGCGTTTGTCACTAGTAGCACCCTTCGGTTTTTATTTAATGTTCCAAGACCTTAAACGAAAGGCATAAAAGTTGTCCAATATTATTTTTGCACCGATGAGAATATAAAATGTTTTGCGTTTGAAAGTTCGGTTTGACTCAATCAATTTCAAATGATATATAATTCAGAAAAATAATGACTTGGTCAGAATAAAAAAAAGGTTTTCATTGTATCATTACTGCAAAATATACTTCAAAAGGTTTAAAATGCTCTTTATATATGAAAATATGTCGAAACCATGCTCTTAAAACTGAAATATATAAAAATATGCCGTTATGAGCAAAAGAGGCAAATATATGCACTAACAAATCGACGCCAAAATTTATAAAAATTCCTACAATGGATAAATATCTTACATTTGACTGATTGGATTCATGAGAAAAACAGACAATTGCATATTTCTGGTTGTTTCTGCTCATAACCATTCGCTAGCAATTGTTGCCGTTGTTGCAAATTGACAACAGATGGGATTGAACTCAGGATCTCTTAGTTGATGAGCGGGAAATCTCCAGAGCGAAAAAATAGCCGTAAGAGTCGGTGTATATCAGGGCTGTTACGTTTAACTTCATCCTGGCCCAAGCTATAGTAGAATAAACAGGGCAGAGAAGGCGCATAACAAAGTGGTTGTAGGAAAAACTTGAAAAACTAAGAGAAGCTACTTCTAGAGTTGAACAATAGATCAACATGCAAAAAAGTATGAACTTTGAGAATATGAACCAATCGAGAAATTAGAACGGGAATAAGTTAACACTTGTCAGTTTAATTGTCTAACTGAATGTCTAAACTGAATACTTTTGGACTCTTGAATCCTGTACGGAAATCACATATAATACCGCGAAAGGATTAAATTTAAAGGCAAAATATTTACATGGCTGCGAGTCATGGAATGCCTTAACAAGGGGTATCCAATCTATGCAGGCATTCATGAACAAATGTTTTGAAGTTTCACTACCTTATTTAGGTAAGGGAAATAAGATTTAAGGAAACAAAGGGATTTGTGATTGATATTAGAATATTTTATCCTAATTTTCGACATTCTAATAAAGCACAATACTTTTCAAAGAGAATTCAAACTTTAACTGCGCTAATTAGAACAGTTTGGGAATAATTTTTACGCTTTCAAGTCTGTTTGACTATAAATAGATTCTAGTCAAATATTTACGATCCTCTATTTACTCTCCCCCAAAACCTGCCACCAGGGAAGGCAACGTAATCACTGCAATAATAAGTTCAGTCTTCTGAGTTTGCATAAAAGAGGAGGTAAATCATGAATATATCTTCACTTTTGAATTTAAATATGTCGAAATCTTGTTGGATTTATAAAGTTATAATAATTTGAAGTTTCATTCGATTTCAATTTCACTCGATTTCGGTTTTGCAGAACATATCCGTATATAGTACTCCATGAAGGTCTAACTTTTAATATTATGAAATGAAGTTTTACTCTAATCTTTTGATAAACAATTTAAATCCAGCTTAATTATCACTTTTATTTATTAATTGTTAGTTGGAGGTTAATTTAAAAAAAAATTTAATTAAAATAAAATATAAACTTGTATCGTGGGATATTACCAATGTAGGAGTTGGATTACAATAAACAAGTGTTTTATAGTACTTTTATGGGTTAAAAAAAGTACGTGTTATTATTTCATTCATTGAATTTATGGTGTTTGCGTTGTTGGTTTTCATTCATTCATTTGTTTAATGCATTTTTAATCCAATGTTATTTATTTCATTTTTATTCATTTATTTATTTAATATTTTTCTCATTTTGCAAATTTTGCATTGAGTCGCTACGATATGGAGTCAATTGTCTCTTATACTAGTACACGCATTATATGAATTATTTTTGCAGTGTTTTTACTTTATTTTTATTTATTTATTTTTTCATCATAACATTTTGCAATTAAATAAATGGTATCTACTTAAAGTTTTGTGAGTTTCACTCACCGTAAATACAAGTAACTTATTATGTTTAGCACGTAAACTGGAGCAAAAGATTTAAATTTAAATGTCGTTTATTTTATTTGCGCAGTTTATTTTTGTTTTAATCTTTATATATATTTTTATTTATTTATGTATATATTTTAATACGAGAACTACTTTAATGTCGCGTATGTTTTGCATTATTATGGCTCCGTAATGTCTATCTATGATGATAAAGTATTAACCTTCAAGCAGGTAGAGTTGCAGCAATTTTTTTGTTTATTCGTTTTGTTGTCGTCTGATTAATGAAGTTTTAATGTGACAATAAATTTTATTTAATATGTGAAGGAATTCAAACGGGGTATTATAAGAAATTACGATTAAGTTAAGCAGATGTTTTAATTCGAATTATACAGAATTAAAAAAAAAGAATAATATGTAGTAGGGTATTTTTAAATAGGCATATAGCAAAAACGTAATCTACAATAAATTCTGAGAAAGCTTTCCTAAGAAACTATGAATCTAAAGTATAAACCACATTGCCGCCGAGAGACATATTGGAATCTGGGAAATTGTGTTTTGACATAAACATAAAGTACTCAAGATATATAAGTATCAGTTAGATTTCAAATAATAGCTAATGAGAGCAGCTTTAAAATGGCATTCCATATTTTTTTTTTTTTGGAAATAAAGGTCAAAAGTCATTGCTTAAAACTTAAATTTTGGAAAGCTGTACCTCAAAAATTGCTATTTTTTTTCCCAAAAACGTATATTAATAGAGATTTCCTACTACTTAAGTTTAAATTTTCAAAAAATAGAAGTGACTGGATCTGGAGATATTAATGGAATCATAGTAGCAGGTAAGCAAACGGTGTATTTTTCTTAGAAAAAATATTGTTACGAAGATACCTAAAAAGAAAATACACCACATCAGGGACTGTAGTGATTGATTTTAGTCTATTGGCTTGTGTCAAGGTTGTGAATATGTTACACTTGTAATGCCGTACAGATTTGTGTATTTGACGGTATCGCCATACTGATTTGTGTATTTGACGGTATTGCCAATGCGAACATCCTTAGATAACACATGTTTAAAAACAACGAATATAAAATAGAGGATTTGAGAGCGTTTGAGACATTTCCAGAACTTTCCAAACTGCAGGCAATTAGGTATATAAGGAGGCTGCTTTGCCTACGTCGACTTAGTTATCGTTTTGCAATCATAAAGCAAAGTTTTGTTTAGGCGTAAATAAAGGCATTGTATAAACGAATATTAAGTGCAAGATAAATAAGTTGGTGACTGTAATGTTTTTCTTTTTGATATTCTCGCCACGAGATTCCATAGTAATGTGACTCGCAATGATCAAATTTTTCTATAGTTGAAAAAAGCATTTAAGTTCTTGGGTATTTGATTCGATTAGTTGGGCCATTCTGCAGCAGAGAATTGCTTTGGAAATAACGAAGGGCCGACATTGGTGGGATAGAAAATTTGCTATCGGAACACTACTTTTTGATACATCATCTCAATGAGTTGCGTTTCCTAGATGAGGCGAAGTGCCGGCTCTGTTTAGAAGCGGACGAAACTACAGGTCACATTTAGTGGAACTGTATTGCTCATGGAAAATCAGAGCTGCTCCAATCGGGGACTTACTCTCCTTCATTCGGAGAACAGAGAAGTTGATGTTTAAACGCGACTTTCTTTCTGTTTGGGGAACAATCGAGTTAGATATTACTAGCGGACGATTACGGTTAACTTGATATCATTTGTGGTCAGAGACGCACTGATCTTGTTCATCTTTCGTAACTATAATAGGACACAAAAGATTTTTTAAATCGCGGTGCATACTGGCGGGAAGCCTACTAGCTGGTGATAATAATGAATAATAATAATCTCAGCTCTCAACCATCTAAAGAAAAACGTGTTAAATGTTCTATAGATTATTATTATTACATAGTACTCGTATTTCCCTTAGTAATATCCAGTGCATTACACAACGTATTATGGAGAGATCCCGTTCTTTAGCGGAGCAATGCAGCAGCAAAAATATTTCTTTGCGTTTCATTTGCTTTATAAATAAATTCAGTCAAATTTCTATTAACAGTTCTATCACTTTCCAGCTTTCCAAAACCAAGAACATAAAACAAATGTAAAGAGTTTGTGGTGTTTGTTTTGCCACTAATAGCAACAATAGATTATATTCAATATCAGATTTTGATTAAACATAATGTTATTGTTTCAATTAAGTATTAGTTTATACAATCGATTTAACAACATCGGTCTTTAAATATCTACAAATGTATGCCCAAACTAACAATTATTTTTTTCTATGTTATTTCAAATTAAAATATAATATTAAAAGCTTATTTACATACATACATTTAGAAACAAACCCTCACAAATTAGTGTCAACACTTAAAAATAATCCTCTGTATTGTTGCATATTCAATACATAAAATTTAATAATGCGTTTACGCCTACATAAGCTTAAGTGGCACTGAAAACAGGCCACATTAAAGCGATTGATAACATAAATTACATATTAAAAGAAAGAATTAAAATCTCAACTCAGGTAATATAAAATAAGTTTAAGGAGTAAAAATAAATTCAGTCCAAATGTTAGAATTCAAAATAAAATTAAGGAATATATCAAAATTTCTGGTCTTATTAATAATTTTTAATACAATGAAAGTGAAGAAATATTTCATAAGGATCTACTAACGAAATTCTATAAACAAAAGTTTTTTCAAGCAGTTTTAATGATTAGCAAAAAAATCAACTACGAATACTGCCACAAATGGCTCGTATGGATAAAATTTACGGAGAAACTGGTTACTATCATAACAAGAAATGAAACTAACAATATCGTTCATATTTCAATAATGAAATTTTAGTTTTTGTTTGCTCATCAGTATATCAATATGATGTTTTGGAACAATTGGCTGAGATATTACACAATATGCGTTTTACAAGAATAATTATTATAATGGATATTTGGAGTTATACCATGGACATAAAGCGATTAAGGAACTTCTTCAAATACTGCCATAAATTGAAAATGTTAAATGTTGTTGTAATTTTTAAGATTTTCTATAGGACTCGTAAATATTGTCAATATGCCATACTCCTGGAGTTTCAAATGGAATATGACGTGTACAAGCCAAGGAGTAAAGATATTCGAATACTGCCAGATCGTTTAAAAGACTTAAAGGCTTATAAATTACGTACGATTGTCGATCATGTAGAACCCCGGCCAATAAAATACTACGATAAGAACAATCAAACTGTCTTGGTTGGCTACATTGGACGTTTCATTAAAACCATATGTAAAAACTAAATGCCACACATTATTTTCCTGTTAAAGTTCCCCATGATGTGATATTTTTAAGTCGCGATATTTTCTTTCGAGAAATTTTCCTTGGATATACCCATTAACAGCGTGTTTATGACTGATAATGATGATCCTCGTGATTTTTCATATCCTTTTCAAATTAGCAAATGGTGTTTTCTATCACCATTGGAAAAACTTATGGAAAATAGAGAATGATTATTCGTTCCCAAGTGTGTGTGTATTGCCTTCATTTTAATCACCGTATTTACAGTAGCGTAGACCTCGATTATGGCCGGAAATCATAGTTAATGACATGGCTATAAGAAGAGTATTGGGTCCAAGGTTTACTTTCTCTGCTATTTAATGTTACTTTTCTCAGGCTTAACTGTTACCACAACATTTGGTTACTATTTATTGTTATTTTTCACAAATCCACCATTTGAAGCAGAAATATAAACCTACGAAGACCTGTTGAATTCACATCTTAAAGTTGCCATCATTCAAGTAGAATTCAATTATTTGCACAATTTAACAAATGGTTCTTTATCATTCATCATATGAAAAATTTCACATTATACCTATAGTGACAGAATTTTCACGTTTGCGTGACTCATTTGATCGATGTTATGCCTTTCCCGCCCCTACATCCATAATAATCTATTACGCTGGCTTAGGACTTTATTATGGCAAAAAACTTTTTCGTTGGTTCTCTGAACTATGCCCGAACACAATAATTTAATCTTTTATTCCTTTAGGAAAAAATTCATTTTTTTCGTAACGTCTACATGAACTCACGTTGTTAATAATGCAATCAGGACTTTTGGAATTTTGGTCTAGAAGGATGGCATTTAGCGATGTAGTTGCCGCTGGTAGAGTGATCAAGGTTAACATTACCAATAACGAAGGTAAAAATCCCTTATGCACTAAAGATTTCCATTGAATTTGGCTGTATTATATTTTATTAATATTATTTGCCATTATTGTCTTTATACTGGAATGGTTATTTAATAAAAAGTTAAAAAAAATTCAATAATTTAAAACCACGGGAAAAAGTAAAAGAAAATATTTGTTAACCGTCAGATGTCTAGCATCGTAAGTAGAAGCGCTGTAAGGTATAAACATCAAAATAAAACATGCACTCAGTATTAATAGAAGGTTCAAACATCCACACCTCCAATTTAGCCTTGGCCTTGCACACAATTTTCTCCTTTCGCAATTTATTACCTATCTTCTATACACAAGTTTAGCGTATTTAGATCAGACATTACCCTATCTATCCACCTACTCTATGATATAAATTGCTCTCTTGTCTCCTGAATTCCTAGTTATAAAATTCGGATGTTGTCAGGCTACACAGCCTAACTAGTCTAGTCTTGAGATTTAATAAACGCTGATTGTGAATAATCGTTCAATGCAGTCCTTAACTCGTCGTTACTCCAAGTTCTATATTGAAACTAACTTGTCCGAATATTATCCTTAATAAATTTATTTTCCGGTTTTTTTGGTATCAACGCTTTCTTGATAGAGCTGTCCGTCCCATATAATTTTATTGATTCCTTTATGTCAATAGTGCAATTTTTCATAGAGGCCTCGTATGAGCCTAAATATTTAAAGCTGTGAACTATTTTGCAACTATACTTGCTTATATTTATTTCAGCAACAAAACGTCCCACCCACTTTGGGTTTCCAGCAAGTTTAACTTTAGTATTGTCTTTATTTATTTGGAGCCGTACGTGCAGTGATTCGTTTTGACTTTTTTCTTCGTAAAAATCATTACTTATAAATTGTATTAAATAATAAATTTTAGGCTTAAACATTATTCTTACAACTTACTTACAACAGACAGAGTAAAAAAGGGTGCTTCAAGGTTTTCAATCAAAATAGAATAATGTTCTCAATATTAGTTTTACAGTTTTTTTTTTTTTTTGTATTGAGGTATTCACAACTTAGCTGCGAAATATTTTTTGCTCAAAATTTGAGCAATTTTTTTCTTCAAAAAGTTATAAAAAATTTTTCAGAATGAAAATTTTAGATGTTAAGCACAGCTTAAAATGCTGAGAATAAAAAAGCTTTAAATCATGATCATCGGTCGGCTATTGCTGATTTGACTCAAAATTAAATTCAGGTACCTAATTTTGACCAAAATTAGCGAAAAAATGCTTTCTTGCAAAATAAGAGGAATTCTTTTTTCTTTTATTTTCAAAAAGTTATGTAAAAATTATTAATTATTGTTCTACAATTTATACCAAATATAAGTTTTATAACTTTATATAATTTTATAACTTAGTTCGATTTTAGCAAACCCTTATTCGTCATCAGCTTCAAGGATCCAAACAAGACCAGATTATTAAATATTGTTACGAAAAGCAAGTTTGGGAACAACTGTCGTTTGTAACATCACTAAAAGAAATAAAACTGCCTGTGTAGAGATAATTAAATCCCCAACAACAACACAAATAGAAATGTTAACAAATAAAAATAAACAGCAACAACAAAAACGGGCAGAATAGAAAACAAGTAACAGACAATAACAAACAACTACAAACAACAGGAACTGAAAGAAGTAGATGTTTACATTCGCATGGCTTCTTAAGAACTAAGAAAGTAAAGGAAAGAAATGGAATCTCTTTGAAATATTGAGAGGTTCGAGAGCTTTCGAAGTACTGTTTACTCAGCACATCGTTGCGGACAGCAGACAGTTTATCTGTTGTAAACCCAGCGTGTAGAGTTTATTGGTGTGAAGAGAGTTTATAAGGAGCAAGCTTGTGAAGTGAGTTGTGATGTAAGAACCAGTTTAGGTGGAGCTAACTCAGTAAAAAGAAGTTAGTCTGGTTGAAAAGGTTATGATCGAAACTAAGTTGTAACAACAATCGGATTGGAAAATCTTTAGGTAGAAAGACTTGTTGTTTACAAAGTTGCAAACAGAGAGAGTGATTAAGACTAGAAATTGTTATTGCTTGTAAAAGGGTTACAAACAGTAGAAAAGAAAACTGTTTTAATAAAGAATTATTAATTAAAAATCGAATACAAGATTTATTTTATTTTAACTGCAATCTACGAACTCATAAATAAAAGTTTTTAAAAGGTAAAAACGTAACAATATATATCAAATCATTTGTATAACAGCTTTCAAAACTGAGTATCTATTAAAGAATTGCGGAAATTTCTTAAATCTTTTTTATAACCATTTTTCCATAAATACACATCATCCACTAGTATAAGATTTAGTTTCTCCAAATATTTTAATAATATTAGAAAACGATTATTTTATTAGTTTTTTAATCAACATGTTGTATCATATAGAACCAGGCAATCATCCCACATTAATTGTTATGGGAATACTTTAACTGAAAATTGCAAAATTAAAAAAAAAAAAATTAAATAATAATAAAAAACACATTGCGAACAAAACAAGTAAAACCGTTTAAGGCGGTAATGTCCGACTATTTCAGGCTTTACCATACTAGGATGAGAAAGAGGTGAGGGGTAATAAAAAAGTTAGGTTAAAGCTAAATATATATATCATTTTATCCAAGCCTAGTTGTAAACTAAATTAAGCTTATTGAGTTTATATAACAATTTATTTGCCTATTGGGGTCCTTAATTAAATTAACCAGACTGGGTATCCGAGAATTTATTTTTTTTGTATTCGTCTTAGTAGTCTAACAATTTGTTTGACAACTAAATTCAGTTATAAGTCGATTAAAACAGTCATATTAGATATATTATGTAAGATTTTAATTTAGTTGATACGAGGGCGGATTGACATTGAAGCTACCTAGCGCTAGATGGCAGCACAAACACAAAAACTTTTTCTTTCTTAGAAATTACGATCTGTCAAACGTCAGCTGTTAAAATTTTAGCCAAATTCATTGATTAGTTTATTTGTTGTAGTCGTTTGAAGTAAGCAACTTTTGTGTTTCTTGGAAAAGGAAAAAAGTGAGTTTCGTGTAGTGATTAAACACTATTATTTGAAAGGCAAAACGGCGAAAGAGACAAAAGAAAAGCTTGATAAACATTACGGCGAATCTGCTCCGTCAGATTATATGGTAAAATATTGGATTGCTGAATTTAAACGTGGCCGAACAAGCACTGCAACAATACCATCAACAGGAAGGCCAAAAGAGGTGGGTACTGAAGAAAATATCAAGAAAATCCTCGATATCGTTATTAATGATCGCCGGGTCAAAATCCGTGAGATTGCTGAAATGGTAAACATATCATATGAACGTGTGTTCATCATTTTGAATGAACATTTGCATATGAAAAAAGCTATCGACAAGATGGGTGCCGCGTTTGAACAAAAACGAGTTACAGATCACTTCACAGCGCTGTTTGGACATGATAAAGCATAATCCTGTTAATATTTGGCGTAGATTAATAACTGTTGGTGAAACATGGGTCCACCACTACATACCTGGAACCAAAAATCAAACGAAGCAGTGGGTGGAAGCTGGTGGACGTGCTCCGAAGAAGGCGAAGACAGCGAAATCGGCTGGCAAGGTTATGGCCACTGTGCTTTGTGATGCACACGGAATATTGCTCATCAATTATCTTGAAAAGGGATCAACAATCACAGGAGAGTATTATCGTGCATTATTGGATCAATTGGTCGATGCAATTAGGGAAAAACGACCACATTTAAACAAGAAAAAAGTGCCATTTCTTCAAGACAACGCATCGGTTCACACAGCATTAGATACGATGCTAAAACTACAAGAAATCCACTTCGAATTGGTTGATCATCCACCTTATAGTCCAGATTTAGCCCCTAGTGACTTTTTCCTCTTTCCAAACTTAAAAAAATGGCTTGCAGGAAAAAGATTCACCTCAAACGAAGAAGTGATTACCAAAACTAATGCGTATTTTGAGGAGTTCCCAAATTCGCATTATTCAGATGGTATAAAAAAGTTGCAAAATCGTCTTACTAAGTGTATTGAGCTAAAAGGAGACTAAGACTTGAGAAATGAATGGTTTTTGAAAAAAAAATGTTTTTTTCCTACTTAGGTAGCTTCAGTATCAATCCGCCCTCGTAGATAAACAAATTACTGAATGGCAGACGAAGGAACGAATGTAACTTATGCGAATCGAAATTTAAAAGGTAAGTAGAGAATTAATATTTTCAGGTGTTACAGAAATTAGCACAAATAAAAACTTTGCTCCCACCAGTTATGATAGCGTAGGGTACTGATATAGAAAATAATTCTGATTATTAAACTAGTAGAGTTGCACTGAAGAATTTCCACATGTGATGCTGCATGTACCAGCAGTATCTTTTATACACCAGGCACTACGAATATATGTAATTCTTTTTCTGTTTGCACTATGGCCTGCAGCTGTTTGTTATATTGAAATGCATACAAATATCTCCTCTAAAGAAAGTGGAAGACAAACATAAACGAAACCTAATATATACGTGTATGTGAACTGTATGCGAATTTGCAAATGATTCGTCTAATGATATTGCAATTTATTTTATTTGTAACAAATGAAAACAGCAACAGCCGCAGCCACAATAACCACATCATTTAACACAAAAACTGCATGAGAACTTCAGTGTAAAAAGAATACAAGGCAAAAGCAATGAAAACAATGAAATTATATGTATGGTATTGGAATGACCAGACCAAACGTAAGACAAAATGAAGTCCATAGAGACAAAATAGCCAATGGATTGCTTTTATTTCTGTTTTGTTCAAATAAACATTGTATGCTGGAACATATCCATACATATTTTGAATTTTCTTAGTTTTTGTGTTGAATGTAACAAAAGGACCTACTTTTGGTGTAGCCTGTATTTTAGTATTTTTGCCAATAAAGTAAAACCAAGTTGTCATCATTGCATTAAAGTAATACACTCAAAAAATACTGTTTCAAATGGACATTATAATCCAAGAAGTTTTAAAATTTATTTCCGTCTTGTGTCAAAATCTTTGGCATTTAGTGAAAATCAATATTTACTTTGTGTGGGAGGTACCACGCCTACTCCTCCAATTCCGCTCAGTTTTTGACTAATACTTTGCATTGGCTGTAAAATCAATCAGACTAAATTCTAAAACCTTAGCTTTAACCATTCCCAAGATGTAGTAAAATCAATATCAATTTTGTATGAGAGGTATAACGCCCACTTTTTGACTAATGATTTGTATTGACCCTGAATTCAATTAGGCTTAATACTGAAACTTTAGCTCTAACCGTTCTCAAGATATAACGCCCAATTTTTGAATTTCTCCCAGTTTTTGTGCAATGATTTGTATTGAATATGGCCCATATTCATACTTCCACACTAAAATCGACTCTTGCTAGAGTATGTCTTTAACTGAGAACCTTTTACTATCTATGTATTTCATATTCCTAGTCGAAAACAAAACTTTAAGTTGAACTGGATTTAAATGGGCGTCAACTACAAATTGCTTAATATTTATATATAAATTTCTATCAAATACTTGAAAGCGGAAACTCTGAATAGGTAGTTATTATTTATTTTGTTTAAACCTACAATGACGAGCAAGGGTCATTTGACACTTTTTATATCTGACTGCCAATATTCTTTTAACAATGATTTTTCTGAATAGGTTATTCTTTTTATTAAAATTGCTTTAAATTTTATTTAAAAGCGCTTCTATATCTTTAAAGTGTTCGAAACTCAAATAAAAAACTCGTGAGTAATATTGTCAAATTGTTAATAAATCGTCATATCTGACAGCTATATTTGTAAGAGTGTATAAATATACTCGTATCATGTTCCATAGCTCAGGCGCCATTGCGATCAAAAATCTCCATGTTAGCTTGAAATTTATTCGGCAGTTCCCATAGATTGATGTCCGAGCTTATATTTGGCCAAAATATTCTTGTCTTTGGCTGATTTTACGCATCAGTTGAATATGTTTATCGTAGTAGTATAACGACGGCTATCTGTTAAAAGGTAAATACTATCGCCAAATTGATGTTGGTAAAGTTCCAATCTAATGCCTCTGCTGACTGTTGTATTATTACAAACGATAACATCAAAATCTAGCATATATTTTATAGAATCGGGGATAATATGCAAACTTGATGATGTGCGGAGAGCAGAGCTAATAATATTTCTATGATAGAAAAAAAGGAATTCTTGAAAAACAATAGGAGAAGCAACACTTTACGCATGAATGTAACGCGTAAATAAATCATCATCATTTAAACATCCATATGGTCTAAACCCTCTTTCATATCTTTAAAATTCCTTTAATCGAAATCCCTCTCACAACAATCAATAAAAGCAAAATTTCTTTCAATCGAAACATTTTTCACAAATTTAGTTTTATTTTTTTGAATTATTTTAAAACAGGTTCAGCTGGTTTTATATTTAGAGTGGACTCTAATGCCAAAAGTATACTTCGAGTTGTCTATGAATGGGTTTGAGCCGACTTTTACAAAAAGTTGACTTTTGTTCTCTTAAAATAAACTTTATTTTTGACTACCAATATTGGCCTATGAAGTTAATCGGACCAAATTCTGATACCTTAGCTGCAACCGTTCTCGAGACATAGTAAAATCAATATTTACCTTGTATGGGAGGTACCACGACCACTTGTCCAATTCCGCCCATTTTTTCACTGATGATTTGTATTATTTATAAATCTATTTGAACCGAATTTATAGACTTTTCTGTTACTGTTTTGAAGATATAGAAAAATAAATATTTTCTTTATATGGAACGTGGCACCGCCATGTTGGAATTTTTGAAATTTATATAGTCTTTAGAGAGATACTGTAAAATTTGCAAGAAAGTCGATTCAGCCGTTTAGCTGTACATAAGGCACAAACCAACAAAAACACATTTCTTTTTATATATAGTTTTCAGTTTGTTAGTTGCAGACATAAATCTCATTCATATCATATTTATTCTAATGTGAACTCTACTGTTGTATTATGTGAAGTGAAATTTATTACGAAATTGTTGTATAAGCAGCGATCAGGTACGGTAGAATGTCTTCTTGAAGATCCGATTTTGCTCAGATTTGGCGATAGTAGTGACAATAATATAAAAAACATATTTTAGATTTCAAGGCGCCATATTTTTTAGCAGGGCTTACTTTTTGAAGTTATTAAAGGCAATTTGTAAAAACTGAAGACATTGATTATGTTATTTAATACTTTCATATTAAAGACCTCAGTCCACTAATAAAAAAAGCTAGATTGTACTCCTGCTGAGTCTGCTCCTTCGCTTACGACTATAAAATACTTGGTGTCAACCAATTGTGGTGTCTACGCTAGAAACGGCTAAGAAAATCAGCAAAATAATATTGGATAATAGCCAGCTGAAGGGGCGTGAGCTAACTGAAATGATAGACATTTAAAAGGTGCTATACATTGCATATTGACCAAATATTTGGAATTGAAAAAGCTGTGCGCAAGATGGGTGCCGCGTTTGCTAACGATAGAACAAAAACAGCGTGGTTAACCGGTTTCAAGGGATTGCTTGGAGATATTTCAACAGAATAAAGTTTTTGCGTTGATTTGTAAACATTTTTAAAAGAAAAGAAAAGTCGAAGCAATGAACTGAACACAGTTTAATTTACAGACAAACGGGATATGTATTCGGATGTCATGTGAAAATTTGCAAGCATTAAACCAGCAGAGATGTTCATGCTATCAAAAGATATGTATATTTAAGCTTGGACATAAGAGGTAGGACAGTGCCATATTATCTGATAGTCAGGCCGCTATTCGAGCGCTTATTATTAGAAATTAACTCGATAGGGAAAACTGGATAGGGAAAATACGGGTAGCCAGGTTCCGCATGAATAAACATGATAAGAAAGGACTTGAGTCAGATTATCCAAAATTAGACAGATAATGACAACTTATCTTTTCACCGGGTATTGCAGACTCACTGAAGATATGAATAGAATGGGATCATTTTCAAATCCAATGTGCATATTCTGTGACGAGGAAACTAAATCACTAAAGCACGTTTTTGGTATTTGCGTAGAATGAGTGAGTTGGTAAGGTACTTAACACTACCGGAACCAACCGACATCCTGAAGTTCATTAGGTCGACGAAGTTAGAGAAATCTATACGAGACAATGGCTTTACAATAAATCCAAAGATCTCAGTACTTAAATACCGCTTTACAGTAGCAATATGCAATAATAATCTACTGGCCTGGGATTGAACCGAGGACTTCTTGGTTGGTAGGCGGGTGTCTTACCGTGGGTTAGGTAAGACGTAGTGGCATACACTATTAAATACGTGGTGCTTGCATTTATGTTTCTACAGATGTCCTTTGAAGTGTGAAAATACTTGGAAATCGAAGAGCTGAAGAGGCTCTTCGATACCATATATAACCACGTTAAATATGTCTTTAAGACAGACGTTCTTGTGCAGCGAGGAAACTTGATTCTACACCAAGTAGTCTCTAGTCGCTGGCAATTAAAACTCTTATAAAAACGCTGTAAAAAATTAATGACTGGATGAAATATTAGGATGTTGCGTTGTCGAGGAAGAAATGTCCTTAAGGCCCTTGCTAGAAACTACAGCATAGAACACAAATTTATCAAAATTAGTTGCTAGTGCAACAAGAATTGAGAAGAAATTTATTTTAATAAAATAACCGGTTAACCGGTTATTTAACAAATATTTAACCGACAAAATTTATAATCGAATTATTCGAAAACCGGTTTTTGAAGAAAGTCGAATAATTAATCTTCCTAGTTCTTACCTTAATATCCACTTCTTGCCGTATCCAATCTTTGTTACGTGGTCTAATTTTGGAACCAACTTGTTACTATAAGGCTATGATTTTGGAAAATAGTCAATCTTTTTAATGCAAGAGACAGCAACTGATTGCTCTCTAAGTGGGAATATATATAAAAGGTAATCCTTGTCAACCGCATATTTAAATGTGTGGTCTTCGTAGTTAGTAGTAGTAGTGGCATAATCCATAGTTAACTATGGTATGTAGGGATTTTCTTGGCTTCCCAATTTTCTACAAACTTTTTTCCTGTGAGTGAAAATTTCAATCGCATTTTATTACCGGCCTGTTTGTATGTTAGTTGGAGTCTGATTGCCTCCAGCTTCAAAAACAGTATTTCGATCATGTTTGTATGGAATGGTAACAACATTTCATTTATTGCTTGTCTATTGCTATAGTTTTATTGCTGTTGTTGTTGATATTGCTATTGCTATTGCTGCTATTAATGCTGGTGCTATAGCTGATTTTTTTTTTAATTTTTTGTTTTTGTTTTATTTGACCAATTGAGAGAGAAAGAAATGATGAAGAAAATTTATGCGCTGCACCAAATACCGCCAACGTAAGCAATAAATCTCATTTTATGCACCATCCGCCATTCAAACTTTTAAACAGACATCCATGGTAGAACACCACCACCACCACTACCAACAACAACAACAACAACAACAACAGCAAAGCAAAATGCATCTGGTAATATTGACCATTTTAAGTGTATACGAAAAACCCTTTTATAGTTAACGCTAATGTGGCCAAAATGAACTTGACACTTGAATGGCCAATTAACAGTTGCAACAGTTTTGCCGGTCAAAAGAAAACGAATTTTCAGTTGAAGTTGCCAAAAAAGAAAACTCTCTTTTCGTAAGAAAAAACATAGTCAAAGACGTAAACAAAAGAATTTACTTCTAAGACTATTGTTAGAGTAAATAAATAAATAAAAAAATATTAAAAATATATTCTTGTCCATTTGTCGCAATATACACTTTTTGGAGGTAAAAATAATGTAAATTTTGTTTAAAAAATAAACAATTAGATGAAGAATTATTTAGTTTGAGTTGTTAAAGTTTGAACATGTGTTCACTTAGCCATTTAATATTATATCTTTTAAAAATATTTTTATAAGTACTTTCTAAAACAAAAGTAAAGCTTTCATAGAAGAAAGAAAAACCAGAATAAAATTAAATGAAAGGTATTCCGGTAGAGTTTTAAAGGGAAATATAACGCTATCGAAGAAATTGAAACAATGTTGTGAGACATACATATGTAGATAAATAGTACAAATTTAATAAATAAATGCGATTTGAAATTAGAACATAAAAATGAAGAACAAATGCGGTTTTGATTATAAACCATTAACACCAATAGCAATGGAAAACAATTGTCTTAGACTTTGTATTTTTATGATACATTTACATACATACATATATCGATCATCTAAAAACTCTATCCTTCACTAAGGACACTCGCTAAAGCCCTGTGGGTCTACAAAGTGTAATTTTGTCTAATAATCCATTTACCATAGTGCAAAAAATCATTACAAAATTCGACCAAGTATTATGTGATTGACAGGGTACTAATGTATTTTTAAAAGGAATTGATTACGGAAGTTGTTGGTCTAGAAAGCCAAAACTTCTTTAGAACTCCTATAATTCTATTATTTTTAAAATAAAACCTTTTCTAGATCTTTAAGTTTTTGAGAGAATCCCTTAACGAAATGACAAGATACCAGAATACCAAATTCATTTTTAACCCTAGGATGTCCAATAAACACTTCACCACTAAGTGCACTATTGTGGTGTGGCCAGACCACAAGAAAATAATTATTTAAATTACCTTTTTGAATTTTGGTTATTCTTATATACAAGTGTATGATACTTACAAATACATTAAACTTTGCATTAGCATTTCTTATATGTGGATAACGGAATATATAAGCCTTAGATGCACGAAATTCCATATGTGGCCGTACTAACTGATTTGATAATTCAATAAGGAAGCGGCGGTGATGAACCGTTTGCTTCGTTCTTACCATCTCTTCATACTCGTAAGTAATAAATGCAACCAATCCTGATATGTCCAGCTTATTAGAAAACATAGCCAATAGCCAACGTTTAGTTTTACACTTGCAGATATAATACGATACCATTTGATCCATTGTATCTACTCCTGCTTCATTTTGGTTGCATATAGTCAATAATTTGTTTCGATTTTTTGATAATATTTGGTTCGTTGCCCTTCTTCTGCATTTACATACGCTATAATTGTACTTAAATAAATAAATAACAGTAACACAGCCTTATTTTTTTTGAGATTTAGGAGTACAAAGAATACCTATTCTCATAATACCAAAAGAAGGCTTCATAACAAATTGTGTCTTGATTTTCTAAATTAAAGTGGCACAAATTGAACTTCCGTCAAATTTTTTTATAGAGCTAATCTAGAAAAAAAATTGTCAAAGTTTATTCTACGTCGCGTATAAAAGTACTTTTGCGCCAAGTTCATCACAACTCTTTACTCTTATTTTAACTCCCATATACCATGAGAGCTTTTAAATTTATCTTTTAATGCATAATGTATTCATAAGTCACATATCCATCGTACTTTTATGCCATATTTGATTGGTTTTTAATCTAGTATGTCAGCGATAAGGAGAATCTGGACATCTACCATCTAATTTGGATCTGGGATGTATAATTACTCTACACCAGTATCAAACTTTAATTACTAATTCTTGGCGCTTTGGACGAGTGTTTGCGTGGTAAAATCGTAAAAGCCGTAGTAAAATAATTTGTGGTCTGGTTGGAATAAAAGGGTGCATTTAGCGCAGTATTTAAAAAAAGGGAATTTCAACTCCTTAATGTGTACCGATCTAATCCAAATTAATTTC
Source organism: Wohlfahrtia magnifica (assembly GCA_023159175.1). Lineage (NCBI taxonomy): Eukaryota > Metazoa > Arthropoda > Insecta > Diptera > Sarcophagidae > Wohlfahrtia > Wohlfahrtia magnifica. Next base: position 10,110,625 of record JAKWBJ010000226.1, on the reverse strand, counting down.
TACCATTTTAGTGTTAAGATTCATGGTCTTCTTTTGTTTCTAACTTAACTAAAAAATGGTCCAGTCGGACCTAGTTGGACATCCTAGGGTTAAAAAGGAATTAGTAATAGCAGTTTTTGGTCTAGAAAGCCAAAATTTTAATTATACGCTCTTACCTAGGTACTCCAAAAAAATTTCAGCAGTTTACATACATATGAAAGCCATACTAAGATTTTTGTTTTTTAAACGAAAGGATAAATGTCATTAGTCTATTTTCAGAAACCTGCAAAATTTCTGGCTACTCGTGTACCCTCGACACTAGGTTGAGGATGACCTTTTGTCAGAAACATATGGGTTCAAGTAAAGCTCTTGTGTCTTTCTAACAGTTTTTTTAATAGGATGGCTGATGAATTTTGTTCTAATTTGTATTTTTTTATAATTTACTGCTAAAACCCGGCGTGTTTCTCTAACCCCTTTTTATTATTAAGTTTAGTATGCTATCTTAGATGCACTTTTTACCCCTTCCTCGATTTTATCCTATTCTGGTCAAAATTCAATCATTTGTTATTAGCTGTATACAGTCTTAAAGCAAACATACATTCATTTTTATATAGTATACGTACATATATAAACCACTTTTATCTAGCGTGATTTCTGCAAATCCCGCTTGTTAACTGTTGTGGATAGATAAGGAAGCTTTAATAGTTGTCGTTCTCGATATATACAAAGTTCAATATTTAGTATGATTGGAAAGGGTCACGTGCACTTACTCAATCTCGCCTAGTTACTGAATGATAACGTGTTATTCACGACGTTGTCTGAACCTAATGCAGAAACTTCTACTATTGACATTTACAAGATATACAAAAATTAATATCAACTTTATATGGGAGGTGACACGCCCACTTGTTCAATTCCCTTCGCCTTTGGACAGATTGAAATACTGAAACTTGAGCTGTAACCGTTCTCAAGATATTGTAAAATCAATATTTACTTTGTATGGGAGGTACCATGCCCACTTGCCCAAGTTCGCCCATTCTCTGCCTGATGATTTATATTAACTTCGAAGTCATTTACAGCAAATTCAGAAGCTTTTCCTTTAACCGTTCCCAATATATACTAAAATCAATATTTAGTTTATATGGGGGGTACCATGCCCAGTGGTCCAATTCTGGACACTTTTTGTCTGATGAATTGTATTTACTACAAAGTCATTCAGACTAATTTCAGGTGCCTTTAAAGTAAAAGCATAAAAGATATGCTAAAATAAATATTTACTGTGTCTAAGAGAATTTAATATCAAATTATAGGCAAATAAATATAGACTTTTTATAGGAATGGCACCTCCCAGTTGGAATTTTTTAAATTTATATAACCAGACATACAGAACGATACTGGAAAAATTTCAATAAAATCGGTTTAGGCGTTTAGCTGTCCATAGGGCACCAACAAACCAAGAAACATACAAACACGCATTAATTATATAATATATAAATGAAACCATACATCCTATCTTGTTGAAACCACACAAAACTGAAAAAAATTATCCTTCGGAGCCATTCAAGAAGGAAAAATTCATGTTACGTTTTTATATAATTATCTGCAGTGACCGGTACAGTGCCAGCGTCCTCTTCGAAAACGTATTGCCCGACAAAACAGCTTGCTGAAAACTCACATCACACTGTGACTCGAGCTGTGTAGAATTCTTTCTCTTGATGAATTTGTGAATTAGAGTCAAGAATTTACCAACCTCATTATTGTGCATCTACTCAAAGCCGTGCCTCCAGACATGCATTGAAACTTTTATGAACGGAAATTATTGGCTCAAATACGTGTGCGCTATATTTCTACTATATTTAGATAACGACCTAAAAATAAAAAATAATCTAATAATTAGAAAAAAGCTATTAGTAAGGAAACCAGACATAAGTTTTTAAAAAAATGCTTTTTGCGCATAAAATATGCAGTAAAAATATGATCTAAAAATTCAAGAATATGCTCTAAAAAACAAAAGTCTTTAAGCGTAGTTTTTGATGAGCACGAGCTAAGTTCTTCAACGAATTATTACTGGTTAATCAATGGAAGATCAATACTATTTTAAATTTTCAAGGATACTTTCTTCATATTTGCAACAAAATTGTTTACATTTTCCTATTAATCTTTAATACGTTCGCACAAATGATGCAGTCCATGAGCAATGCAAAAACATACGAGCATGTTAGTATATGATATAAACCTTAATGGCTTTGGCAGCTTCTATCATATAGCAGCGTCTGTCACAAAAAGTAAAATAAAGTTTTTATTTAAATTTATGTCTAGTATCTTAAACGAAACGTCAAAAAGTTGTGAAGAGACCGGTTTTGTCCGAAATAACTGTGTTAATTAAGAATTTTTTGATTGATTCTTCTTTGTTGCATTGTAGTAAACGTAAATGCATTAGCGAAATGTGTTCTTCCAGTGGCATCAACTGTTTCATCTACTGAAATCCAGATTGATATTTTATGCATTTGTGTACGATTAAGCATTTTTAGTAAATATTTTTGACAAAGGAACATATTTTGAACGTTAAACGCTTTCTAATACGCTTTATGGTTTATGTGTTCTTTCAAAAATTGTTTAAGATCCTGGTAAGCGGTAATATTCTTAATTCGGGTATATATGGCGCAATAAATTTTAACTGAGAGATAGTTCCAAAATTCCATGCCTTGGTCAGAATTGAAACCAACATTTTGTTTTCGATGGAAGAATATTTTAGAGCACAAAAGTCCAAATATGCACTCTTTAAATACAAAAAATGTCGAAAACATGCCCTTAAAATAAAAAAATAATACTTGATACTTAAATGAAAAAATATATAATACTTTTATGAAAAAAAGCTGTTATGAGCAAAATATGCAAAAATATGCACTGACAAATTGATGCCAAAATTTATAAAAATTCATGAAATGGATAAATACTTTACATCCGACTCGATTGGTAGCATGGGAAAAAACATGCAATTGCACATTTGTGGTTTCCCTGGTTATTACATTTTACTTTGGTAGCGCGTTTTATCCGCCATCCTGTATAAGTTATTAGTAAAATGTTACAGCAGTACAGGCCAATACAGTTGTATTGTGATCATCCTACAATTGTGCTTATTAATGGTTGGTTTGGGCGGCGATACAAGTCGTACATGTCAAAATTATGTGTAGAAGAGAGCGGATAGTATCGTGTGAACTCAATATGTAATGAGAACGTACAACAATTAGAGAAAATACAGATGAAAATTTGACAGTTGTACGGCACCTATTGGTTTTTTAAATTTTGTAAAAGACCATCACACTTCATTATAGGGGTGATACATTGGCAAACATTTGTTTGCAAACATCGCAAGTAGCCAATCGCATTCAAGGAAAAGTAAGTTATCCATGTATGCGATGTTTGCAAACAAATGTGTGCCATTGTATCACCCCCTTTAGATCAGGGGTGTATTCTTATGTAAACAAATAAAATAATTGGTCTCTTTTGAAACAGTAACTTGCATTTTACTTTGTTCTGCTTTGTTACGTAGCGTGTAAATCTGTCGCAAGATGTTTTCTCTCATTTTTAAAATACGGAATATTTTCTCCGTGAGTTTACGTACGTAAAGTCTTATCGTCTAAGCCCCCCTTAAGTTCAAATAGAGTTATTTAGTTTTGGTATTTTTATATATATTTGTTTATTATTTTCCTTTCACATATTTATTTAATATAACCTCTTTATTATTTTTTCCAAAGTCTACAGTTATTAAAAATGTTTTAATTTTTTTTTATTAACATTAGTTTAATAGATTTGTTCTTTATTTTTTTAATGAATATAAATATTTTCACAATGTTAATGAGATTTTGTTTTTAATGAATATTAAACTGTTACGATAAAATCACAAAGAAATTATTTGCAAATCTATGTATGTATGTATGTTTGTTTGTTTTCGTTAATTTTTCAATAGAACTTTTCTTTTGCAAATACCTTCTAGACGATATCGTTTAGTGATTATATAGTATATACTCGTATTATTATTTTATTTTCTCTTGAGTTTTGTATAAATATTTAACAAAAAAGAAATATTTTTATTTTTTCTTTGTTATTACAATATTATTTATTATTTTTCGTTAAAGTACTTAATGACAAAAGGTACGTTTCTTAATAATTAAATTTGTTCTCTTTTCTTTCATGAATTTATTGCACTATAATAAGCTGACTTGTAAAATAATTGATAATTGATTATAAAGGATATGAAAAGGAAATTACGTTAAATGATACATGATAATGACATTAAATATATTGTAAAATATATATATATATATATATATATATATATATATATATATATATATATATATATATATATATATATATATACAACGAAAATATAATTTACAATCCTTATAAATGGAGTTTCTTTTAAAAATTATTGGTAATTCAAAAATCCTCTATTTTCACCTTCTTCGAAGATGTCAAAATACTTTTATGCATACTTTTATGCATAAGTAATAATATCTTTCTGTTACTGTATATTTTCAAATTGAAAAAAGAAAATGGTGAAAATTCTTGCTTGAGCTTCAAAGAGCTCCGATTGGTTTTGAAGATGAATAAAATTTAAAATGTATAATAAAGTCTGCAACTGCAATAAGAATGAGTTTTTTCGACGCCACAACACACCAGAGACCAAACAGCAGTCAAAACAGTGGGTTTTGGTTACGATCCTTTGTTAGAATACTGGCAAGGTAGCAGTAATCTCTATTATCTTACAATTTGATATTACGTATCCTGAATTTGCCGTCATTGTTGTCTTTAAATATTTAAGAGTAGCTGACATGTGATGATAGCTTTGTGCTGAAAGTCAAATATAGTCGGCGTACTCCAAACTCTCTAAGTGGTGGTTATGTTCTATGCACTACGAACGATAGCATCAATGATTGCATTGAAAGGAGCGATGATAATATGCATTTCAGACACATAGAAGCTATTACTCAAGCTACGGTCACATTTGTCAAATATTTGAAGAAAAATCAGGACTTCTAATTTGTAGAAATATTTGTTCTTTTATTATTTATTTTTTAAATTCAAAAATTTTAAAATCATTTTTTGTCAAATAGTTGACAAATGTGACCATAGTTTTAGTCTACCACCATGACTCAACCCGCTTGACTACGATATTCGATAATAACATCACCTTCGAACTTTTGGCAAACATTTCTCTTATAAAACATTAGAAAACGACTATGGAACCAAAACGAAAAGGAACTCATAGAGTTCACCCGTCGCTCAGTTTAATGCAGCAAATATTTCGATCTCGAACTCTTGCCTGTTATATCGACAGCAAACCTTTAGCGAACACTTATCTGTTTTTGCCGTTACTTTGCTTTTGCAATTTTTTGAAGAAGTTTACTTGTTTCTTAAAAGAAACAAGAAAAAAAAAAAAACAAAAATAATAAAATATCAGCACATACCCGATACGCGTGTTGGTTCGTTGCTCTTTAAGTGACGACAAAAAGCAAGAGCATAAGAATATGTCGCACTCGATCAACAAGAGGGTATTCACCCAAAATTTTTAAATTTCATTTCATCTGTCTACTGTAAAAATTTCAACGTATTCCGATTACTCTTTCATCTCGAAAACCACATTTGAGACCATTTTGGTGATAGTGTAGTGACTACCTTTATCTCACCAAAAGGTATTATATATTTTCAGTTATTAACAAAGCGGAAATAGAAATGTATCGAGTATTTTCATAAAATATACTCTATTTTTTCGCTTAAAAGGCAACCACAAACAAAATTTTGAATTACAACCCTCTTGTTGATCTAGTGCGATATGTGAATTGAGAAGGAACAAAAGTCTTATGAAATGAATAGCAATATTCTATGCTTTTTTAAACATTTTAATTCGAACTATCGCTTATAGCGAATCATAGGTCAAGGAGGACTCTACATATGTTTGTCAGCGTGTTAATCATTTGCTACCTCGATTTTATCCAAAAAATTAATGCTTTTGTCTGATATAAAACGGTTTCGAACAATACGTAACTTTTTTGGAACGTAATTACCACATTGTAGCAGGTGTGTTTCGTTACAATTTGGTTGTCATTAATTTTTCAGATATTTTTCAACTAAATAAGCAGTTGTTAATTTAAATAATAAATTTTACATTATTAAAATTAGTTGAGTTAAATGACTTCTATACGTCTTTCTAGTTATATCAATTCTCCCGTCTTTCTAGTGACAATACACATTGACTACCTTGACTGCCTTCAAAAGAGTAAAAACTCAATGGCGAATATTTATAACTATTTCTTGTTTCCAGATCGGCGGAAAGAAATGCGAGTCTAAAGGTAGGATCACACGATTGTGGTAATGCACCAATAATTAGTGTATTTTATACGCCAATCCTGTGATTATACTATTTATTGGCTCATATGGCATAATTATTATTGTGATTATTTATCCCAATCAAATACAACCCTGTTGCGAAAATTGTATAAAAGCTTTAAGGGCAATCCGGCACCAATATTTTTTGTATTCTTGTGTGGCAATTGAAGAACACAATACTCATCAATTTTTATTTTTTATTGATATCTTTCTGAAAAAATACGTGTTTGTACGGTATTTATAATTTTCATTCCTTAAAATATGCATTTTTTAATTATTTATATGTAAATGGCATTACGAACTTATACCATTTCTTTACTTTTTTTTTATCAAGCGGAACAAATCATCTTTACTTTAGAGAATTATATATAATTTGTAATTATACTCCAATTTAAATAAATTATTATTTAGTGCATTAATTTTTTTTTAAATTTATCTAAATGTTTTCTTACATGCACCTTCTTGTGAGCCAATCTCTGATCCACACACTTCATCTCTTCTTCTTTTTGTATTTTTGTATTTTTTACTTATCTGTTCACTAAATGAGCTCAATATAAATAAAGAGGACGTTATTTTCTTTATTTTTTAAGAACGAACAATTTTGAACACAAAAAAAAATTAATTTACCACAACAGCTAATTCACAGAGTTGCCGTAAACAAGAACAATCGTGTGACAGCGTTGGGACACTTATTGTCAATACATCGTTTCGCGCCATCTTGTGATAATAAATTTTGTGTAAAATAAGACAACCGTGCGAATATAGAATTTTTAATTGGGACAATTTTATTATTGTGCGCTAATTTGTCACAATAAAAATTATATCAGATTGGTGTATTTAAGGCCATCGTACGATAAAATAAACTCACAAATACCTACTTATTTTGATGAACTCTAAAAACCTGGATACATGTCCTGGTTGGCATATATGTTGTCGTATTTCGACATTTTTTTCCTAGATAACTCAACAAGCAACCATAAGAACGCTTATTAGAAGGAATAAAAGAATTGGAGAAACCTTGAAGAAAGTGTACTGTGTTCAAAAGAAGCTACATATGTATGTTAAAAAATAAAATAATTTTTTTTTTTTTTTTTAATCCAAAAACCTGTGTTTCATTCATTGACCCACTATGTAGCTCATATTTTATAGTAATTTTACACCTCAGTAAACGAAATTGATTTCTTAGAAGAAATATTAAAAAAAAAATTTTGTTTTTATTTAAAGAAGTGTGTTTAAACTTAAAAAAAACAAACAATTTAATTAAATAATATTTGAAATTATTTTCAATAGTTAAAACGGACTAGTTTATGAAACCAATACATAATATTGCACTTATTTGTGTTGTATAAATAATTAAATAATTTTTTACAATTTAATGTTTTATTAAATAATAATTATAATAATAAAATACAAGTTTTATTAAATCTTATTTAAATGCTATATAAAATTTTATATTTTAATAAAGATTTTTAAGCATTTTTTAATAGCTTATAACTGGGCTTAATATTTTTCTCTTTACATATTAAATACCAATTTTAACATTTTTGTTGTTTAATTTTAAAAATTTTCACTAAAGCCAATATATGTTTGCGGTTATTTGTTTTATTTAAAGTTTTTTTTTTTTCATAATAAAGATATGATAACTAATTGCTAATGTCGATTTTACGTCTTTACAAATGAACAGAAACATTTGTTTTAATAATTTTATTTTTTGTTAAATTTGGTTTTTAAGAATTTTGAATTTATCTATGAGTTTTGTTAATTATAGTTTAATATTTAAATTTTCAACAACAATACATTAAAGTTATTTTAATTATTTGTTTCAATTATATATTTTATGTTTGTTTTATTATTAATCTTATACATTTACATATTTCTGTTGTTTTTTTTCAATTAATCATTTAAGGAATGTTTGTTAAATATTTGTTTGAGTTTTTCTTATTGTTTTGTTGTAATATATGTATATTATATTGTTATAGTTTAAGTTGTATAATTATTAATAAATATTTTTAATTTTACTGGTATCTTTGTTAAATGCTTAGGTTTCAATTAGATAATTTTTAATTTTATTGTTTTAAAATTGTTTGTTTGCTTTTTTTTCAGAGAAATGCATAATAATACTCGTTAACCCTTTCACATTGTATATATTTTTCTTTTGGGTTTGTCAGTTTGGTGGGGTTGTTATTAATTCGTCTTTATTTCCATTTTCATTATTTTAGTTCAGATTTTAAAACTTTTTCTTGCTACTATAACTTTACCTACTTTTAAATACCTAAAGTTATAAAAATTACATTTCACTAAAATGTGATGTTTTTTTTTCTGTAAAATAATTTAAAAGTTTTAATATGATTGAGTTTTTTTTTTCGAAATTGTAAATATTATTTTACGTGAAAAAAGGAGAACATTTTTTAAAATACCACCAAATGGTACTTGACCTTACAGAATAAGGCGAAATTAAAAATCTACAAATAATATTTAAAAGATCTGCCTCGACTCTGCTATCAAATTGTACTTTATGAAAAATCTTAATAGATTTCATCGTTGTGAGCTATTCCAATGTAAGTAATTTTAGTAGTGTTTTAAGAAGAAAAAAATTCTGTTTGTTGCTGGAGCTGATATACAACAACTCAAAGACCTGAGATTCAAAATCAGTGCATCATTTATATTTGAAAAAGCTTCTTATTTAAAAAACAGAACAGAAAGGAAGTGTAACCTGTAATATTTGTTTTGCTATCTTATTTCTTTGATACTTGGTTAGGAAAGTTACAAGATCATAAAGATCAATTTGAATTTGGAAGCGAACACAGCACTGTTCTAGGAATTAAGAAAACGATTATGAAAATAATTTTGCTCTATTTTTGAGTTGACTCACTTCAGCAGTACAAGTGCGATATGTATTCCGTCCAATTCGATCAAATATGAGACGAGTTTCGTCACATGCTAACCACATTGATGACTAACGAATTATATTAGAATGCAATGAGATTGAACACATCATAATCAACAATACCAAGCACGACACAATGAAAATGAGCGATTCCATTCAAACCGTATAATGCCATGTCACATGACAACGTATATTCCTAAATCGCTCTGTTGTTCATAATGCCATCCTTAATTACACTGGTTTATAAAAAACAAACAATTTTTTGGCCTTTAAATAAAACTATATGGAATATAGTGATTTTGATGCGCTGAATTAAAATTTGTTTTCAGTTTTTTTCCATCGGGCTCAAATTGTTTTTATGGTAGTTATGTCAATATATTTTATCATAACTAGAAAACGACTTGACCAATTTTAATGCAAGTACCAGCATATGTTTAGAAACAAAATCTATATATATAACAGAGGATTAAAAAATACGTTGTAATTAATGTTCTCTGAATTAAAAACGAAAGGTAAATTCAATACCAAAGTTTTTATGTATATGCGGCTTTTGCAAATCCATTGGTTGGCGAGTTACTGACGTTAGAGTTAACCCATTTGTATTGCATAAGTTTTACTTGAAAATGAAATTTGTTAAATGAAAATATTTTTGCGAAAATATTTTTAAGAAAATATTTTTAAAACTATGTATATGAAACTGCGTGGTGCCACGCCCATAAAAAATTTGTATTTATATGTCTATATCTTTAAAAAGTTAATAGGCCAAAATGACTTTGTCGGATAAGTGGGCATGGTGCCTCCATTCTTTTTTTAATATTTTTGTAATTTTAACAGCCACTGTTATTTAACATGAGAAAGTGTGAAGTTAGCTCCGTAAGTTACATTCTTGTTTTAATAACAGTAGAAATAAAATAATTTACATAGTTCGAAATAGAATTTAACTTTACGAAGCTAAATTTTTTTAGATGCTATATTTTAATTTGATAGATAATTAAAAAACATTAAAATCTAAAAAAATAATGTGAATGAAGAAATTCTAAAATATTTATTAACAAAAATGTAAAAAATTTATAGTTATTGCTCAAAGTGTATTTTTATAAAAGCATACAATAATAAAATATTAATTTAAAAAATCGGGTAAAAGATGAAATTCTGGGAGAATCGGACCTATTGGGGTGGAAAGGTATTCCATCAAGTTATCCATGAGTTTTGACCCCATGACCCAAAAGTCCTTGTGGACTGAGATATACCGACTTGAAAAAGGCCATATTTGGCAATAGGCACATTAGCTATTCGAAGAATCGTTTGAAAGATTAATTTCTGGGGAATCAGACTTATTGGGGCGGAATAGCTTTCCAAATTTCGGTCCACAAGGACTTTTGGGCCATGCGGTAAAAATTCATGGATTTATGGAATACCTTTCCACACCAATACGCAGAATTTCATCTTTTACCAGATTTTTCGAATAGCTTACGTACCTATTGCCAGATATGGCCATTTTTAAGGCGGTATATTTTGTCTACAAGGACTTTTGAGCCATGGGGTAGCTTCGTAAACTTAAAATCTTTTTTTGTACTGTATAAATTATTTTATTTCTACTGTTATTAAAAAAGAAAATAACTTACGAAGCTAACTTCACACCCTTAATTAAAGAATGATCTTTGTATATATTGAGAATGGTTAGTGTTGAAGTTTCCAAAATTTGTTTAAATAATACAATAGTCAATACAAACCATCATTTAACAAAAATACGGAATTTTGCATATGTAGAGAACGGTAACAGTTAAAGCTTTCTTTCTCTCTCCACATCAGTTAAAAAGCAGGTACAACACTAAGGCTCCCAGCAACGCGGGAGGGATTACTCTAGTTTCATATAAATCACCTGAAAATATTTTTTGTATTTTCAACACTTTCGGAGTTATTCATAACATAGTTGGGAAAAAAAATTCTTTCGCGTAAAATTCAAGTCGTTTTCAAGTTATATGAAATAGGTTATTAAGTCCAGATTTAAATAACTCACTTTTAGCTGCTAAAAAAATCAGTTTTTGTTGACAGCTAGGGCCGGGCATGCGCAGATAAGTTGGAATAACTTCTGGCTAACTCGCCTAACCGTTCATTACCATAGTGGCGCTTAAGCGCAAGGTTCTAATCTAAGCTAATGTTCGGCCTTGACGGATCATTCTTATATTGCTCGATAAATAGAGATGTCTTAGTGTGATAATGAGAAGCAACAAATATACAAATAAAATCTTTACGAGGTTGATGTTATAGTTCTTCTAATATTTCTATTTATACAAAACATATGCTTAACGCTAAATAAAATCAAAAAAAAACAAAAAACAAAAAGAAATGTAAAAATCAATTTCATTCATTAGAATTTAGTTGCTACAAGCATAACTATTTTTCCTATGAATCACTGTCAATTTTGTTGTGAAAGACAAATAGTCCTTAATAATGTCCAAAAATCAATAAACGTGGTATGAAAGAGATCTTGTTCGTAAGTACTAAAAATAGAGAGAGAAAAAAGAAAAGATTGATGAATGACGTTGACAAGTGTGAAAACTAAGCAACAATAATTTAAATTTATTAATAGGCATTTAAGTTTTTAATGATTTTGAAAAAAGTAATAAACGTAACGGATTTTAATAAAAGAAACCTTTAAATCATGCATTTCTCCAAAATGAATTAATGGGATTGTTGAAGGAAAATAATTAAAAAAATTTGTTAAAATATTTACAAAAGATAAGAAAAATGTATCTAAAAAGGTTTGATTGTTTTAAGCTCAATTATAATAAATAAATAAGTTTTTCTTCTATAAAATTATTTTTTTCTTGTTTTTCTTATTTAGGTTTGTGCAAGTAAAAACATGTTTGTGCTAAAAAATTTTTATATAAAAATGTTAATATAATTGTATGTAAAAATTTGTTTGTTTATAGTTTGTGCAAAAAAGTTTTTAATTTGTAATAATATCTCTTTCTATTTGAACATTCTTTAACTTTTGGTTTTTCGTTCGTTTATGTTTTAATTTTTAAAATTCACTTTAAGTTAAAGACTAGAACCACTTGTGTGTCTTAAATCTTATGAATATTCTATTGGTTTCGATTCATAAAACACTGACTTACTTAACTAACTTATGAAACAAATTTTTTTAATAAATTTGTATAAAAAACATATTATTTTGTTAAGAAACTCTATTACTATTGGTTGTTTGGTTGGTTAGTAGTTAACGAATTAAACTAAAGTAGTATTTTTGGTCTTCTTACGCTTCTTGGGTTTTATTGTTTAAAGATGAGGTCTGTTGCTTATTAGTATATTCTAGACCTTGTAAAATGCTATGATTTAGAGTAGTTAATGGAGTAGATGTTATGCCATCACGCAATGCCAATTGATAGGCCACCTCAAATGCTTGACCCAGTGTTAGTATTATATCGGAAGCCAAGTCCTGCAAATATATATAAATAATCAACCATTTAAAATAATTTATGAACATTTTTTGTTTCCCAAAAAAAAAAAGAAACACTCACCGCACTCTCTACATAAAAAACATGACAATAGTGAATATCATTCTCTTTCGTTATGTAAGCAAAATGACGCAGATCTTCAGCATCTTGACATGCACAATTTATATTTTGAATTTCATGTTCACATATAGTATTCTAGAAATGGAGAGATATTGAAAAAGAGAGAGAGAGAGAGAGACAAGCATTTAATTGGTTTTATATGTAGGCTGATGGAAATTATACATATTACGATACACAGCATATACATACCTTACTGTTGACATCTATAAATTCGACACCTCTATGCGAGATGGCCAATGAGACGAGTATACGTTTTTGTTTATAAAATGATTGGTTACGGGCAGCATTGGTTTCTGACTGGGAAGACATTAACATATTGGTAGCAGTCGTATGCTGTTGATCTTGTTTTAATTTTTGTATGGATTTGCGTGTCGATTCAGTGCCACGTAATTCTTTCACAACCGTTGAGCCTAAATACTGTAAAAAGGATTAATTGGTGCAGTTTGTCAATACATATTCTATTTTAGAAAAAAAGAATTTGTATTTTCAAATTTTATTTTTATCACGCATACATGACACAATTTTTTTTTTAAGTGGGAAAATAAATATTTTTCCAAGATGAAATTTTTAGTATTTAAAAAATCATTAATTATACTGATTCTATTTATAAATATGTATATCAGAAATGGATGTTTTATTTTTAAATATGTGGGAGTCAATTAAATGACAGCTGTTTTTTTTATCAGATTCGTTTGTAGTCAATCGTCACAATTTATTTTTTATTTCAGTAATTAATTTCGTTGCAGAGTTTTAGTTTGACAGTTAGACAGACTGCCAAAGAAAAGAGTACTCATGTTCAAAAGATTCGGACACTGACAAACCTGAGAACCCCTACAGTAAACATTGGACGGTAGATTCAGTCACCTATTTCTCGTTATTTTCCTACTGTGCTTGTGCACTGCACAACATGTATCGCAGAACCAGAAAAATGGTGGGAAAGTGGCATTCCAACGTTTTCACGGAGAGAGGTTTCCCTCGCTAGTTCGTTAGCCACACATTTCCCCCGGTTGTCAGAGTGACTCCTTGGGTCTGAATGTCTCTTCATCTCGCTTAGAGATGCGCGGCATTCACATACCAGACGCGATGTCCAGTACTTATTTGTATACTTGGCAGCATTGCCAATTCGACCATTTTTGTGTGTTACATTTGAAATTAACGGTAACAATTTGAATGTTGTAGGAAGAAGAATAACATTCGGAAGGAATTTAAATTTTATATAAAAGGCATCGCATTAAGCATTATTTATTTATTTTATTTATTTATTTATTTATTATAATGTATGTTTTTCTAATGCAACAAGATCAATTATCTTATAAATTACAGCATTAGAATCAGATAAGTTACATACCGTTATCATTTAAAAAAATTTTATGAATTACTGTAATGACTACTTAATAAGTTTAGAATTAGTTAGTTTAGTTATTGTTTTGCAGTCATAAAGTAAAATCGTGTTTAGGCGTAAATTAAAGTGTTGTATAAACATATATTAAGTGCAAGACAAATAAGTTTGAGACTGTATAGTAATAATTGTATGCTCTAAAAGTGAGGAAATCAAAGCAATAAAACAACAACAACGTGGTATTTACTTTTATTTTGGCGCAAATAAAAAGAACTCAAACGATTTAAAAAGGTTAAAACGTAACAATACTATAATCTGATGGGTATTCAATAAAAGAAAATTGGTTATTAACATATTCTGCGAAGTGGATGACAATTTGCGTATTTTGAAAGGAAATGTTGCATATCAATTATGTTGAATACCAAATTATGAATTAGGACATCGGAATTGATAATATCACATATCAAATTAGTAGTGAAAAAAGTGTTTTTTTAAAATTCATCTCATCTTATGAACGTTTGATGCAATAAATCGATTGTGGCATGAGATGTGTAACAAGTTGCACCACCCTGTGAAGAGCGAGTACAAAAAAATCGGTTATTATGGTATGACAGTTGTCTTCATTGACCGCAATGGCTGCGCCGTCCTCATTTTTAAAGAAATATGGGTCAATGATGCCTCCGCTCCACAAGCCTCACCAAACAGTCAGTCGCAATGGGTGCATTGGCTTCTGTAAAACCACGTGTGTGTTTTCTGAGTCACAAATACGGAAATTTTGCTTATTAACGTACCCATCAAAATAAAAAGCGCTTCATATAAAAAGATAATTTTTCAATTTGCAAATTCCGACCAGTTGTCTTTATTTTGGAAATTAATTTCCAATAATTTCACAACGTTACCCAAGCGTAAATCGAGTCATTTCGTTCAGTGGAGATAATTTACTGAATTTTGTGACAGAATAGAATGAAATAAGTATTGCCAGATTCGAAATAATCGCTGATTAAAACTCAAACCGACAAATGGCACACCCGATATTTACACTGCTAAATATGGCTGTCTACAAAAGAAACTACTAATTTTTAAAAACCCTATCGTCAAAATGTTCAAAGAAATAGGCTAAATATTTCATTCCGATTATTTAATTCACAGCATCTGGTATCACATATAAGCAGTTTCACTAATTTTGGTATGGTTGTGTTTATCGAGTGTAGATTTACTTCCATGGATTTGAAACAATTTGTAAACTGTTACTAATCCATAACTACGATTTTTGTCTCTAAGCTATAAGACAAATTTCAAAATTTCATTGAACTATTTTTAAACTGAAATCTACAATTTAATTTCAAAAACAGTTCGGTTCAGCAGGATAGAAACACCCATTTTTTTAAGGTGTCATAAATCGCGAATATGGAAACACTAAGTGAACATTTTTTCCAGACGATGTCTACTAATTAAAAGAGTCCTGCTGAACCGGAGTGTATAGCATGACCAGATAAATGATAATCCCCATTCAGCTCAGAATACATTTTTACGTTCAAAAACGCATATTGCTTAGAAAAGGCGTGATCACATGGGCGTAAAATTATTCATGAGTTTTAGTCTGGTCTAATAGAAGAGAATTGATGAAAAATTTTATTAAAATAAATCCAGTAAGTATTTTCAGTTCCAAAAACAGTACGATCATTTCATAATACGCCTATTTCACACTTTAAGACAACGTCGTTTAGAGTAGGCGTGGTCGAAAGGGGCTTAAAATTACACATGAATTATATTCAAGCCTAATATAAAAACAATAATGAAGAAAAATGACTACAAAAACTTAAAACAAATACTAAAACTAATGCGATTACTAGAATTACAACTATTTTAAGACCATGTCACGTGCAGAAGTCGTGGCCGTAGAGGAGTAAAATTTTAGATGAGTCAAATTCAAGTCAAATGGAAAAAAATTGGCCTGTACCGTCTGTGTATGTCGAAATCTTACATGTTTCTTTAGAGCGTTAAATAATCTGGTTCAATAACTGGCCAAAAAATTTAAAAGCCATAAAACCCATTGATCGTTTTTCTACTTTAAAAATCTCGTTTTTCTATTTTAAAAATCTCAGTTTCGAACACTTATTTTTGCTTTGATTGCAATACCATTACTTACATAAACTTCATACTTAATTTGAGCGTTGAGCAAATCATTTGCGGAATGACGCCATTTTGTGCTTGAGTTATCAGGTAAACCTAAAAGCAATTCCGAAGGACCGCGTATATCCAAAGATGTCTGCGATGTCGGAGTTTGTTGCGTTGCTTTCTGGATAGGTGGTGGGGGAGCAGGCCTTAAAATTAAAAAATGAAATAAAATTATAAACAATTTTTCTCTTATCAATTAATAATGTTAAGCAAACCTGTTTTTACGATAACCGGTAACAGATTGTCGTGGAGGCGTAGGACCATCTTTGTGTGTTGCATGCGACGAAATCTTATTGGTCTCATTATATTCCGATAAAGGTGTTTTAATCGATTTTGGTTCGCGCATATTTTTAATAAAAGCAATCGACTGTAAAATGCGACGCCGATGGCCTAGCTTATTGATTTCTAAGACTGTTTGCAGCTCTACATCCCAAACACCACACACACTATCGAGCGTGTTATAAAGATGTTTGCTAGGTAAGAGTAAAGAAAAAGGTAAATGATAAGTAGAGAATTTTAATTTTTCAATATTAAGCAAAACTAACTTAAACGATTCGATGTATTGTGGCAGTTGTATACTGTTAAGCCATTGTTGCAGAGATGCCACACCTTTTAATTCTGTTTGGGTATTATTTTCCTGTTGATTTTTAATCGCAATTTGTGGTAGAAATTCTGCTTTGGGTAGTGTATGAATAAACCTGAGTAATTTTACACCATCCTGCTGGTTTATATTGATGATATCTATATCCCCTGACTCGAACACCCCATTCTATAAATGAAATATTTATACAGTTTGTAAAAAAAACTTCTCGAAGTAGAAAAAGGTTAAAATCTTATTTCCATCAACAAAATCTTAACAAGTTTATTTTTTTTTTGTACACATCCCGTGACTGTACCTCTTAAGGACTTCGAGACATCATAACTTTTAAAATAGATCCACAATTTACAACGCTAAAAACAAAAAAGCTTTTTTACTTGATTTCTTTGCTGTAAAAAAAATGTTTCCAAAAATAAGAAATTGTTGGAATTTCTGGGAATTTGTTTCGTTTATGAAAAAAGCTTAGGTTTTTTATGAATGCTATCGTATGTAAAAGACGTCATATAGTGTTTAGCAACAAAAATGTAGACAAACGTGCAACAAGTTCACGTTAAATTCACACGTATTCTTCCGCTCTTGCTTTTAGTCGTCAATGAGACAGCGACGAATGCATTTGCGTGGAGAATGTACGCAAATTTTTTTAGGCACACAACAATAATTTAAAAAGTTTCTTACGATCTTGCTTTTAGTTGTCCCTGAAACAGTAACGGACACACATGTGCGGCGGATGCGTTTTGATTAAAAAAATTTTTTTTTTAACATCTGCTTTAATCCCCTCCCTGAGAGAGTAATTTCCATGTTCTCACTAACACAACTACATTTTTATTTTTGCACATCACTGCTCTATATTTAAATGGAAACTTTCAGGGAAAACGAGTCTCAAAAGATTGGGATATATCCATTGTCTTAAAGCCAAATGAGCTAGAAAAGTTCCTAATTTGTTTTTAGGGCATGTACAGGATCATATGCCGCGCTGAAAAAGTATGAGAATTGAGCTAATAAAGCATGAATAAGATTTATGCTGCAATTCATTATTATGGCAATATTTGTATTGACACTTATTCGTACGAGTAAGTATTAAGATTTATAACATTTGAACTTTTTATCTACTTTGAAAAGATTTTTTTTACAAACTGTAGTGTTTTCATATAAATCATATGTGTTTGTCTTCGGGGACTTACCATAAATTTATAACTATCGTAACCGTGTTCAAATAGTTTCTTTTCCAAATGTACTAAGCTGGCTTTCCTTAAGCGTTGCTTTAGTTCTTGTCTCTCTAGAGGAATGTCCATATCATCAAAGTCTAGATCGTTAGTAGGAGAAATATCCGAATTTAAAATACTACTGCCAAAGGATTCTAAAATTTCGGAAATTTTTTTTCTAGCCTCCTCGGCATTAAAGGGACTGAGTATGCTGCTTTCATGTGATGTGGTCGAGTTGTTGGCCATGGAACTATCTTCATTGGAACTTTCATTTGTAGGCTGAGATGAAGTTTGTTGAGATTGTTCCTCATTTGAGGAACTGTTCAAAGATGATTGATGACTTAGAATTTCACTTGTGGACTTTTCTTGTGACTCCTGCTTTACGCTTTCAACTTTACTGACATTATTTTCTATAGTTGTTTTTGTTTCTGCTATGTCTTCGTACAGATCTTCAGAGTAATTTTTCATTTCATGATCCTGTTGTTCCACTTCGTTGTTACAGTCTGACATCGTTGTTGCTGCTGTTGTTGTTGCTGGTTCATGTTGTGGTTCTATTGTTGGCAGTTGCGGTGTTTGAGCCTTGAATAGCCTTCGTTCCGGCACAACCGGTTTGGCTGGTATTGGAGGTCTAGGCTTTTGATTATTTAGTTGTTCTTGTGCTTGAGCGGTTGTGGTTATGCCACGTTTTTTATGTATAGTAGCATACACCGGCACCTGAACTTGTGGAGGCAGTTGTTGTTGTGGTCTTGGTGGTGGTAGTTGGACTTGAGGTGGGTTTATTTTGGTTGCCTTATTTACCGTCGCATATGCCGGTTCTACTTTCTGTTTACTTAAGTTATTGGCAGCAGCCGAGCCTTTAAGTAGGCCGGCAAATGGTTGATCTCCTATAAATTCTTCAACATTTTCCGTGGATCCACTATGGTCAGATAGAGATACACTGGAACTTAAAGATCCTAAGGAACCTCTTACACCGCCTGCCGCAATAGTGGAGTAAATACTGGAATTCACATTATTGACGGATATTTTAGTAGGTGAGGCTTGTATGTAGGCGTAATCGTAATGTGATGTTAAATTTGTATTGTTGCTATTGCTCTTGTTATTCGTATTATTATTTATTTGACGCAAGGGTGAAGTGCCCGTATCAACAAGTAATTGTTGTTGTTTTTGCAATTGCAACAATGCCGATCTGCGTTTATATTCCTGACTTAAAGGCCTTATGCGTTCATGTATCATTTTCTCAGCCTGACTAGATGAGGGTGGAGGATGATCTGGTGTAGGCGGCTGTTTATAATTGGTAGGACTTTGTGGTATTTGGGGTTTATTCTCATCTTCATGATCCTCCTTATCACCCAATGTAATAGAACTATTCAAACAAAGGTTTAATACTAAAACTTAAATGAACATTCACTCCAAGTACTTACTAACTGTTGCGATTTCTTTTCAATTTCCTATTGGGATTATATGATTTAAGGGTGGCATTATCTGTTGTTATTTTATCGGCATTAACATTATTAATATTTCTTGGTGCTGGTTTTGGTCTCTTCATTGAGTTGGTTATAT
Source organism: Wohlfahrtia magnifica (assembly GCA_023159175.1). Classification (NCBI taxonomy): domain Eukaryota; kingdom Metazoa; phylum Arthropoda; class Insecta; order Diptera; family Sarcophagidae; genus Wohlfahrtia; species Wohlfahrtia magnifica. The sequence continues at coordinate 10,090,908 of JAKWBJ010000226.1, read as the reverse complement.
CCTGATTTGAATTTGGCACTAAATTTTCTACATCTTCGCTATGGTGGCGTTTTTCCAACATGTCAGCTAAAAATGAAACATAATTCAAATTATTTTTTTTTTTTAATTTTTATTTTCTATTTAGTAATTAACTTACTACTTGAGCTTAAACATATACCTCCTGATGTCCGTGAAGTTTCTCTAGCGCTAGCAAATAATCGATTTCCTCTTTGTCTTTCGGTTAATTGTGACTCATCGAAACTTATACCACTGACACTGCCATGACTCTGATGTGAATATGGACTATCGTTCGAGGGACTTTGAGTTTTTCTTCTTCCTAATGTGTTTTGTAGTTGATGATTTGGTGATGTATAGCTAAATGGTTGACCGCTATTTGTGGGTGATACTGATAGATTACGTCGCGGTGGTTTTTTAGGTGGCCCTCCCGGTCCGAAACTACTTAGTGCTGGTGTATTACCAATAAAACTTGAAACACCACCTATAATTAGATTGAAAAGATGAAAATTAGATTTCAAAAATTAAAATCAATCAGAAAATTTGCGCACAAGTTTGTGCAAAACTATCGATTTTAGTGATATAAAACACTCGTAATGTCAATATTCTTAAAAAAATTTGTAAGGGATGGTCCAACGATAATGCACGATGTTAATTGTAAGTCAAGTTTTTCGCCCAACTTTATTTGACATTTATTTGTTTCAGGGTTTCACAAGTCGACCATAGAGAGATACACAATTGAGCCGTGCGTTAAGATTGTTGAAGCCTTTTATGAAAATGGGGGTTCAAATTAAAATGCATTTCGTACACTTCGTGATATTTTGGTCAGCATAATCGACCAAATATGTCCACAATCGGGAGAATTGTGAGCAAATTTCAGTAAACCGGGTTTGTAGGAAATGTGGAAACGGAATGTTCGCCCTGTTCCATATACAGAAAACATTGCTGTTGTTCTCGATAATGTGGCAGAAGAGACGTCAACCTCGACTCGTCATCGGGCCCAATAACTGAACATGTCACGAACATCACTGATGCGAATTCTCAATAAAGATTTTAATTTATACGCTAACAAGGTTCAATTGACTTAAGAGCTAAAGCCTAGTGACCATGTTAAGCTTCGTCAATACACCGAATATTTAGTTCAAGAGAAGTGAAGGGTGATTTTACAAAGAAAACCATCTTCAGCGACGAGACATACTTTCACCTCAGTGGTTTCGTTAGCAAGCAGAATTGCCGGAATCTCGAATCCACGAGAATTGTTGAAAAGCCGATCCACCCTCAAAGAGTGACTGTTTGTTGCGATTTATAGGCCGGTGACGTCATCGGGCCGTACTTGAGGTCGGCCAAACAGTTACCGTGAATTTTTGTGGCCAGAAATTGAGGATATGCACCTGGACGATATGTGGTTAGTTACCATTTGCTACACAGCCAACGAAAAAATGGTTCTCTTGCGCGAGAAATTCAATTGGTTTCGCGATGTTAATTGGACGCAACGATCATGTAATTTGACTTCTTTCTTTGGGGATATTTGAAAGAAAGATTGTACGCCAATAAGACAAAAACAATTCAAGAGCTAAAGGATGAGATAATAACAGGGATGGCAACCCACTGGGTAATTCGTTGTTGTTTTTAATGGATTTTGTAAAGCCGTAAACAGAGTTTAAAAAAAATATAAAATGTTTAAATTCATCGCATTTTTAAAGACTAAGATAAAAACTTAATTCTAGAGAATGCGCGTGTACACTCTTTTTTATGCTGCCTGTATATTGTGTTGGATCATAAGTTTGTTCTTTTTGAAGGAGGATGGTCGCAAGTCGTAATTTGGACAAAAATAGGAACTGCGATCATAAAACGATTCTCAATCGTTTTCATTCATTGGGATTTGCCGACAAATTGGAAGTCTGGGTGTCTCACGAGCTCAACGATTTCAAATTACTTCTAAACATCTCGTCCTTCAACGGCCAACAAAAGGAGTGGGTAACTCCAGAAAATATGATACGTCAAAGTTAAGAGTCAAGTCAAACGTCCATCGGGAAACAGGCGGTCATGAACAGCATTTATTGTACCGAATCACAGCGCGAGATGAGAAATGGTGCCTTTACATAAATATAAAGCAAAAAAAGGATTGGTAGATTTAAGGAAATACGGCAAAGCCAGGAATCAGGCCTGACCTCCATCCGGGTTCAGCGAGAAGCTCGACATAGCCCGACTACACCGCGTAAAGGCTACACGAGTACCATAAAAAGTCGGAGTCCAAGAGCTCGATTGAAAGGAATGTCCTCCATCATCTGCCGAAATATCCGTATCTTGCTCTGACGGATTACCAATTTTTCCGCTCTATATCAAATTGTATGAGAGCATTACCCTCGACAATCAAGAGGATCTTAAAAACTGGCTCAACAACTTCTTCAAAACCAGATCATTCGATTTTTGGCGAAAAGACATTGGCGAATTGGTCGTGAGGTGGGAGATCATAAAAAGTTACAAACTCCACGAACTTATTCCTTAATCTGTTAACTTTCAATGTAACTTTTGCAATATTTTCTCATTTTTCTAAAATTTTGGATTTATAAACTTAATCGATTTGTGCTCTTAATGTCTCATTTAAAACTTATGTAGATCAGGTTTTCTGATAACCAACATCTGGTTTCACCATCAAAAATTAAATAGAAGTTATATCGTAGAAAATCGTATTCTTCTTACCAGTTGAGCACCTTGATCTAGGAGATATTGATGCTGGTTCAAAACTGCTCATCGACGATGAAGGGCTCACACCCACTTCACTGTAAAAAAATATTAATTAAAATCTTTTAAAACCTGCACAACACTCTATAATAACATACTTTTGTGATGTATTCGAATGACTCCGAACAGGAGAATTTAAATTATCGTGATATATACGATTAGCCGTAGCCGTGCTGGGAGAACTTTCATCAAGTTGTAAACCACTGTCCAAAGATTTGCCACCACCATTAAAAGTAGCACCTGAGCTAAATCGTTGTTTATTATAGGAAGATTGTTGCATTGATAGCGAATGGTTGAGTAAATGATTATTAGAATTAAAATGATAATGATTATTATGTTGCTGTTTCTGATGGTGGCCGCTAGAGTTGTGATTTCGTTGGCCAGGTTGCTGGTGGCGAAAAATAACCTCTTCACCATCATCAGTATCCATTTGATTACGAAAATCTAAAGCGCAAAAGAAATGAAACATTAACTTGCTTTTCCATAATCTGTCAAAATAAATACTTACTATTGATGACATCTATTATGTGTTTGGTTACATGTGGTGGAAATTCCTTGAGTATATCTAATACAGTACGTTCCTCTGCATCGGTAGCATTAAGATCAATTCCGGCTTTTAGCAGTGTGCGCACAACAGACTCCTTGCCACACAATGCTGCTTCATGGAGTGCTGAACCAGAGGATGTTAATAAGTTAACATTTACACCCGCCCCTAGTAGAACTTCTACCACTTGTTTATGGCCATTACGGCTGGCCAAATGCAGACAGGTGTGTGGAAATATACAACGTGTAGGTGTAGCCGGTGAAGATAGTATTGACGGTGAGGATGGTGAGGGTGTAGATATTAAACCAGAATTTGGCAGCGGTGATGAATGTCTGGATCTATTGTTAACTATATTTTCTGTGGCTTGTTTTGTATAGGGTGCTATTAATTCGGGATGAGCCCTTATCAGCATTTGTACAGCCTGTAAACGTCCATATTGACAGGCCAAATCTAAAGGTGTTTCTCCTCGTGTATTTCTCATATTTGGATCTGCTTCGTGGGCCAGTAGTATGGATAACACCTCGGTATGGCCATGTTGTGACGCACAGTGTAATGGAGTCTCTTTCTCTATAGTCTGTAGGTTTGGATTTGCTGGCCGATATGGATGTGTTAGCAGCATTTTAACAATTTCTTCTTCTCCCGCCCATGAGGCCAAATGTAATGCTGATGATCCTCTCATATCGGGTAAATTCGGTGAAGCCTCATGGGCCAGTAGTAGTTTTACTATATCTGCATGACCATTAATGCAGGCGTGATGAAGCGCTGAATAGCCTCCACTATCTTGTACATTAACGCCCGTGCCACGTCGTAAACTTGCTAATGGTCCAGCACGTTTTGCTTTTTGATTAAGTACTTTTTCGATATAAGAGATATTGCCATTGCGTGCAGCCTCTAGAAATTCTTGATCTTTACCCATTTTTGTATTTTTCTATGTTAAAGATGGAATTATTTTGAGAATTGTTAGATGCCAGCTGGTTATTATGATGATTTATAATAAAAACAATATATGTACATATGTATGTTGAGGGACTGTGCGTTGTTTTATATATAATTATAGTTGTGAGTTATCTGAAAATGCAAAAATTTTACATTAAAAAATCGAAAAAGGTTTTTTCTTCAATACATTCGTATTGGGTGATTTTTTAGCAACACTTTCTTTGCAGCTCAGCTGCTTTCGGTTAACATGTTACTCTCAAACATGTTATGTTTGTCCCGGAACACACGATGAAAGTTTGCTTACAGAAAGCCTGAGTTTGTCGATAAGAGGGGAGAAACGAATGTAATGACGTACACTCTTTCATGTACCCTGAAATTTTCTTTTGTTATGAAATTCGTAATGTCATATAACAACAATGTTGTTTGAAAATCTTAAATTTCATTGAAATAAATATTGTAGTGTATACGCGAATGCAAGTTTAAAAGAGATTTGAAGAAAATTTCTATAAGAAGACTTTCATCGTGTGTTCCGTGACTTTGGTGTATAATTTAACCATGAATCGACTTACAAAGGAACAAAGCTTGTGGATTACAGAAATCTGTCATCAAAATTCAGAGCCAATGCTTTACGATAAATGCACTATTTGGTGTGAATTATTTGCCGATGGCATCATTGGACCGTACGCCAAACGCTACACTATGATGATTACAATTTTTTTTTATCCAAAATGGAAAAGCTTGACTTGGTTGAAAAGTGGTGTCAACAAGACGATGCCACATGCCACACAGCACGCGAAGCAATGGCCAAATTGAGATTATTGAAGAATTTATTAGTGAGATACTGGCCGATATGTTGGAGAGAGTACGCCGTAATTGGAACCAGCGTATTAACTATTTAAGGCGTAGCCGCCGTCAACATTTATGTGATATCATCTTTAAACATTAAATTACATACCATAGATCGTTTTATCGACTCAAATAAAGATTTCATACATTTCTCTAAATTGTATGTGTTTCTTTTAAGTGCAATCCGAAATCTCTTAAAAAATCACCCGGTATATTTCTTTGACAATATTTGAAATAAATTTTTTGTCTTCTTAATCGTATTGAATTGGATTGGATTGAACTCAGAGAAACGTATTTAATTTGTTTCAGAAATTAAAGGAAGTTTTTAGACAATGACTTCTAGGTGCTAATATGATATAGTAAATGATGATTTTAAATACTGTTCCTTACAGCGTAAAAGCTGTCAAGGCTAGGACGTCTGTTGGACATTAATTTAGCTTAAGTCCCTGGGCATATTGACTACTATGGTAGTCTAGGATTCAGTCACAATTTCAATGGGTTTTATTAAAGGCTATAGAGACTAATGTCTCTTTCTTGAGAAGGTTCAGTATAGATGGCACAGGTTAAGTTTGCAACTTATCGCCTAATGGTGTTAGATACACGCTAGGTTTCACTGTCGTATAACAGAATTGATTGAATTTGTTTGCCTTGATATGTATGAGCTTCTCAAAACTGTCTGTAGTCGTCCGAATGCCGAACTTTTTTTGTCGAGCCTGTTGTTAACATCTACTTCTGCACCGCCATTTGTTGCCATTGTGCTTCCAAGATAGCAGAAGCTACCATCCACCACGTACTCATGGCTTCGATTTTCTTGATATTTATTTCAAGTCCAACATTGCGAGCCAGTCTTTCGAGGTCTTCTAATTTTGCCTGCATTTTGGAGATCTTGTGTGAGAGTAGGCAAATGTCGTCTGCATAATCCAGATCCTCGAGTTGAAGTGAGAGATTCCATGTTATGCCTCTCCTCTCTGAATCGACTTCGCTTATGATCTCATCCAGTACGACGTTGAAGTAGAGGCGAAAGTGGACATCCTTGCTTCACTCCAGTATTAGTATGGAATGGTTGGCTGATACTGTTGTTCTGAAGAACCAAGAGTTCTGCATTCTCGTATATTGCTCGTATTATTTGGATTATTTTCCTGAATACTCCTTTTGTCCTCAATGTCTTCCATATGGCAGTCTTTTTGATGGTATCGAAGGCTTTCTTGAAGTCGACGTACAGTAGGTATAGAGGGCCATTCTAGAGACCGTTTTATTATGATAAACTCTTTATAGTAGAAACAAAAAGCTTCTTTAAAAGTGAGCGGAAATCTAACTGCTGCAATAAAAACGTGTGCTGCTTATAGTGGATATTCAAAAAAGTGAACTTATAAATATGATCAAAAGTAAAACATCTTTTTCTTGTTTTTGAAACAAGCTTTATTAAACCAAATATGTACATGTCGTTTAAATCGATAACCTCTTGCAATTATTCGGGGAAAATCATTATTCCGTCAGTGTAGAACTCCTAGGTTTTCTAACCGAAAAATTGATCTAATTACATTTTGACGGCTTCTACGAAAAAGGTGCGGTAGAAATTGAAACAAATAATAATGTGAAATGCATTGATTGTTGACAGTAGAGCTCAAAACTATAGAAGTTTATAATCACACCAGGCACACAACATTACCTTTTTTGGTGTCAATCCAGTCTTTGCCACCTGCCGTGCTTTACCTTGCTTTGTCTATAATCTTCTTCTATTGTCATGCGTGATCCGCTTTTAATCGCTCGTAATAAATATCTTCAAAAAAGTTAGATTTCGATCCGTTTTAGCAGTGAATTGCAAATGGTAATTAGATACATTAAATTTTCCACTGTTAATTCATGTGGCGCATATCATCGAATTTTGTTGCCCAGCTTTTTTAAAATGGTTCCTCAGCAATGTTCACGCTGCTTATATGCTGGGCTTTCTATATTTTTTCCATGATTTCATAAAATTTTTTTAGTGATTGATCGACTAGAGCGAAATGCATCTTTGACATCAAAATTATCCAAGCAATCTTATGAAGAAGATTTAACTTCAGAAAAAGATGGAAGTTCCACATTAGCCGCATAACCAAGATTACCCGAAGTTATATTTGTGACACAGCTTTAAATTTTAAAATTTTTCATTAATTTAAAAATAGGGACGAACCCTACTATCATTAGCACTCTTATACATGCTTCCTGTAATTAAAATTGATCTAACTATTTACACTATTCCTATATATGAATAAGTCTTAATGATATTTTATAATTTTAATATGCTGCTTTTATTAATATTGCTACGTTTTAAACCTTTTGAAACGTTTGAGTTCGTTTAAAATGCGTAGAATAAAATATATGCAGCGAATTTAATGTTTTACTTTATGGTCTTTTATTTAACTTCCACTTTATAAAACTATAACTACAGTATCGAACTTATTTTATTTCCGGCTAATACACCAATTTACTCAAGACTTAGCTTTGACTGCTAAAATATAACTGACTAACGTAGGCAAGGCAACGTTCCTTATGTACCTGACTGCCATCAGTTTCGAATATTCTTGTATTTACTAATTCTTTCTATTCATGTCAGTTAATTTAAAATGTAACATCCAGAAGTTGAATTGGTAACAGCGTTCAATATGCAATTGGTAAGATTGTTAATTGTGACACATTGACAGCCTTGACACAAACCAATAGAATAAAATCCCACAAAAAAGTTTAGAATGTATTGATGTTGGTGTATGTTGTCTTTAGGCATTTTTATTTTCGTAACAGTATAAATTTTGTTGTTTTATATAATCCAAATGATTTAATATTTTTATTTTATATTAAATAAAAATTAAATAACATATGTCTTGATTTTTTGAAATTAGTTTATTGTTTAGTTAAACCCAATTACAGTATTTATTTAGGACTTAATACTAAATGTACTTTTGTTCTAATCTTCTTTTTTTCAACTAATAGCTACTCGTATATATAATCAACGTTTATAATTACACCATTTCCGCAAAGAGTGGGTTAAAAGCAAACATAAAGATTTTTCTCACGATCCAGTCATATTATTTTTAAGCAAAACAATGCTACCTTTTTAACAATAAAACCATCTTAACTTTAATTGCCGGTAATAATTATAGCCACAAACATAACATGACAATTCACAAGTCCATTATCAAAGACATTGGCTATTAATTTTTTTCTTTTCTTATTGTTTTTCCGTATCAAAAGAAATAAACAGGCACTAGACAAACTCATTAGAGAGGAATTATAAAATAAGCAAAAGTTAAATAAACATTTATTGAATGAGTAAGTTAGAGTACTTTAACGAAAAAAAGAGGGGTAAGTTATTTTTAATGGGTGTATAATAGGGGATATTAGTAAAATTTGTATTAAATAAATGATTTAAAACTAAATGTGTTCTTAATACTATTTTTTATATTTTCTCCTAATTTCACAAACAATCTTAATGTTTAATTTAAAAACAAATTTATTGTATTTAGTTCCCTATTATGCGTTAATAATACAAATATCAAAAGTTCGGAAATAGTTAGACTTCCAATAAGCATTTAAATTTAAAGTTTTGAAATATACTTGTATTTCAAGGTGCACTCATACGATGTAAGTAGCCCATGTTCGAATCCCAGCAGAGTATATTGCGAAAAAATTAAAATTAAAAAATTCAAACATCAGACGAATGATCAGGAGAAAACGCCACCTACTGGGAAAGATATGGCACATGTTCACACAATTACATGGTTAATGAAAATGAAAGAACGCAATGAATACTATGTGGAGTGACGACATAAAACAAACACTATTTTAACAGCATATTGAAACAAAAAGTGATTTGCATTACAATGTTAATACACTTCAATTTAAGTGTTGAATTAAAATGCAAAGAATGCCGAAAAATAAATTTAATTCATGGACTCACTGAATGGTTTCAGGCTGAGGTCATGGTCATTGCCATATGAACGGAGATCAATCAGGACAGTGAGCTCAATGGATAGACCATTATTATAATCTCTTATAGCCAAGTTGCCTTAAGGGCACTTGACTTGAATCATATGTCATCTAAATTGGTCCAATATTACTACGATACGTTGCAAAGGATTTCCGATATTTTGGTATCTAGTAGTATGCTTAGATGCTTAGAACACTGGAAAGCTCAAAGGGGATCAGTCTGCAATTTGGGCGTTGCCAAACCACATGGCGGTACATATATTTTGTGAATGTGGAGATCTTGATAGTTTTAGATAGAGATGTTTGGGGTGACATAAGGTCTCTCATTAGGAGACATTTCCAGCAATTATGCTTCAGATCTGCTGGTGTTCATTAGAACGGCAACAAATCTGCTAAACAAGCTATAGGCTGGAAGGAGCACAATAGATCCTAAGGGTTTCAGTGTCTAATAAGGGTGCCTGGTCAGAATAATAATAATAATGTTACGTCTTAACCTTTTTAAAACGTTTGAGTTCTTTTTAAATTTATATATTTATTCCACTATAACTTTTATACTGTTTGTCTTAATACAATGCTTAACATTTGTTTATACAACACTTTTATTTAAGCTTTATTTATTGAGAGTCAAACGATAACTAACTCAGACTGTAGGTAAAGTAGCGCATTTATATACCTAAATGCCTACAGCTTAGAAAGTTCCGGAAATATCGAATTCCTTCTCTTTTTATATCCATTAATTGAAATGTAACGTAAAGATGGTCGATTTGGCAGTACGCGGATACCTTTTTGTATTTTAATTGCACTTTTCTTTGCACACAGAATTCTTAGACGCTTGTAACTTTCTGAGAATTCCTAACATTTCATATTCATTATTTTATATTGTCTCAGCTTAGGTGGAAGTGGTAAATCAATTTATATTTTACACCTTTAACATGGTGACAGGCTACCCGGCTAAATTTGAATTTATGTGTTTAAATTCAGCATTTTAGTTTCACAAAAATAAATAAACATGCTCAGAAATGTTTTGTTTTTTTTTTCACTGTTCCCACCAGTGTAATAAGGTTCCATGAACTTAATGTCTGTGCAAGTTGCAGAGAAGTGAAAATATTACCTGCAGTTACATTTGTGCCAGAGTTTTTTTTATTGACTGATTAGGTCTAAGACTAGTTTTTCGCCTAAATTTCCTTGGCGATCGACATCAGCTGGCTTATCCGTATACATATGGCTTTTGAGGGGATACGAACTCCTCGAGACACACGACGCGAAAGATTTAAATTCCATACTTTTCTGACTTCGATGGCATGTATTGTGTAAACCGAGTACGTCTTTTATACCCCAACAATTATTAATTAACGGTAATATTCTCGCCTGGCTTGTGACTTTTAAACAATGAAGCATGGTCCAAATGTTTGTAATGGCAGCACATCACGGCTTGCTCGAGTTTGTTCGTCATTAAAGCACGAAAAGCGTAAAAGTAGTCTTAATTTATTACGGGACATTTCTGCACGAAATATTGGTAAGTGATTTGGTTTCCATAATTCAGATAGATGCTCAGAGCTTGATTTATGAACTCCGCAAAAGATTAGTATTCCTAAAAAAGCGTCTAGCTCTTTTTCTATAAATGGTATAAATACTTTGTTCGGTGGACGTTCAAAGAAATTCGGATACTTTATTTCCAAGTTAGTGCTGTATTTACCAGTCACTTTTTTCTTTTAAATACATCTTTAATTGTATATATATTTAAAGCAGACGCTGGTTCATACCGGTGAAGTAAAATCCTCCTACTAAAAGTCTGGAATTCTGGACCTGGTTTAATTGAGTTCAGGTTCTATACATCTCTCTTGCTCTGCTCTCTAATTTATGGTACACTGATCAAAAACATTTTTCGCATTTTAACATACAGCTTTCGTATAAATGAATATTGTAATAGTATGAAACTGCATATACTTATACACGGGTACCAAGTGTACACTGTCACCTTGTTAAAGGTGTTTTTTTGTGTCACACACATAAGGGTTAATAGGTGTAGTAGATTACCGCACGTATTAGTTCACTGTTTTATTTTTAATTAACAAAAAACGAAAAAACAAAATATATTTTTCATTTTCTTCCTTAAATTCTTAAATAGTTTTAGAGAAATTTAGTAAAAACTGTTGGCGGCTTTTTAAACAATTACAAGTTAAATTCTAATTCTTACAATGCACAGTGACGTGTGTATGTATTGTAATTTTAAAATGTAGAAAAATGTCATATTTAAGACAATGAACAAAACAATAGCTGCACTATAAGGTTCAACAACAAAGAATGTTTTATTCTGTTTTTGCCTACAACTGCAACAGTTTAACAGACATCGAGACAATAAAGGTGTGCGCACAGAAGTAGATACACAAATACAATTACATTACTATATAGAAATACACTCTCACACACACACAAAATTTACACGCTACATATACGCATTTTCAGTCCTGGATTGTATACGTGAGTATGGTTAAGAATACACTTTATGTACTGCAAAGGTAGGTTATGTGTGCCTTCTGGCAAACAGAGAGAGAGAGAGAGAGAGAGAGAGAGAAAATTTTTAGAATTGATGAGAAAGAAGGAATGAAATAGGCGAAATACACTGAATTTTATTTTACGCGCACCACGTTTTTTCGTGTTTTTGTTTGTACAATAACAACAATACAATAACAGAAGCAGCATCAACGTTATATTTACTACAACACAATTTTTATGCTGCAAGGACTTTGACATATTCTTTGGCAATATGCCACTGAGACGTATGAATAACTCGAATATAACCAGTATATATGTACATATGTACATATGTATTTGAATGTTTATTGTAAAGTATGGAGACAACTCCCAAAGAAATATAATATGTTTGTGTTAAGGTGTTTTTTTTTTTACTGGAGTGTAGTAATATTAGAATTTTGCAGTTTATGGGCCTTAAATTACACTTAAAACACACTCTACACACTCATACATACTGTCTTAAAAAAGTGTGTGTATATACAAGAAGAGTATATCCGTTTTACACTCTGGGAGTTTGTGTAATTTTTTGTCGTTATTTTTTTTTCATCATCATTGTGTATTGCCTAGTTTACGACTGGCGTCAAACAATCTATAGGGACGCTATTTTGTATAGAGTAAGTCTGTCTGCTTATGTTTATGTTGGCACCAACTGATAATTATGTTCGCAGACTTCTTGGGTTGGGTTCCAACGAGTCTCTAGCGCAACACACACACTTACATATGTGCATATTATATACAACAGCATAAACAATAACAAGCAGAATAAATAATATTTTGGCAAATAATCATAACAACATGACCATATTTCTGTGTTGTTTCTTTTTTGTTTTTCATTCTTCTCTATGTGAAGTATTTAAAAACTGCCATTTAGTTAGTATATATTTACTACACTTATATACATATGTACATACTCATGACATACTTGTGTGTATACAAAAAGTTCAAGAGTCTAGCATAAACATCGTCAGCTGCATAATGATATGAATGAAATAATCTTAATATGTTTAAACAAGAAAACATATAAACATTTAGTAAATTAAGCTTTAAAGAGTAATTCTTTTTTTTTGTTAATGTATCAAAACTCTCACACATAGAGTAACCGACAGACAAATTGTCATAAAATTTTGTTTCAGATTACATATACACTCATGCAAAGAAAATTAGGTCAAAGGATATTGACCGAGGAAATGGTTATAATATTTATTTTTTCTTTATGTCTCTTTTTTTGATACGTTGCTTTTGATTTGTGATTGTTATTATAAGTATAATAGAAATGATTTTTTTTTTAATAAAAAATTAATCAAAATTTTTCATAACTGAAAAATATTAAGGATATAAAAACTAATCTTTAATTTCGACTAAATAAATAATTGGGGGCAAGAAATTATTAATGTGAAATTTGTCAGCCAACTTAGAAAAAAAAAGCACATGGCTTAAATGGCTTTACAGGAAATACTTACACACAAACTAATGTGCGAGGATTTATACGGATATGCTTTGATATTTGTAACAGAGAGAAACTAGTTTCATTTAAGTATTTACAGTATATTTACAATGACTGTGCTGGCCAATGTTAGGTGCGGGCTATGATTGTGATTTAAAGAACTCCTTTTAAAATTAGTGATAAATACAGGGTGGCTGATGAAAAGCACTGTCAAAGTAAAATGTAATAACTTTTCTTCTAATTAAGTTATCCATTAAATGTTTTTTTCAATTTTAGATAATAATCTTAATTTAGTGGAAATGCAGAATTTGGATTTTCTGCCGCTATCATACGTTCGAGTCAATAATTTTCGTCCAGTGAGAGTTTCGGCGTATTTTCGGAGGCACGACTCTCAGCTGGTGGGTAATAATAAGGTTTCTTAACATTTGACTTTAATCCACAAATTAGAGCCATACTTTACAAAGATAATGTTCGTACTGCAATTGTAACTGCAGAACGTTATAAAAAAATTTGTGAAAAATTTTTATTTCCTGAACTAATCCGAAAGATAATATCTCTCAGATTTGTGTTGTCTCAATAAAATGGGGCAAGTTCACACGTTGCTATGTCCATTATGGCAGAGTTACAGCTAAAATTCACAAATAAAATTATTTCAAATAACTCAATAGTTCTGTGGCCTTCCGGGTCTCTAAGTGCAGAAAATTTTATCTTGTGCGGTTACTGTAATCAGAAAGTGTCTTAATCGAAATCATCAAATTTAAACTGTGTAAAACAGTGGACTCAATCGATAACTGCAGCGATTCCGACATAAACTCTACAGACAGTCATGAACAACTTTTTGCTAAGATGCAAACATGTGTTTCTCGACGTGTCTGCCATTTATAATCAATTATTTTGAAAAACCATTACAAATATTTAATACAATAAAATTGATTCTCAAATGAAATCAAAACCAATCATTATATTGTTACGTTTTAACCTTTTCATAATGTTTGAGTTCTTTTAAACCGCGTAAAATAAACACCACTTTGTTGTTGTTTTACATTTTTTATTTATACAGTTTATCATAATACAATATTTATTTATATTGCACTTAATATTCGTTTATATAACACTTTTATTTACTCCTAAACACGACTTTACTTTATGACTGCAAAACGATAAATTTATTCACGTGGGCAAAGCAGCCTCCTTATATACCCAACTGCCAACAGTTTGATAGGTTCCGGAAATGTCTCAAACGCTCTTTTTTATATCCGTTAATTTTAAACGTGCAAATTGTGTTACCCAAAAATAATCGAATCGGCAATGCTGTCAAATACACAAATAAGTACGTCAATACCAGGGTAACACATTATCAACCTTGACACAAACCAATGGACAAAAACCCCACAATACAGTCTCTGATGTGGTGAACTCTCTTTTTAGGCATTTTTATTTTTGCAACAATATTATTTATAAAAAAGTTATTTGATTTTTCTTTATATAGCAAAATTCATCAGCCACCCTATATAAGGGTATACTTTAAGAAGCTATTCTTGAATTGAACTTAATAAAAATAATAAATAGTCTCTGTATCATAGATTTTCGGAACAGATTTAAATTCTTATTTTTTCTATTGATGAACTGATTTTCATCGGATACTACAAGCAGTTAAAGTGTTTAGACAAAATCTTTCGTCTCATGTTCAGTAATTAAATGGTGTCTCTAAGAGTTTATATAAGTGACTCTCATTTGAATCAAATGCAATGTGCAACCATTCCAAACCAAATAAATATCGTTTTCTATTCAAGTATTATTGATTTTGGTTTAAATTATAGCTCGCATTATCATTTATAGGATGGCTTTCTGAGCAAATGTCTGATAATCTTTTTAAAACTTGTCTGATTGATTCTTTGAAAATTAAATTTTAATATTAGGCTGTTGGACCACCTTAAAAAACGGCCTTATGTCTTTCACTCTCCCTTTAAATTCTCTCTCAGTATTTTCTTTATTAAGTTACAAAATATTTAGTTTCTTTTAAAACAAATAACTAATTCAAAGATATCCTGGGGTGAGCTTGGTCACCACTTATGCCACTTTTTACTTTCTACCATTTTAGGGTCAATTCGGCCTAGGTAGTTGTTGGGTAAAATTTAATGTTGTTTATTAAGTGAAACTCCGTCCATTATTTAATATTTATTAAAAGACAGTATATTAATAGTCACAAATTTCAGTTAAATAAAGCTAAATTGTAACCCAAACATAACACATTGGCTGAAAACTCACGGAACTAACAAAGAAAACACTTTTTTTGTTTAAAATAAGCTTTATTCATCCGCAATCTTCATCAAGAGCATTGTAATCATTCCAGCGCCGTTCTAACACTTCAATACCACTTTTGTAGAACAATTTATCTTTTGCCTCAAAATATACCTCAGTTTCAGCGATAACCTCTTAATTCGTGTCAAATTCACCGGCGAGCATATTGAGTGCTACGAATAATTAGTAGTCGCTGTGAGTCAAATCAGGCAAATGCGGTGGATGTGGGAGCAATTCGGAGTTAATTTTATGTAGTTTTGCCATTGTTTTGATTGAACTGTTTTTGGTTAACAGTAAGCAAACGTGGTAACTACTTTGAACAGAGCTTTCTAATAGTCAAATGCCTATGCAATATAAAGCCAAGACATTCTTTTGATATCTCACGCATGTCACGATGTCAGCTATCTCACGCAACTTCACTTTTTGATCATTCAAAACAATTTTGTGTACTTTTTTAAAGTTTTCTGGGGTTACCGCCTCATTTGGACGTCCACTACGTTCTGCATCATCGGTGTCTCTACGACCACGTTTGAAGTCAGCAAACCACCGTTTTATTGTTGTTTCTGATGAAGCGGAGTCCCCATAACACTTTTCAAGCCATTGCTTTGCTTGAACGATATTTTTTCCTATTAAGAAGCAGTGTAAAAATAAAACACGAAATTGTTTTTGTGTCATTGTTCTGAAAATAACAAAAGTAGCGTTACTTTTAGCACAATAACTCACAAAATAATTAACATATTATCATGAAACTTTAAAAAGAGGTGAATGCAATAAAATTAGCGCTATCTATGTGTTAGGCCCGGAACTTTTCAGCCCATGTGTTATGGTTTCATTATGCAATTAGATTTTATAGTTAGGGACTTGTAACTGTGAAACCTAATTCATGATAATTGGTTTATAATCCATCCCAACTGCCATAAAAATCAATAAAAATAAAAAAAAAATTGTTTGCAAAATTTAAAATTTAAAAAATATTGGGGTTAATGGTAAGATAAAAGTGGCCTGTAATAATTTTTCGTAACTATTTTTGATTTAGCTGCAGATAATTTGTTATGCCATGTTCACACGAAAACATTTTTTCGTAATTCGCTCTGTCGATCATAATTCAACACTTAATTATGAGACGAATTATATTATTCCCCATACGAAAAAGCGAATCAGCTAAATTAAAAGTAATTTAATTTCAGCTACTAAGAATTCAATTTGAATTCTAATTTTGATTGGGTGTTTGTCCACGCTAAATTTGTTTATTTAATATCCTAACCTTTTTTTTTTTGCATTTATAAAAATGCGATTTATCAGCAAGAAGAAGAATCACTAATTCGATATACCAAGATGCCCTGTGAACGTAGTAATTTGTATAAGTAATTCAAACGACAAACAAAGATATTCGAATTTTCATATGATCATGCTTAATGTTATTATTCTTTGGTAACAAATAATAATGCGATTGAATTAGGACAAAAATAAGTAAACTTATAATCAGTAAATGTCATTAAATAAACTTTTGTTGGCTTAAATTTTCATAGACGATCTTATGCCTTCTAATAAATTCAATGATAATTAAGTCGGATTTAGACGAAAATTGCTATATACAGATATAAATCGAAATATTCCATAAACTATTATGTGATGTTTTCGGGTCTAACCGACTGATATATTTTTATTTGTTTTTATATATGATGGATTCATTATCTTAATTGTTATAAAAAATTGCTTGATAGCAAATTGATAATTTTGATATTTTTTTTTATTTTGAGAAATCGAATTTGTGTATAGATGTTATGTTATATCCTCATGCTTAAGAATTTCCAAATAAAATCGATGCTTCCAAAACTTTTTTTAGTCTTAAATATTTTCACACAATTTTCATTTTATTCTTTAAAAAACTTTGTATTTTATTTGATGACAATATTCTAGTTTTTACTCATGACACGTTTTAAATACTGTATAAAGCCGTTATTTAAAATGATTCATTTGATTTTTTAGTTCTGCTTTTTGCAATATTTAATTTCGATAATTTATTCATATTCTGTTACAAATATATATTTTTTTCACTGTTTTCTATTGGCACTTTAAAAACATATTTTTTTCTTTTTTTAATATTTTTTCATAATTTTGTTTCTACTTATTTTATTATAACTTCGATATAGGAATTATAATATTCTAACGTTTTATTTTTTCCTTCAATATTTTTATTCGTATTTTGTGTATGCACTTAAAAGGCGTGTACCCATTTAACGTTTCACTTTTTTCTCATACATATACGAGTAGATAGAAAAATTTTTCACTACCAGCCAACAAGATTTTCTTAAAGAACTTTTTTCTTTCCAATTATCACTTCAAATTTTTTCCGTATTTTTCTATCTTGTAATACCTTTACTTTTTCTTTTCTGGCTGACTTTTATTTTCTTAATGCATTTTTTTGTTTGTTGTAATTTAAAAATAGAAAAACTACTAAACCACTTCAATATTTATTTTTATTTAGTTTTCTATTTTCAAATAAATTAATATTTTCTATACGTTTTTGAGGGTTCTTATTAGCTGCTGAGTCGTTGCAATTCTATTTAAAATTCTATTCATTATCACTCAGTCACCCAGCTAGTGTTAACGCACAGTGGCAATAGCTCCAATCCAACTATGGATTCGTCGTATTTGTAAACTTCAAATATGTCTGTTGTCTAATATGAAAATTATTAAACGGATGACGAATACGACGGCAAAGAGAGGGAAGAAAAAAACGTATTATTGCTACTCATTTTGTTACATGCGAAACTAATTTATCCATAGCTTTCACTCACTGTGAGAATAATTTTTGGGATTTTCAATTGTCACAATGCAAAATGAGAGTGAGAGAAAGTCGAAATTTGTTTTGAATTTTCATGTAGGAGGGAAGGCAGGGTAGGTAGAAAAATAAAATTGTACTGTAATTGCAAGAAAAAGTAAATGACAGACACTTAGGCAGAGAGAGCGAGTAAAAATGAGCCAGCGCAAGTGTTTCTAAAGAAATAGGAAGTGGTGGGTATGCGTGGGTGAATTTTGAATTAATTTTCAAATAATTTATTAAGAAAACATTTTATGGAAACTAAATTAGTTTCTATATCCATAAGAAACTTTGAAAAAAAAACATAATAATTTACAAAAAAGCTGGATCATCCGAGGTCTTATTATACCCTAGAAAACAATAAACTTTTTAGACTGATAACTACATATAAATCTTGGTAAAGGCTAGAGTCAATTATTGAACAAAGTTCAATATAGAACTAAAACTTCAAGTAAATTTCGCTAGTTTGACAAATTTTCTCCAGACAGCTCTGTTCAAAGCCTTCTTGCATCATCACCTTATAAGTCTATCTATCTAGCCTTCAGGTCTAATTAGCGACCAGATTCTTAGTTACCGACTTGAACTGTCAACAATACTTTCTTCGCAAACGTTTTTCCCCGATCTTTTTACAAACATCTGCGTGTTGATTGATGCAGCTGTTCTACTTCTTCATTGTATCGTATTCACCGTTCTCGTTCAAAAATCTGCAACATTTTTTCGTTCTTTGATTTTATACTTCAAGCATCAGATCCATATAGAAGGACTGGCTCTATGAGCTGAAGGTAAGGCTTGCCTTTTGTCTTCTGCGAAAGATGTCTTTATCGCAGCAGCTTTTGTATGCTTCCTTTACATTTGCTGCATTTTAGCACTTACATTCGGAAACATTCGAAACCTTCCGCAATGTGATATATATATTTGAGCCCACTGGTTCAGTAAACAATGAACCAGCACCCGCACGATGACGAAACACAAGATCTGCCAAAAACATCGCCGCCGTCCAGAAAAGTATGAAAGTCAGTTTCTCGTCGTTTCAGATCTTAACTTGGCGAATTTTAAGTAACGACTTTGGACCGATAACGGTGGAAAATACAATACTGGTGCAAGAATTGAAGGTAAATGAGCATAGGCAACAACGTGGGTTTGCTGAATGGATGAATATTTATGTTAACAAACAAAATTGTAGATTTTGGAACGATACCAATTCATATGAGATCTAGAAGCATCCCGAAAAATTACAGTTTGTTGTGGAATTCGGTCTCTCAGTGTCAACGGCCCATATATCTTTGAGAACAACATTGGCCAGATCATTAGATCAAGCACTAAAAGTCGATTATCAATTTATTTTGGCCTGAATTGGATGATATGTTTTTCAACGACATGTGATTTCACCAGGACGACATTACATGTCTTACAGTTCATGCCACATTTGCTATTCCGTATGAGCATTGTCATATCACGTGGAGGTGTTGTGAACTGGCATTCGACATTCTACGATTTAACTGAGCTAGACAGCGGTTCTCAAAGCCAACATAGCCTTTGCCACCTGTAAAATTCAGACTGATTTATTAGACATTGTAATGCGCGTCTACCTTGAAGCATTGTATTAAGTACATACCTAAAATTTTAATGATTCTTTTCGAGTTTTTCTTTTGTAAAATGTGTACTTTAGCTTAAGTCCAATATGGACTGACTTTCAACAGATTATTTATGTCAAGCTTTATGCAATAGATGAATTAGAGGTATTATAATTTGCTGGCAAAAAATAGTCAATCTCTAGGGTATTAATGTTCATGCAAGTCTCACGAAGAAGACCCTAACCTTACATTTGTATGTTCAACCCTCAGGAAGAACTCAAGAATAACAAAGGACTACAATCTACCCAGAGAACTTGCAGAAGGTGTGGTGATGAGTATTCCGAAGAAACTGCTGTGCATGACTAACAAGATTATCGCTCAGATCATTTCCAAGAGGTAGAGTTACAGCACTATTAAGATAGAGGCAAACTGGATTCAGGCTACATTGTATCTATGTTTTAACTGAGCTAGACAGCGGTTCTGAAAGCCAACATAACCTTTGCCACCTGTAAAATTCAGACTGATTTATTAGTCATTGTAATGCGCGTCGACCTTGAAGCCTTGTATTAAGTACATACCTAAAATTTTAATGATTCTTTTCGAGTTTTTCTTTTGTAAAATTTGTACTTTAGCTAAAGTCCAATATGGACTGACTTTCAACAGATTATTTATGTCAAGCTTTATGCAATAGATGAATTAGAGGTATGATAATTTGCTGGCAAAAAATAGTCAATCTCTAGGGTATGAATGTTCATGCAAGTCTCACGAAGAAGACACTTACCTTACATTTGTATGTTCAACCCTCAAGAAGAACTCAAGAATAACAAAGGACTACAATCTACCCAGAGAACTTGCAGAAGGTGTGGTGATGAGTATTCCGAAGAAACTGCTGTGCATGACTAACAAGATTATCGCTCAGATCATTTCCAAGAGGTAGAGTTACAGCACTATTAAGATAGAGGCAAACTGGATTCAGGCTACATTGTATCTATGTTTTATAGACTGTGAGAAAACCTTTGACAAACTGAGTCATTATTTGATATGAAGTACGTTGGCATGTAAGCGAGTTCCACTTAAATCCATTCATCTCATCAAGGGTCTATATTGCACTGAATCTTGCAGAGATAGCAGAACGCAAAACTTTTGGCCACCTACGATCAATTTGGAAATAATCCTATTTTTTGTTATGCGCAAAAATTTCGATATTCTATATGGATGTAAAATCCATCCAAAACATGGAATGTTTTCAATCGCAATATGAAAGAGTTACAAGTTTTCGTGTCTTTGCGATAACTGTGTCTTTGCGATAACTGTGTCTTTGCTATAACTGTGTCTAATCCAATTCTTTGGCATAGACCGATATAATAATCATTATCGATTAAGATAAGGAGGCGTAAATGGTGGAGGATTGGTCACACTCTTAGAAGGCAACCGAATGCATTTTAATGCCTATTAGCATTGCTATAGATTGGAGTCCAAACGGGAGAAGAAGCAGAGGATGCTTTGCCCATACATGGAGAAGACAAATTGAAGCCGAGCTTAAAAAATACGGCGAGAGTTGGAGTGGAGTAAAGGCACTACTACAAAACAGAGAGTTTTTTACGAAATTTATTGCGGCCCTATGCAGAGATAAATTCTGAAAAATATATTAAAATATGTATACTGGCCCAATAAATCAATTTGTCAATTTGTCTTAATCGTGTTTCAAACATCAATAGAAACGCAATGGTTTTTCTTCTGTAAATTCGATTTATTACTTCAAGGAAATGTTCAAACTTGCCACTCAATCATATTATAATCGCTGTCTGACATTTGTATTGTAACTTAAAGATATGCAAACAATTGGAAAACTGTGTTATTAAAATGTAATTTTCTAATTATATAATTAAGCTTAATTGGAGAAATTTTAATATTTAACCAGATATAATGTCACTGCTCTTTTTCCAAACAAAAACAAATTTTGTTGTTTTTTTTTTGTAATTTCAAGTTTATCTAATGTAAACAAAAATAAGGAACATTTGTAAAAACTAAGAAATAAAGTGTTACACCCGCTGTTTTACAATGTCCTCTCTCTAATCAATTGCACTCTCTCAGTTTTACTTAGTGAATCTCTCAACAGCACATGTAGCGTTTTTACATTGTCTCTCTCAGAAGAATTTTAGCGCAGGCCTATTAAAAATTGTTATTGTTTGAAAAGTTTAATAAACTCTCTAATGTAAACAGTGGCAATTGTCAAAACACTTGCTGGCAACTAAAACAATACAAATAAAACCACCACCATTACCACCACATCAACAACAACAACAAATCATTAAATAAAGAAGAAGCAAAAAATATTAAAAAAATAAAAAAACACAATTTTATGGTAATACAATACAAAAGAAAAAAATCATATGATATGCTTGCTGTTGTTCATTCTACAGTGTTTGACAAACACAAAACAGATGTAAAATTTGTGTTTTTGTGCAAAGAAAGGGGGTCACTTGGCTGTGTTTCATAGACATTGTTTTTTTCTTTTAATTTTGATGACTCTCTGGCATTCCAAAGATTCTTCGTAAAATTTTTAAATCGAAACGGAAGTAAACAAAAGCTTTTACTTTAGAAAGCTTTTAGTTAAGATTAAACGGTTAGAAATATTTAAAACACATATGGCTTATGATTTTATGAGTGTATATTTAGGGAATTAGCTGAGATATTACAAATTTTCAAGTCAGATTTTAAATTTTGAATGTTGCATTAACTCTAACGTTGTTGGTGATGACGAATTTTTGATTAAATTTTTTTGATATTACTATTACAAGCCCGCAGCGGTTGACGCACTGAAAAAAGAAGAAGAAGAATTTATTCAAGAGATATCGGCCGATATGTTGGACAGAGTATGTCAAAATTTGACCTAACGTATGAAACATTTGAATTATATAGATCTCTCTATCGACTCAAATAAGATTTCATACATTTCTCTAAATTTTATGTGTTATTTTAAATCAAATCCGAAAGCTTTTAAGAAATCTCCCGATTGTACGATTTTTATATAAAATTCAAATCTGTTGAGAAACTTGAAATCACTTAATATTCAAATTCAATGATAATAACAATCGTTGCGAGCAAACGGTATTTTGCCCTACATTAGCTCTGTCGAACTGTGTCAGGCCAATCTGCTTTTTAATAGAACAATCCGTTGAAATACGTCATCTGTTGTGCTTCTCAATATTTTAACTCATGTGTTCAATATGATGTTATAAATATTGATACAAATGCAAGCCACAGAAGTGGTCTGTGTAAAGAGTAGTCTTTCCTATAAGTATCGAGTGCTTTTTAGACGTTCAGAACTTTAAGTTGACAACACTACTTTATTTGACAACCGATTTAGTAACTGATAGTTGGTTTTTGTTTAGTTTGGTTTGACACATCTTTATGGCTAGACTTACTTCAGAGCAACGCTTGCAAATTGTTGAAATTTTAAAAAAATTGTTCTGTTCGTCAAACCCCATTGGATTATTTTATTTAGGGTTATGTAAAGTTACTTGTCTACATCGATAAACCAGAAACAACTGAAAAGCTGTATCTATAGGGTAGACAATTTAAAAGTTTCAATTTAAAAATGCATTAAAACAAAAACGGTTTGAAATTTATTTGTTTGTTGCGAAGTAGAATTGTTCCCCTTAGAAATGACATATTATTTCATTCACATGGCTGCCGCGGCTGATTCACCAGTACCCCATTCCATCGGTCCAATTTTAGAGAACTTTTTGTAGTGTATGGTGGTCGTATCTAGGTAATGGCTTCACGAATGTTGGCCCTCAAATGCTCAATTGTTTCTGGTTTGTCGGCATAACACTTGTCTTTAACGGCGCCACACAGAAAATACTCTAACGGTGCCAAATCGGAGCTTGTTGGCGGCCAGCTGATACCACCATTTCGGTTAATCGATTGTGGTATGAGTAATATGGCAAGTTGGACCATCTTGTTAAAACCAAACAATGTTCACATCAATACCATGAAGAGCGTGCACAAAAAATCTGTTATCATGGTGCGCTAGGTATCTCCGTTGACCGTAATGATTGCACCGTCCTCATTTTCAAAGAAATATTGGCCAATGATACCTCCGCTCTACAAGTCGCACCAAACAGTCATGGGTGCATCGGCTTTTGTGAGACCACGTTTGGATTTTCGGCAATTTTGCTTATTAACGTACCCATGAAGATGAAATCCCAAAAGATGATGAAAAGATGATTTTAAATGATGATAAATTTCAAATAAATCCCAACGTTGCTCAAGTGTAAATCAATTCATTTCGTTTAGTGGAGTTAATATACTGAATTTTGTGACAGAATAGAATGACATAAGTATTGCCAGATTCGATATAACCGCATGTTCAAATTTAGATCATTAGATTATCCACCCGAAATTTTGATTTTTTCTAAATTAGCATTAACAACGCTGACAAAAAATTTCTTAAAAAAATTTTTTAAATTAATATTTTTTTGTTTAAATGAAACAACTATAAGAATGCTGTTGATTATTTAACAAAAAATATTTGACTCGAAATGATAACACAATAACAAAATTTTTTTAATTTAATAATAAATTCCCACGACATTTGACTTTATTTCTAGACCCATTGAAAGGGACTTACAGATTAACGTCAGATGAATCATAACCAGTCGTTAGCAAAGTTATGAGGTGATACCGCTGTTGCAAATTGACAAATAGTCTCGCTAGTCCTGGTCTGGGTGTCTTAGCTACCGTACCCCAGCATCACACAGACAAGGGCTGTTAAATGTAATACAGAATAGCAAAATCGACAAATTGGTTTTTAAATTTTGTAACAATCGCACTAATATTGTAGGTTATCAAAAATGGTAAAAAGTTCTGTACTTTAATCGTCATAAGTTAAAACCAATGTTTGACCTGGGGATTTGGGTATAAATATCAATAAAATTCTTACAAAAGTTGCTTAAATTTGTATGAGCTTCGAATATTACTTCTTACTGTAAAGAACATAAAAAGCTACGAGTGTTAGTATTTACAAATGAATATGAAAATATTTGTTTTCCAACTGCATTACTACTTGTTTTACTTGTAGTTTGTTTGATTATAGCAAATTACTTAGACAAATATAATTGAAACTTTGTCTACTGAAATAAATATTTGACTTTAAACATACCTGGGGACAAATTGAAAACAATTTTTTTTATTCTCAAAATTAAGAAAATTCTATATTTCCTTGCATTTATCATAGCCAATTAACAAACAAAATTCTCTACAGTATGCAATTCCCACACTTTAATTGCGATTGAATAATTGTTTGCAATTTCATTAAGAACTGCTTACAAAACTGTATTTATACTATATATCTCGATCGGTTCTCATTTGCAGGCCAAGTTAAAGCCTGTTAAAGCTTAAAAATAAAAATCAAAACACCATACGAATCGTTAATAGTGTGGTGGCATTAAAATAAATTTGACAAATTAACAAAGATACAAAAATAAAATTTTTGTTTAAAATTTTCTATTTAAATGTGGAAAAAAGTCTAAAAAATTAGACATGCAATTTATTGTAAATTGTTCGAAATCTTAATATGACTGATTGCCACAAATAATAATAAAAAAGAACAACAAAGGCACTAACAGCAACAAAGAGTAAACAATATATAAAACACTTAAAAACATTTCAAAACAATATTTAGAATTTAAATACTGCAAGAAATTTTCTTAAAAAGTTAAAAATATATGATTTATATACAATTTTAAATCTTTTATTCATTTAAATTCGAATACAATTACAAATTACAAACAAAGTAACTAAGATCATATGTTCGTCGTGGTGATCAGAGACTGGTTTTACAGTTTTTATTTCCTCACTTTTACTTAATTAAACTTTATCTTAATACATTAACTTATTTATCTTGCACTTAATATTCGCTTATACAACACTTCTACTTACGCCTAAATACGACTTTTCTTCAAAGCAGCCTCTTTATATACCTAACTGCTTATAGTTTGGAAAGTTCCGGACAAGTTTTGAATGCACTCAAATCCTTTATTTTACGTCCATTAGCTTTAAAAATGTAAGATTGTGTTACCTAAGGATGGTCGAATTGGCAATGCCGTCAAATACACTAATCAGTACAGTATCACCAGGGTAATACATTAACAACCTTGACACAAACAAATGGACCAAAAATGTGGTGTATTTTCTTTTTAGGCATTTTTATTTCCGTAACAATATTAATTTACATAACGTTCCATGAAGGAAGACGAGGACTTCTCTCAGTCAATGAGCTACACCCGATTCTATTTTTAGACCCATTAAAGGGACCTACAGTTTAACGCCGGCTCTAAACGGCAAATGTATTAGAGACGTTTTCAATAGTAGTAAGACTCATACACCGCTGTTGAAACAACTTTTTCTTTTTGCAGAAGGTCTGGCCTGGTATTGAACCGTGGACCTTTTGGTTGGTAGTCAGGTGTCTTCCCTAACATAGCTCAGTTTTGTTTTACACAAATGGCACACCTCAAGATAAGGTGATCTTTCCTTTACTATGGTTTATTGCTTGGGGTAAACGTCTGAGCACCATCAGTGATCGCACGACTTAACATCTGAGCATTTTGTCGAAATATCGTGTTCTAAGCGAGCTCACTTTGAATTCCACAGAAACAGATTTGGTTTTGTTTACTAGGAAGCATAAGGTGCCGGAATTTGGGCTGTCTGCGATTAATAAAGTTGAATTGAGGAAGTAAAATATCTGAGAATCAATATGGACAGGAAGCTTTCTTGGGAAGTACTGATCTACGATGTGAATCTATGCTACTATAATTAGATCTATAATTAACTATGAAGTCATTCTAGAATGGAGATCGTTGGAAAAGGGTTAAGTGTTGAGAAAGTTTTAAAAAGATTCAATGTTCAGCAATGGTTGAAGTCTCTGTGACGCCATCCGAGGGCTCCAATGTGGTTTTCTATTCTTGGCCGCCTGATATTACACCGAGACATATGTATACTATGTAATGCCATGCTAACGGTAAGGGAATTGGGTCTTAATAAATCGGGTCATAACGTTATTTTGAGATAAGTCTACGTAATCCTAAGCAGAAGAGATTATTACACCTTATTTTTACTACCAGTTGCCAAATTCAGAAAATTTATCATCCCTAGGAGGATGTCTTGGCAGAAAACGTTGGCTGGAAACCTAACGAGTTTACCGTTCTTCACTGTTTTCCAAAATAAATTATGAGGTGTAGCATCAACTGCTTGATCATTTCAGCGTCTTTCAGGTGACAGCCATTCGGTAAGTCACTAAGTGGCTTGCAAGGAACCTAACTATGATTAGAAGAGTATGCATACATACCAATAGCAAGGTGGCAATGAAGTCTCCCGAGCCAATGCTTTTGTGCTTTGGTGATGCGGAATGTATCAATATCAGGCCCATATGGAGACTGTGACACAGCGATATTCTGGGGAACTGCTTAGTCACGACGGCATAGGCTTTTTCTGCGAAAGAGTGTGTTAATATGCTTAGCTCTACTTGTTTTCTGTAACTTAAGTGCTGGCCAGTAATATGTTCTCCAGAAGATTGGGACAATTGCTTTTGGAATGTACGGCTATCGGGGCTGAGATTGAGGATATTAGGAGAGCATTTTGTAGACCTTGAATTGTTGCTGGAAGTCTCGGTTGGTTGTATTGGTCGCTTTCAGATTATGTGCAGTACATGGCAACACTGTATATGAGTAGCATTTTTTTCTCTTAAATTTGGCACTATTTGAGTGCATTTTCCAGTGTGGCAGCATTGAGGAGAGGAATGCTTTGATAGATTAATTATTAATTATAAATTATAAATTATTAATTATTAATTATTAATTATAAATTATTAATTATTAATTATTAATTATTAATCATTAATTATTAATTATTGATTATTAATTATTAATTATTAATTATTAATTATTAATTATTAATTATTAATTATTAATTATTAATTATTAATTATTAATTATTAATTATTAATTATTAATTATTAATTATTAATTATTAATTATTAATTATTAATTATTAATTATTAATTATTAATTATTAATTATTAATTATTAATTATTAATTATTAATTATTAATTATTAATTATTAATTATTAATTATTAATTATTAATTATTAATTATTAATTATTAATTATTAATTATTAATTATTAATTATTAATTATTAATTATTAATTATAATTTATTAATTATTAATTATTAATTATTAATTATTAATTATTAATTATTAATTATTAATTATTAATTATTAATTATTAATTATTAATTATTAATTATTAATTATTAATTATTAATTATTAATTATTAATTATTAATTATTAATTATTAATTATTAATTATTAATTATTAATTATTAATTATTAATTATTAATTATTAATTATTAATTATTAATTATTAATTATTAATTATTAATTATTAATTATTAATTATTAATTATTAATTATTAATTATTAATTATTAATTATTAATTATTAATTATTAATTATTAATTATTAATTATTAATTATTAATTATTAATTATCGTATCAATTATTATGTTTCTATTTGCTTGTTATTCAAAAACCTTACAATTATGGATCTATAAAATATTCTGCTTAAAAATCACTATGATTTTTTTCAGTGTCCCTGACATACATACAAATGAATAAATGTAGAATAAAATCTTATTTTTCTTATTTGAATAGAAAACGATCATGTAGAAATATTGCAAAACTTTACTTTTTTATGTAAAGCACTTGAAATTTCGTAGTGTTTTCGATAAGTCTGTCCGCCATTCGTCTGTCTATCTTGAAAAACAGTTTGAAAAAATATCAAAACAAAATTTAAAAATTTTCAAAATAAATGACAAGTATTCAAATGTTTAAAGCCACGAACGTAGTCACTTATGCACACGTTACATACACATGACAAAAACTGTTAAAAATATGGGTTATACATTTCTGAATATAATCGGTTTTGGCTGCTGTGACTCACCAGTTGGTGAGAAAAATGCCAAAAATAAGAAAAAAAAAATAAATGCAATTCTAAACGTTTTAGAAACGCTCCTAAATATGTTCTTATATTTTTTGTTTGTATAACTATTTAACTTGTGTTTAACATGCCATTAGGGAGGTGCCACTAATGCACTCGGCACACACCAACATTGACAATCAATATTGACTAAAAATATTCTAAAAAATACTTAAAATAAAATCAAAGAAATATAATAATAATTCGTTTATATAATTTATATAACTGACCACCTTAATTTGGTCAAATGTGTATGTTAGCTTGAGGGCATATTAACCCGTTAGGGCGTTAAGCATACTGCTAGTGAGAACAGTGAAAAAAATTGTTGAATAATTCGATCTGTAGCTGTACAATATATAGCGTAGAGTAAAACAAAGTTAAGTAAAGTTGAATTAAGTATTGTAGTGTAAAACAGAGGGGAAAAGTATAATAGAAGAAAACCGAAAAAAAGAAGAAAAGATATAAAGCTTAGCAAAAATTCGCATAAGCACAAATTCAGCTATGTAAAGAAGTATTTACAAGTAACGGGTGGAACGGTTATTTCGAAACTGGCAATACATATATCATTCTATTCTGTCACAAAATTCAGTATATTATTTCTACTGAACTAAATGAATCGATTTATGCTTGAGCAACGTTGGGAGAGACAATTGGTCGGAAATTCCACGGAAATGCTGTCCTAAATTTGGTCGCAAAGAAGGACCAACAGTGCTCGGTATACGCAAGTTTATTGATAAGGTTCATGAAACTGGTTTCACTGTTGATGCGCTAAGACGTAAGCATGCTCGTATAGTGCGTACTCCCAAAAATATCGAAGCTGTGGCTGAGAGTGTTAGTGAGAATCCACCAAGATTAACTCGTCATTGTTTTCGAATTTTGCTAAACGATCTTGGTATGACGCCTTACAAAGTTAAATTAAGAGTTGAAGCCGCATGACCATCCGATTCGTTTTCGCTTCGCTAGATGGGCCAATGAGAAACTGCACGATGATGTCGCTCTTGGCATAAAATTATCTTTTCGTATGAATCTTATTTTCATCTTGGTGGCTACGTTAATAAGCAAAATTGCTATATTTGGGGCTCAGAAAACCCAAACGTGGTCTTATAGAAGTCAATGCACCCATTACGAGTGACTGTTTGGTGCGGCTTGTGGAGCGAAGGCATCATTGGCCCATATTTCTTTGAAAATGAGGACGGCGCAACAATTAGGGTCGAGGAGACTGTAAGAGACACCTATCGCACCATGATAACCGATTTTTTGTACCCGCTCTTCCTGGTATGGTTATGAACGATGTTTGGTTTAAACAGGATAGTGCAACTTGCAACACATCTCATGCCACGATCGATTTATTCCGACAAATGTTTGATGGCCGTTTAATTAGCCGAAATGGTGATGTCAGTTGGCCGCCAAGAAGCTGCGATTTGACACCGTTGTACTATATTCTGTGGAATGCCGTTAAAGACAAGTGTTATGCCAACAAACCAGAGGCAATTGAGCATTCGAAGGCCAATATTCGTGATGTCATTGCTGAGATAAGACCCCATTCACTCGAAAAAGTTCTCGAAAATTGGTCCGATCGAATGGGGTTCTGTGAGGCCAGTTGCGGCAGTAGAATAAAATAATATTTCATTTCTAACCAAAACAGTTGTACTTCACAACAAAAAAATAAATTTGGCAACATTTCAAACCATTATTGTTTTATAGCATTTTTAAATTTAAACTTTTAAGTGGCCCACCTGAATTATATATTTGAACTATTTTTTAGATTTTGGTTTTACGTGAATGTCTGTTTATTTCACAGCTTTAAAGAGTTAATTATCTCTGTTTTTATCAAAATATTTTCTACTTTGCATACATTGAACTTCATACTTACGTTTTTTATTTTTATTTTATAAAATCTTTTCGTTTATTTTTTAATTTTTTTTTCTCATGTGTAATTTACTAAAAACTTACAATAAAAACCATCTATCACACACTGTGACATGCTTAGTAGAAATTTTAATAAAAAATGGTTACAATTCGTTACAAATGATACCAAAAAAATTTATCTCGAATATCATAATTTCATTGTCAGTAATGTGAGATATAAAGTAGCGCTACACTAATGTTGAATCGCATTTAAAAATACAAAGTATTCTAGTGTTTTAGGAATAACTGACGATAGATATTCTTATTTTTATAAATACTACTCAGATCATGACAGAACCTTCACTATAGATTTATTTTAAAACCATAATCACAACCGAAAATTAACACGGTGATTTAAGTGAGTTTTCTACGAAAAATCAGAATTTTTACCAGCGAACCAAACAAATAAAATTGGTTTTTTCTTACTTTTTTAAATTAATTTAATTTATTTATAGTGGGTATATCTAATGTCTAATGCTTTTAAGGAGACATTTTGGAGCATAAACATCGGTAATTAATTCTCACTTAGTCACACTTTGTTGTTAAAAATTGTGTTTCTACAAAATATTAATTGCGGAATTTCAATTCGAATGATCACCGAAGATTATCCTGAATATTTTCCATCGATTTTAATATGTGAAAGATTATTTGGTTCAGTATGATGATCTGAAATGATGATTTTGAAATAGAAAGCAAAGACTGTCCAGATCACTCAAATAAAGCTCGAAAATGATTGGTGGCATTGGTTTGGGGTTCGATGTAGTTTGCTACACGCAAGCAATCAATTAGAGTCGCAAGGACGCCGTTTTGATAAGACTACACCACTCTCTAGGTCAGCGTTGAACTTTTCATACAACAATCATTCACGCTCAATTCGCATGTATTATTATTATCTTGCTTTTAACCGTTACTGAAACAGCGACGAGTGAATATGCATAACGGGTGCATGCTGATTTTTAAATTTTTTATTTAAAACTGTGTTATTTATTTATTTTTTCCGATAATACTTAAATTTTTACACAACATATTAACCGCCGTATTCATAATGAAAATATTGCAAATATCCAGCATAAGTACGGTTTTTAATACACTTGCTTTTATGTTTGCTAAGGTCAGACCAACAATATTTGAACACTGACTAAGTTGATTTGTGTCAAATATCTGTCGGTGCTTGAAAGTTGTTTGCTCTGAGCTAAGAAAACATAGTAGAAAGCGTATTAAAAATCTTACTTATGCTAGGCCATAAGATGTTTATATGTTCAATATAAAATAAATTCATTCAGATACTAATAATGCTAATTACCAACTCAACACAACTCTCAGAGAGTAATTTTAATGTTCTCACTAACACAACAACATTTTTATTTTTGAACAACACTGCTCTATATGTACCGTAAAGTATATCAATGTATTATTTGATTCTGCATGTAGTCATGATTATTTATGACCGGATAGAGATATTGTCAACAATAGAAACATCGATAAGTGCCGTCTGCTATGGGCTATAAGTTGCATAGTGCGTTTCCTATGGAAAGAAGGCCACATTAGCTTAGTATGCAGATTATACCATCTAAAGAAAGAGCCTGAAGAAACTATTGTGTGGGCCACCTTTTTGCTTAGATTTGAACCAGAAATTATTTCGAATCTGTCAATTCCTTATGTCATTCTATTCTGTTTTAAAATTAGGTATATTATCAACACTGAACGAAATGAATCGATTCACGGTTGCGCAACATTGGGACTTTTTTAAAAATTATTTCTGCAAAAAAAACAATTGGTCGGAAATTGCCCGAAAATGTGGTACAAAATTTGGTGGCAGAGAAGGACCAACAGTGCCCAGTATACGCAAGTTTATTGCTAAAGTTCATGAAACTAGTTTCATTGGTGATAAAATTACTGATGTGGATAAAAAAACTGTGGCTAAGAGTGTGGGTGAGAATCCATTAACATCAACTCGTCATCGTTCTCAGGAATTGAACATATTACGCACCAGTTTACGTCGAATTTTGGGAAAAAGTCTCTGTTTGACGTTTCGCTAGATTGGTCAACGAAAAACTGCACGATGATGTCGATTTTGTTAAAAATAATCCTCTTTTCGAATGATGCCCTTTTTCATCTTGGTGGGTACGTTAATAAGCAGAATTGCCATATTTGGGGTTAAGAAAACCCAAACGTGGTCTTACAGAAGCCAATACACTCATTACGAGTGACTGTTTGGTGCGGCTTGTGAAGCGGAGGCATCACTGGCCCATATTTCTTTGAAAGTGATGGCGGTGTAACTATTACGGTCAATGGAGACATCTATCGCACCATTATAACCGATTTGTTTGTGCTCGCTCTTCATGGTATTGATGTGAACGATGTTTGGTTTCAACAGGATGTTGCAACTTGCCACACATCTCATGCCACAATCGATTTATTGCGTCAAACGTTTGATTGAGATTTGACACCGTTAAACTATTTTATGTGAGGCGCCTATAAAGACAAGTGTTATGCCAACAAACGAGAGGGTAATTGAACATTTTACGGCCAACATTCGTGATGCCATTGTCGAAATAAAATTTGAGTGATCAAATTGGGTACTGTGTGCCAGCCGCGGAAGCCATATGTATGAAGTAATATTTCATTTCTAACCGGAAAATTTTACTTTAAAACAAAAAAATAAATTTTGCTAAATTTCAAACCGTTTTTCTTTTATTCCACTTTTAAATTAAGGCTTTTAAATGATCCGCACGATACTTTTGATAACCTACAGTGGTATTGCCACTGATATTGTGTTGGAGGTATTCGAAGTAGCTAAACCGCTCTAGCTAGACCGTTTACCCGTTCATGAGCAGAGATCCATATTGAGGTAATGTCAGACAGACTATCAAGCCTTGAAAAAAGAGATGTAAGTTGGCGGCATTACTCCATGAAAACTGAAGTTAAACTTGCAAAACTTAGGAAGCTAATGTAGCAGTAATTGCAAGCATCAGGGGTTATTCAAAATCAAGTAAAATTAATACCAAAAACAAAATTCTTCTAAAAGAGATATAAATTGACTTGCTTGTAAGTAAGCTGTACTATGTACCATCGATACCCTTAAATATCTAAAACCGTCTGAAAACGGTTATCAGAAAAGCATGTTTAATTCAGATCAGCATACTTTACTCTTTCTGAAAATAACGGTACCAATTAAAGGCAATTAATAAAGTACTTTGGCAGAAATATCATTCTTTTCAGAAATATTATGCAAAAAGGCAAAAACTTACTTGTGAAAATTAAAGTTAGAAAAATTCTACGTTCTTTTTTTGGACTGAATCTGAAATTTATTTTAGCAAGAAGTGGAAATACTTACTTTCATAATTTGTAAATATAAAGGTGAATCAAGCGAGGATTTGGTTTCAGTGGAGACTTTTGTGAACAACTTTTTTCCTGTTTTGGTTCTGGAGCTTTCCAGCAGATTTATTTTTTTTTAATTGGAGTGCGAATTAGTTATTTTCAGCAGAACACTATACTGAAACAAAAATTATTGCCACAATTTAATACGTATTTCAAAATCCGGTATATAAGGATTAATCATAATTTCAAAAGTATTGACTTTAAGAAATTTATTTCAATTTCTTTATAGTTAATTTTTCAAAATTAGTAATACATATTGTAGGGTATCACACTTTAATTTTTACAGTAATTTACGTTAAAAATGAAAACCAACAAATATGAGTAAAATTTAAAGAATACGAGTACATACAAACAAATAATTTAAAATCTCATATGGCTTGTCATTTCGGTAGGTTTGATGGTTGATTTGGTTGGTTGCTTGATTGGCTGTTTTGGTTAGTTTGGTAGGTACTGTTTGTATGATCTGCTCTACCTTATGTCTGTTTGGTATGTGCGCTGGGTGATTGATGAATGTTAAAAATTTTTGTCACTGTTGGGTGCCATTAGTTCTTTTAGTTTATTTGGCCACGGTCTCACACAGTGTGATTTAGCAAATGTTTTATTTTTTATTTTTTATTTTTTATTTTTCTTTCTTCTACTTGATTCTTTTGGTGGTAAAGTATTTCTTTTTTTTAATTTTTTTAATACGATCGTTGGGTGTTTTGTCAAAATTTTTTTTCATTTGATTTTTTTAAGTTTCAGTGTTGATTTGTAATTTGCATAAATTTTTGGTATATTTTTTGTTGCTTATTTACTTGAGTCTAATTTTATTTTTTTACCTTTTTTTGTTTGTCTTTGGACTTTTGTTGTTTAGCCTTTATAAGTAATAAATAAACTCTTAGTGAACTATTTTGTACTTAGAATAGTTGGATATAATGAAATAAAAAAAGTCTGCATAAATAAAACAAAAGTTACTTAAGTGCTGTCAACTTTATAGTTCTTTTGTATGTTTGCATTATTATTTGTCTAATTTGCATACTTTTGTTATAAAAAATTATAGAATTTTTTAGATAAAATCATGCAATAGAATTTTGGTGTTACATAAAATGAATTAATAGAAAAAATTAACATTTTTGAACAATTTATAGGTTAAGGGTTTAAAATGAGATAATAAGTTCTAGTTGACCGAGACAGAATATACTATAATTTCTACCACAATGTTTTTAATTTTTGTATAAATTTATTGATTTTTCTAAGTATAATTGGTTTCAAAGTCTTTAATATAAATAAGTGTATAAATGTTATATACAAAAAAATTTATTTTTTATTTTTTTTATTGCTGCAATTCATTCCGAGGCTATTCAAACCTTTATTTGTGATCAATAGGAATCCATCTTCTTAGACTGGTATGGCGAATTGCTAAAATATTATTTAAAATAATCTGTTATACCCAGTTTTACATACAATCATAGTATATATTCAAATATTGGTTATACCAACAAGTAAATGCGATTAATCACAGAGTTTTGGTTGGCGTCTTTGAATATCACATTGCAAAGTGGTTGCTACCGTAGACCACAAATAAAAAACAAAAAATAATATTCTTATTTTTGTCCAAAGGCTTTTAATTATACTAAACTAATATGCATCTGGTTCGAATAAAGCTCTACCACTTGCTAAGATAGAATATGGCAACTACGAATGACAAAATTAGCGAAAATTGAACTTATCAATTTTCATTCAGTACAGTTTAGAAAACAATACATATTAATAATCACTTTCCTACAATGATTACAACGATTAATAATAACGTTTTTAATGCAATAACTCAAAAATTATCTGCAAAATTCTACATAAACTACAGGGTGCGGCAAACAAAAATCTGATACTATTTTTCTGATAGGCGCATCCGAGTAGAACAAGGAACTGTTTGGGAAAATTTCGAAACACCTCCAAAATATCGAGTTACGGGTAAAAAAACCGGTTTTAGCCCGACTTTAAATTTGTTTTCGGATATACAAAAAAGATAAAAAAGAAAGAGAAAGAGAAACAGACCTTCTAAATTATATATAAGTCATTTTAGTAGCCTGGAAGATATAGGTGTATTCATTCATTCTTTTTTTCCACATTTTTCGACTTTAGATGCAAGTTTGGGAACTATTTTATATAGGATTCGTACTTTTCATGAATGAATTAAGAAATTACATTAAGTTGTGAATAAAATAAGACTTAAAGTTTAGAAATCCGTTGGAAATTGTCGGAGTTATTGAATTTTCAGTAAGCAACTACTGAAGATATTATGCAATTATTATAAAATTTTAAACTTTTACCCTGCCTTTACACATGCAAGTTATCACATCGAAAGTAGCGAAAAGATAGCCAAAAGTCTTGCAAGTAGCTTGAGTCACAGCCAGTTGCAAGTTCAAAATGTTCACGATGCGTAAACATCTATTGCAAATAGCTTTACGGCAGGGTAATATAAAATTAATGAAAAAATATTTTGATAAAAATTTTTTTTTTCAAAAGGCGTAAAATATATGTTTAAAAATACCTTTAATTTGCATTGTTGGGCAGTTATGCTCTTTTTTATTTATAAAATGGTATTAATGTAGTGAAAATCAACTATAAATTTATACAAAACTCAACCTCGGTAACACTGTTTTTTCATTTGTAATTTTACTTGCCGCAAGTGCCAAAAATTTATTTGCAAGTTGAGTTGGAAGTGCGAAAAATGTGATGGAGTTAGTAAAAAAGTGTGAGTGTATTGAGTTTTTCGAACTTGCGTTTATGTGTAAACGCCGGAAAAATTTTATGATTTTTTCATGAGCTGCTCTACTAAAAAGCCGTCAATTTCCAACGGATTTCTAAACCCTACATCGTATTTTTTTAAAGGTTAATATAATTTTTTAATTAATTCATGATACTACGGTACCTATATAAAATAGTGCGTAAAGACGTATCTAAACTTTAAAAATGTGCAAGATTATGATGAAAAATGTGTTTTCCTGAGAAACACACCCAGATCCTTCAAGGCTATTAACGTATATATCTTTTCTCCATATCGGAAGAAAACTAAAAAGGGTAATATGCGGCTAAGTTATTATCTTGGAAGTGCATTCAGATCCGAAAAACCCGTTTTTTACCCGTAATACGTGATTTTGGAGGTGTTTCGAAAATTCCAGGCACATATTTTTCTACTCGATAGCGTCGATCAGTAAAGTAAAATCATTTCCCAGGTATTTCAACTTCATTCTTTTTTGTCGCATCGTGTTATGTGAAACTCACAAAAAAAATTTTTTTTAACAAAAAGATCATCATGAATTCCTATTTTCACTCATAAATTAGATTTTGTGGAATATTTGAAAAGTGAGCTGGCGTGGTGTAGCGGTTAAAGTGGTGCAACCCAGTTTTAAAACTCAGCGAGGATGAGAAAAGCGTTTATCGCGACGTCGGATTTAAAATAACTTTAAGGCTTTAGCCCTTCTTAAGATGATCCATCCATCCATGGGAGAAAAAAAGGGTAGCAGCAAGATGCAGGATGAGCAGCAAATACCAAATATACAGAGCTCATTGCACAGCAGATGGCGGCACCAATATCAGTAAAAACAATTAACAACGCAACTTTGGATTTTAAAGGCTAAAGAGACTTAAGCCCTCCTCTAGATGATTCGTTCATCAACGAGGAAGGAAAATAAAAAGGTAAAATTCTGTTATAAAAGCAGCAAGGCTCCAAATAACTTCTACACCAACTACACGGATGGCTTTGTTTCTAGGCAATGACAGATGGTAACACAAACATCTACCATAGACACCTGCTACAGTAGACAAATCACTTGCTTAACTGGAAAACAAAAATGATTGCAATTAAACTAAATCTGGCTATAGATGCCTTGTGGAAGCATTACACTTTCAAAGGTAGTAACGAAAAAAAAAAAAACTAGTAACGTGACTTCACTTAGATAAACTTTGCATCAACATTGAAAAAATCGTTTAAATATTTACATAAATTTCGAAAAAAACCACAAGATTTACAAACTATATTTAATTATATATGGACAAATTCCGTGCTAAGGATTGATTTATAATTAACTGTAACTGTGAAAAAATTTTTGCCTTAAAATTAAAAAGTCTGTCTATCCGCCAGGTATGCCAAGCTGTCATGAAATTTTTTCCTAAATACTTTATGATATTTTAGTATCGCGTCTTTAACAAAGATTACAGAATTACTAAGAATATAAAAATTGTAATAAAGAAAAAATATATATTGGTTATGCAGCGGGTAGTGCTATTTGGAGCAAAATTTTTCTACGATTAATTATCTATATCTCTTAACTGTTATTGCGTCAACCCAAAATTTTATCTAACATTGTTACCGACGTTTTCAGAACAATGTATTGAGTGTGATGTATCATACAAACTGTTTATCTTGAAAGAGGCGCAAGTGCATTTTTTTTATTTCGAGCAAGTCCATGTGTGCAAAAAGTGGAGATAATGGTATTTAGTTTTATCTTGTTATGATCTTTCTGTGCTAAAAAAATAATTTTTAATAAAAAAATTGTTGTTGTGACAAATCCATCTAAAGAACCATTTCAACTTTCAGCTTACCTCTGGCGATGATGACAAATATCAGAGGAATGACTAGAATAAAACCCCATCTCCTGGAAAAAAATTTCAATTCTAAATAAGGATCGCCACCACCACCACTTAGCCACCGGTGACCAGTCCGGGGCAGAAGCTGTAGGCGGCACGTGTCACTAAGCCGTACCAGAGGTATTCTGGTGCTAAGGAAATCATGAGACTCAGGGATTCCGATCTCTGCGCGATTGTTGGATAGGCCCCCTTGTGGGAGCTTCGTGGTGGCTGTGGTTTAGACGTAAAGCGCAGGCAGAGCGCGAGCTCAGTGTGGTGTTGCATCTCCTCAACCGGGTGCTGTGACCCATATCACGGCAGGATAGTCTCCGACTCCCCACAAAGATGTGAAGATTATGAGTGTCCTAAAAACACGCCTTCGAATTGATACTCGCTTGTGATATTCACTTGTGGGTAACACAGGCGGGGACGTTGGTGGACGCACCGTGGTGTATGCTGCACGGTGAATACTTTCGTTCAGCCAGATGACACCACCACTTAGCAAGAATCTTCACCACTGCACACAATCAAATGGAGGCAAGCTACAGTAGATTAATCATCCACTTAGTTTGAAAATAAATTTGATAACTGAAACTGAAACAAAGTAATGAATGCTTTGTGCTGTCTAGAGAAGTGGCGACAAAAAAAAAAAAAAAAAATAGTTTAGCTTCTAACAATAATTTTCTTACTTAGTTTTGTTTTTTACAAAAAGTTCAAGTGCAAAGTTCCCAACGTGTTCCTACTTTATTCTCTTATAATACTGCAATATGTGTAAAATAATATCGCATTGCAAATATGCATTTTTAAAGTCCGACTGAACTAAGTTTATAGTAAAATTGCTATATTATATCACGTTCTTAAATGCCAGCAGCCAGACAAAACAGAAATAATATTTTTTGCAGATGTTAAAAAAAAAGAAAAAAAAATACTAGTAATGCGAGTAATTATGCACGTATTTTTCTAATATGGCTTAAAGTATGCAATTATAAATAAAAGATTGACCATGATCAAGTTCAAGTTGAGATCTCAATGAAAAGCTACAAAACATATGTTAAAGGTTAATATCAGCTTTAAGAAATTTAATAGTATGAAGTAATTGAACAAGTAGACTTATTTTTTAATAGGTAATAAGTAACAAATATTTTATATGACTCAGTACAGTTCATACAATTTTGTAAAATTTCCCTTAATGTAAAATAGGAAATATTATCTTGACACTTTGAGTATGGCATGTACCACCGGTATCTTACACGCAAATGGCTTATCTGGTTTAGTTTTGCAGTATAACACATTTTTGTTAAAAACATATCGCTAATTTACTTCGTTAGTGTCATAACTCAAAAACATGATTTTTTAGTTAAGTATTCTAAAATATGCGGAATATTGTGATTTAATTTTGCGTTCTTTCCGATATCAATGTTAAACAATAGGAATGGGAAAATAAAAACAGATCTCTGGAAAAATTTTGTTGAGTTATGATACTAAATGAACCTACGCGCTTGTGTCTGAAGTTTTGTTACATAACATTGTATACAAAGCGCCGCACAGTGCGTTGTCCCATAGGCAAAAATTAAAAAAATCACTCACCATGAATTTTTATAAAATACACTACAATATATACTATTTTGTTTTAACTATATATGGGCGGTGGGCATGTCCGTTAACCTATTTTGTAAAATTTCACTAATATTTAAATTTAGCCCAAATAAATGTCTGCATGAAATTTCATTTAACTACGACAACTCCTTCTATTTTTTTCCTTTCTCTCTATGGGATCGATGCACTGTAAGCCGTCCTCAACGTGTTAAATCGACTTCTGTAATATAATATCTTATGATAATTAATATTTTGTCTGACCTTGATTTAGTCCCTAAAAGCACTGTAACATGTGAATTGGATTAATTGTGCATAAATTCATTTCCTTTTGAATTAAATTTTATTTCTTTTTATAGCCCATTTACACTACATCGGTTTGAAAAATTTCTCAAAATCTAGAATATTTACACTCTTTACTCATTTATAATAATAATTTTTTAATAAATATATATTTTTTTTAATTTCAAATATATTTTTTTTCTTATACAGCTTTTTTTATAACAAAAAATGGAGTTGCATTTTACGAGATTTCAACCAAATTTTGTCAGTAAGTAGTTAAATTTAAAACATTTTGATTGAAATCCCGTAAGTATGGTAGATTTGGTTGTACCGTAAATGCACTATTAAGGTAGTTTTATGAGAAAAAAATTTTCTTCTCTTTATAGCAGAACTACTAAAAAGTTTGTCGTGATTTTATGCGATGATAATTTGCCTAACAGTGTTGCCAATTTGGCGCCTTTCGCGCTCCAAAAGTAGCATTTTTCTCTTTAGCGTTTTTTCCAAAAAAAACCGCTAGGTTAGTGCTTTTCTTTTTTTCTAATTTATATAATTTATGGCCTTAAAATGGAAAATTATTACTTTGAAAATTATATTGGGTTATAAATTTAGTAATTTCAAAACAGACAGTCTGTCAAAGCTGTCAGCTGTTAAATAACTGTCATCTGAATCGTCAATTATTTAGTGAAAGGCTTGCCATTTACAGATTTTGCCAAAACATCATTGCATCTGGAAAAAGTGTCAGTGAGCTGCAGAAATTATTAAAAATTCTTTACTGAATTTATTATAATCAAAATATTTGTTTACAATTTTATTACATTTCATAGCATTTAACGCTTTTTTATAGCGCGTTACTTATTTGGCCTTTTAAATAGCAGGACGGCGCGTTTTGGTTGTAAAAATTGGCAACAATGTTAACAAATATGCAGACATAAAGAGTGAAGCAAATAGAACACCCAACTATTGAATTTTATTTACGACTTTCTTGTTCCAATTCGAAAATAAATATGATTTTTAGTGACTTTAGTTGCTACTATTTGCCTTGTAAAATTTTCTTTTAAATCAGATATTTAAAAGAGCACCTTGGAGAGTGGTTCTTGAGAGACACAAAAATAATTTTTTATAAAAAAGGAGAGTTATTGATAACCAGACAAGTCATCAAAGCAATTATCAATTTTCTTCAATCAATGGGAATTGTTGAAAAATTGGTATACTAGGTGCCTCACGAACTAAACGATAAAAACATAGTAGACTGCCTTTAAATTGGTTTTCAACATTTTTTTTCTCTTGAGATCAGCATTTAGGGGATAATCCTTACTCAAGCGGTGCATTTTGCTGGTACCAGGAAAGTAAGTTATTAGAGTAGAGCAGAGTAGTGTCTGTGGATTTAAATTCGATTTAAAGTTCGATTTAAATTTGTTCAAGTCGTAAGTACAGATAAGACATTCGCATGAAGATTGGTTCACAAATGAACAGTGAGATCAAGGAACGAATTCTCCTTATAAATTGTAGTGCAATTCACTGGACAATCAACTACAAAGGGATACGCTCTACGAGAAATACGAGGACTACATACAAATATATGATTACTAGGAATTATCGTCAGAACATATTCCGTTATAGTACCGATAGAACAATGAGACACCCGCCACCTTTCGACGATGCTCTAATGAATCTATAGAGTTGGCTACCCTACCATCATTAATAAAAACATTGGGCTTCTCCTGTATGCGGTCTAAAAGCTTCAAAATAGATTTCGAAGCACCAGCCCATACATGAAAGTTGTATTCCAATTTGAGTCGCATATAGGTCTTGTAAATATTAAGGAGATCAGATGGAGTGAAGTAATTCTTACACAGTCTGAAAAAACCAAGTTCCTTGAAAACTTCTTTCGACACTCGAAATATGTGATCGTTCCAATGAACGTCACAGTAAATTCTCATGCCAAGAGTATCAAGAACATCTGAATCCTCAATATTTACATTACCCATAGATCACGTCACCACGTCTGTCTGTCAGACAACAACATTAGGTCTTGCGCTCATTAAAGTCGACCCTATTCAAGCGACTCCACTCAGAGATTCTTCAGGTCGCTTGTAAGTGTGTCGTTTATATTCGGCCTACGATCAAAAGAATATGAATGACAAATATTTCAAAAGAGTAGATAGGATTGGAAGTGAGAAAAAGAAAGTATTTAAGAAATACTAGAAATAGAGTTGAAGAAAGGACAGAGTCTTGCCCTCATCGAGTAACACGCGATCGTAAACAGCGCTTTTTGTACCAACATATCACGGAAGATAATGATTGATGTCTATACATAAATATGAAACAAAGAAAGGAATGCCTGGCTCAAGTAGAATACACTAAAAGCGAGAGTTAAGCCTGACTTTCATCCAAAAATGATCACATGATATAGATGGGACTGAAAGGTCAGGGTGCGCTGTGAAATGCTCTAAAAAATTCTATAACTAACAAAGACTCCACTGCGTAGAAGAGGTTATTTGAGTGAAAAACCTCAGCGATTGATAGTATCGCACAAGTCGCCAAAACCGTACTCGAAGAACTCTAATAGAATATCTCTTGTGTTCGTCGTTTTATTTGGGCCGTGCACCGATAGTTTACCATCTTTTCCGTTTTCTGCTGAACCATATGAACGACGTTTACTTCGCCAATGTTGAGAACGATAACAACCCGGTCGATTTCTGGCGGAATGGCATTGACAAATTCGGTGAGACAAAATTGATTGAGTTTTGTTTAAATGAAAAATCTACGCTATTTGGGTTGGGGTATCCCAAATATATTTATTATAGTCTTTATAGTCTTTTTGCTTATTTCTTAAGATTTTTTCTACCTTTCAAAGCAAAAATGTCTTAATTCCTTAAAGACCCTGTAAAACTATTTATCTACCTTCTATACCGATTATACAAATAGCAACCGTTTGTCTACTAAAATGTCTAGTTTTACCATGCTTAACTGTGTGTTATTTCTTAAAATTTTTTCTTGCATTTTTTTGTTCTCTTTAACCTGCAACGTTTTTCATTCATTGGCTGTAATTATAATTTTCATAAATCTTCATCACATTTAATTGTGTTTGATAAGCGTGGAATATTCTTTTAAGTTAGAACCTCTTCATACAGTGGAACAGAAGATCTTTATCTTAATTTATCTGGTTGTATTTCTGGGTTTTATTTTTGCTTTTTTTGTTTTGTTTTTACTCTGCTGTATTTTTATTTTTTTAAGTTTACTTGCCGCCGTTTAAGATTTCATTTCTCTTATGAGTTTTAAAAGGGTTTTTCTCTTGATACAAATTTTTTTTATGGTCACGAGAATTACTGATTGATGCAATTTAGAAGTTGTATTTGATTGTTAAAGTTAAGTGGACTATGTACATCATGGCTCCTGAAACTTTTATTGATGTACGATGTATATTAAGAGTAACGTTTTATGCACAGCGAAAAAGAATATGCTGTACGAGTAAATACTTCCTGGTAATTATTGGCATACTAAACGACGATCGATTGATATCATTCTTTGTTAAAGTCATTTAATTTGATTATAATCTTTAAATTTACAAACACGTACTATTTTATTTTTATAGCCTTTTGCATACAATTTTGCTTATGAACTTCTTCTCATGGGTGGCATAAATATTAACGGTGAGGAAAAAAATGTTCACGTACCAATATTTTTGTTTTTTAATTTTACATAAAATTCACATTTATTTACAAATACATAATACAGTATTG
The DNA here is from genome assembly GCA_023159175.1 of Wohlfahrtia magnifica. Lineage (NCBI taxonomy): Eukaryota > Metazoa > Arthropoda > Insecta > Diptera > Sarcophagidae > Wohlfahrtia > Wohlfahrtia magnifica. The sequence goes on along the minus strand of JAKWBJ010000226.1, from coordinate 10,046,639 downwards.
TATGTATTTAAAAGTTATAAATTTTAAATAATTGTGTATAAATATTAAAATAACATAAAACATTACATGCATGAAATAGTAAAAAGTGCATAAAATATTATATACAGTGTGTCCGGCGGGAAGGTATACAACTTTGTTTGTTTATAGTTTTTGATTATATGAAAGAGAATGGACCTTATATTGATAGATGTTTTATTTAATGTGGGCAATTATGTATGGAATACAATATCAGATAAATGCCCGCCTCTGTTAGCCTCACAAATGCGAGCCCTTTTGAGCACATTTTTCATTCCATTCTCACACATTTCACGCGGTATTTCATTAATTTCATCACGAATATTTTGTTTGAGTTGCTCCAGAGTTTCTGGTTTGTTTGCATAAACCTTGCTTTTCAGATATTCCCACAAAAAGAAGTCCGGAGCAGTCAAATTAGCGACCGTGGAAGCCAATCAACATCACCATTCCTTGTAATAATTTGTTGTCGAAAGAGGTCTCGCAGTAATTCCATTTTAATCCTGGCTGTATGCGATGTGGCACCGTCTTGTTGAAACCACATGTTAGTCAAGCCCAAAGCATTCAGTTAGGGCGCTAAAAAGTTTTCAATCATTTCACGATATCGCTCCCCATTGACAGTTACCGTTACTCTGTTTTCAGTTTCAAAGAAGTAAGGTCCAATGATTCCATCTGACCAAGTTGCACACCAGACTGTCACTTTTACTGATGAATAATTTGAGAGTTTTCCATTGCCCACTACCGATTATTCTGTTTATTCACATAACTATTCAAATGAAAATGTGTCTCATTATGATTTTTTCATGAAAATCAGGGTTGCCATGGGCGGGCTGTAACATCCTATTGGCATATGAACACGGCGTAAATGGTCTTCTAGAAGCTCTTGTGTCAACTGAATCTTAAATGGAAACAATTGCAAATCTTTGTGCAAAATTGTGACCAAGGACCAAGCCTCTGAGCACGGCGTCGAATTGAAGTTGATGGATTGTTTTGAACACTTTTTGAACAGCAGTAATGTTTTCAGCCAATCTTGCATTACGTTGTGGTCGCTCTTTCTTCGAAACGATACACAACACGATAAATAGCGCGTCTTGTTGGCACTTTTTTTCTCTCAGAAATTGCACTTAACTTTCTGATTGTCAGAGTAATCGATGATAGATTTTGATAAAATATTTTAACGATTAAAACATGTTGGTTTACTAAATATTTTTTCATAATAAATTTACCACGTCTCTACTACACGACTGCCAAACATGAACTGTGAAGACTATGGTTTACCAAAATGGCTGCAAAACAAAGTAGTATACCTTCCCGGCGGACACCCTGTATGTATATTGAATAATAACTTTTAAATAATATAATTATTTTCTAATAATTAAAAATTCACTACAAAAAGTTAAAAAGGGTGTCCACAATTGAGGTATAATTTATTTTAATAAAAAAAGGTTTTTTATCGTAGTGGCTCGGCAGGCTCCCAATCTTAGCAAAATTATCAATTACGTTTTTCAATAAACTGTTGTTAGTGGTCGATATCTGCTCGATAATGTTGGATTTAAGCTGTTGAACTATTGTGGGATTATTGCTGTATACTTTCGACTTCAAAAAACTCCATAAAAAAATTTAAATGTGTCAAATCGCACGACCGTGGTGGCCAATTTAGTCTTCTTCTACGCGAAATAATGCAATTTGCGAACTTTTCTTTCTTTCTTGTGGTGTGACAAGTGGCACCATCCTGCTCAAATCACATATTCTCTACGTCTATATTATCAATTTTCCGTCTCTCAGTAGCGATTTCCATTGACTCCAGACTCAATTAGTCAAAGTTTATCAAAGCTCAAGGTTTGAATTTCATTCACCTTTTAATTATTGTCTATGTTACTAACAGCATATGACAACATTATTTGTGTTCTCCGTTTTTCAAATCATGTGTGCCTTTAACAATGACAATACGAGGCTTACTGTGTCTAGCGTCTTTAAAATTGCTTTTTTGGAGTTTAAAAATTTTTTCTAAATTAATACCAATTTTTAAGGTTTATAATACAAAATTATATCCATAACGCTAAGTTTGAACGACAGTGTTTTTTTTTTCTCGTAACTCACTCTCTCATTCGTATTTCAAATCACAATTATTAGCCAAATTACATTATTCTCGCACAATTCAGTTTAAATTACCGAACGAACCAGACGCATGCACAAAAGAAAAGATCTTGCCGATATTCCGTCTGCCACACGGTTCCCCCGGGTATGCGAGTGACCCCTAACCAAGATAATCATCAGGTCTGAATGTCACGCCATCTCATTCAGAGATGCCCGGCATCCACACACCAGTCGCGATATCGAGTAGACACCGGAGAGCGCTCTGATCACAGCCAGACTGTTCGTACAGATTTGGATATCACTGTCATATACCCCTTAGTACATCAACCAGTCCGCTGATCTTCGCCTGTAAGACACTGCAGTGGTCCGAAAGTCTAAAGAATTCCATCTCCCCGTATACGGGAATAAAGATACCGCCCCCAACCCTTTCTGAAGATTTTAATCCATCCGTGTATACCTCAACAGAACCGGGTCCAATTACCGGCTCTGGTGAGATGCACACGGAGAACATTCAATCTGCCTAGCTATGAGGTCCGCTGGAAGCCAGTTCAGTAGTAAAAACAAGGCTTTCGAAGGAATGGAACTGAGCGCATCTGTAATCACTAGTGCTTCACTCCACAGAACCATATAAAACATCCTACAATATGTGAATTTCTCCAGAGACCCCCACCATATAACCACCATACATAAGTATAGGCTTGATTACCGCGTTAAATACCCAATTGAAACTCCTAGGATTTAGACCCCAGGACTTTCAAACGGCCCTACGACAGGCGGTGGAATGCGGGATTATCCCCAGATACTTCGCGCTATCCGACAGCCCCAGCTCACCACCGTGCAAGCGCGGTAGGGAAAACGACGGAACATGAACATTCAGTGCCACCAGAGCCGACCCTGTAAATTATTAAAAATCAATGTGATCTCCAATTTTTATCAGTTTTTTGTCACCACCAGCTGTCAAGAATAAAAGACAAATAAAATAACAATCGTTCGCTGTACGGATTTCATTTTCTAGCAGCTTTTCTATTTGCTGTAAAAACAATTCTTTTAAATATACATTTCAAAAATTATTTTGTATTACCTTTTCTTTCAACTGTGAGTACACAATTTACACAATAAACAAGAAAAAGACCATGCGTACAGGGCAATTCATATAAGCAATTTAAAAAGCGAAATATTGTGCAAGCATAGCACAAATGAACATGCAACACCCGCAGATATATATATACACGATTGATATATATATATATCACACGATTGATTTAAATAAATCAATCTGATACAAATTTTATTGTAACAAATTAGCGCACAATAATTAAATTGTCCCAATTAAAAATTCTGGTTTCACACGATTGTCTTATTTTATACAAACGATGTATTGAATATAATTGTCCCAACGCTGTCACACGATTTTTCTAGTTTACGGCAACTCTGTGAATTAGCTGTTACGGTAAATTAAATTAATTTATTTTTTTGGTGTTCAAAATGGGTCGTTCTTTCGAAAAACAAAAATTGATTTTTTTTTATTTATATTGAAGTCATTTAGTGAACAAATAAATAAACAGAATAAGAAGTTTTTGGGTCAGAGATTGACTCACAAGAAGAGCCATTGATGGTGCATATGAGAAAACATTTTAATAAAAAAAAAAATTGATTCACTAAAATATTTATTTATTTAAATCGGAATACAATTACAAATTACATATAATCGTCTAAAGTAAAGATGATTTTTTCTCTAAAAAATATACAAAATTCATCGACTTTGATTATCCGCTAGATAAAAAAAAATAAAAATAATAAAAAAAGGAAATGGTGGAAGTTTATAAATAATTGAAAAAAAATGCATATCTTAAGTGATTTTATGTGATAAACACGTGTTTTTTCAGAAAGAAATCAATTAAAAAATAAATATTAGTGATTATTGTCTACTTCAATTTCCACACAAGAATACAATAAATATTGGTGAATTTTTGGAATATGCATTGCTGTATGATTGCCGATAAAGCTTTCACACGATTGTCGCATCAGGGTTACATTTGAGTGGTATAAATAAGCACAATAATATTGTGTGTTGCCATATGAGCCAATATATTTTACAATCACACGATTGACATCATGACCATTTTTTTCCCGTCACTCCTCTTGGAAGAATATGGCTTCCACAAAGCATCTCCATCTAACACGGCTTACAGCTGTTAACTTTGCCTCTTCCCATCTTAGATTGTTCTGTCTCAGTTCTTGGATAATTGTTCGTCTCCAGGTGTTTTTTGGTCGACCTTGATCTCTTGAGCCTTGAGGATTTCACTCGAGTGACATTCTAGTAATACTTTCTGGACTTTTTCAGGTGGTGTAACCGATCCATCCCCACTTTCTTTTCCTTATCTGTTTCAGTATGGGTTTCTCATTAGTCAGGCTCCAGAGTTCTGTGTTACTTATGGTGTTAGGCCAGTATATTCTGCATATTATTTTGTGGCACTTGTTAATGAATACCTGGAGTTTGTGTGTGATGTTATTCGATACAAGCCAGGTTTCATTGCCATACACCAGGACCGATATAACACATGAGTTGAATATTCTGGGCTTAGTTCGTCTGGATATATGTGAGCTTCTCCACACTGACTGCAGTTGTCCAAATGCAGCTTTCGCTTTATTGAGCCTGTTATCTACGTCTGTTTCTGCGCCACCATTTGTACTTATTTTACTTCTTAGATAGCCGAAGCTATCTATATACTCGACTGGCTGGCCCTGTAGCATAATGTTTTCCATGCTTCCTTCATAGTCCAAGTCTTCGACTTGGCGTGAGAGACTCCATGTGATCCCTCTTTTTTTCGAACAGACTTTGCTCATTATGTCATCTAGCACGATGGTGAATAGCTGAGGTGATAGTGGGCATCATTGTTTAACTCCAGCATTGGTGTGGAATGGTTGGCTAATGTTTCCGTTGTGGAGAACTGAAAGTTCTGCATCCTCATACATCGCTCTAATTATTCGAATTATCTTCTGCGGTACTCTTTTGGTTCTTAGTGCTTTCTATATAGCCGTTCGCCTGATGATATAAGACGCCTGCTTGAAATAGACGAATAGTAGATATTTTACTTCGTAAAGTATTGACCTGATCTACGCAGCTTCTATTCGGTCTGAAGCCAGCTGGTTCGTCTCGCAGTATGTTGTATGTTCTGCTCTGAAGCCTCCCCTGTGTTATGACTGCAAGTATCTTATATATGGTGTTAAGTAGAGTAAATCCTCTCCAATTATTACAGTCTTTTAAGTCGCCACTTTTTGTTAACTTTACAATGATGCCCTTCTTCCACGTAGGAGGCAGCCTCTCCTCCTACTGATGTGATGTGAGGCAGTAGAAATTCAGCTGTGGCTTGGAGAATTTCCGCTGGTAGTCCACCTTCGCCTGCCGCCTTATTATTTTTCAATTGACCAATCGCCTCTTTTATCTCATTCAGTTTGGAAGGGTTGCATGAATTCTTAAACTGTTTTCCTCATCTATGTTCTCAACTGTTTGGCTGTCCTCAGTAGTGTTAGTCACGTTACTTATTTCATTAAAATGCTCTCTCTCTGTGTTTGTGCATCATTGTTCGTTATTAGTGTACCATTTTTATCAGCAACGCCTTGGTTCCTATTACACTTTTGATTAGTGAGATATTTAATCGTCTGATGTAGTTTTCTCATGTTATTCTGGCCAGCTGCTTCTTCTGCCGCTGTTGCCAGTCGTTCCAGGAACTTTCTTCTGTCTCTTCTCGCAGCTTTCTTTACTTGTTTTGCCAGTTGATGGTATTGCTGCCTCAAGGTATTGTTGTTATTCAGCTGCAGTTTTAGTTCCCTTCTTTGAGAAACCAGGTTCCAAGTGTAATCTGTAATCCAAACTATTCTATTTGGTTGCACTACACCAAGTGTTTCCTCCGCGACTTGATTATATATTGCTTTGATACGACAATCGTGTGATCCTACCTTAAGTCTCAATAGACTTCTTTGTCTTGTACATAATTATGTTTAAGTGTTTTGAGAAATGTTAATATATTTTTAAGACTATTTTTATATCTATTTACCTTGTCTTATTTTTGACTTCTAATGACCTAATAAAACTGATTGTTTCCAATTAAAAGGCTAATTTTAAACTTAATTATCTTAAGCAAATTTATAACTGATACATTTTATTTTCGATTATAAATGTTATTAGAATTAACTAAGCAAACTACTACTATTAAAGTCGTAGCAACTACTACTGTTATGTGGCATTAAATGTTATTTAATTATTATTCTTCTTCTTCTTCTTACTCTTGCTGCTACAACTGTAGTTCAAATCAAATTTTAATCCTTAAGCCAAATCTTTGTCTTTATAGATTATTCGCAATACAAATAAAACGTGGTCATATGTCATTACAAGTTCATGTGTAATTGTCAGGAAATGTTCATGATTCTCGTATCAAATACTTGTTTAGCACTTTATTTGCTTGTGGCATTTGTGGGGAATACAGAAAAGAAGTCAATAAAAATGTTTAAAACAGTAGTTAAAAATCGGTTTACTCTATAGAGAAGCAAAAACAAATAAATAAGCCAACTAACTAAATAAAACTGTAAAATAAAGTAGTATCATGGTAATAGTAATCGTCTTACTTTAAACATATCAACTGTAATTTTTGTTTTTATTTTTGGTTAAGTTACACCCCATGTTTAACCATATATTTGGGATGGGCTAATGCTTTTTCTTTTCTAAACCTTTAATTTTTTGTGTGTGTTTTTTTTTGCATTTTGCTAGCCAAATAGACGGATGAATGGACAGACAAACAATACAGCTGATATATGGACAATCCAACAAACATTTCTGACCAAACCTATCTACCTGTTTCAAATTGACATTTCAATGCATTTATGATTTTTATCTTTTACTAGTACTAGAGAAAAACTATAAATAAATAATACATATATACTTATGGATGTATATGTGTGTGAGTAGATATGTATGTGTATACATACGTATATGTATATATATATTTTATTAAAGCTGCTATTGTCAAGTGCTGCTGCCTTAAATTGAACTGATTTAGATAAATTGTGCACGATTTCACGTGCAACTACTCTTCTGCTTAGATTTGTTGGAGTTTTTCTTTGGAAATAAAGCAAAACACAAATCTATTCCGTTAAGTTCAAATGAATTAGAAAATATTGGAATGCTTATAGTTGATTATAAACATACCCTACAAAGAAAACAATGATATCTTTTTTAATTGATTCGAATATATATAAATTGATTTACGTGTCTTTTTTGTTATAAAACAAAATAAAAAAATGTTCGTAAAAAATACGATAGATTTTTATAAATAAGTAAATTAAATAAAAACGAAAGACTTAAGGCACAAACTTATTGGTTTCATTGCATTTACTCAAATTTTCTGATTATTGTCTTTATGTATTCCCTTTTATTAATGCCTTATCATTATTGTCTTTTAGTTTAAGGTCCATAAGTTCCACAGTGAATCATATGGCTATTGCAAATCTATTTGTTTGAAACTAATACTTTTTTGTGGCTCCAAGTTGAATGTTCCAAACAACGGGTGATTATTTAAGAGCTTTCGGATTTGATTAAAAAAAACATAAAATTTGGAGAAATATATGAAATTTTTATTTAAAATGATTTCATGTAAATGTTGTCCGCGGCTACACCTCAAATGATTCATATGCTGAGTCCAATTTTTTGGCATACCCTCTCCAACTAATCGGCTGGTATCTCACAAATAACTTCTTCAATATTGGCTTTCAGTACGTCAACCGCTGCAGGTTTGTCCCTATAGACAAGAGCCTTAACATAGCCCCACAAAAAATTGTCTAAAGGCGTTAAATCGCACGCTATAGGCGGCAAATTGACTGGCCACAAACATGAAAAAACTATTCTCAATTGAGGCATTGTTTCGCGTGCTAGTGGAATGTGGCACCGTCTTGGTGAAACCAACCACATGTCAGTCAGGTCCAGTGGTTCTATTTTGGAATAAAAAATTCTAATCATAGCACGGTAGCGCTCGCCATTCACAATAACATTACTGTCTTAGTCGCCTTTGAAAAGAACGGTCCAATGATGGCAGTGTCCATAACTCACACCAAATAGTGCATTTTACGACATGAATTGGCAGTATTTGCAATACTTCTGGCTGCTCTCCACCAAATACGGAAATTTTGCTTGTTCACTTATCCATTCAACCGGAAATGAAGTTTCCAATAAAAAAGTATGAATTTTGAGCATTAGATTGAAGTACCATTTTAATTTTAATAAAAAAATACATTTTTTTCAGATATTAAAAAGTAATTTTATTTCAGTTACAAATTATATTGGTCAATTACCTCCTTACAGGCTTGGTAGGCTCACAATCTTTGACCAAAGTTATCAACCATGTTCTCAATAAACTGTTTTCAATGGTTGTTTGCTGTATACTTTCGATTACAAAAAAAAACCCACAAAAAAATCCAAAGGTGTCAAATCGCACAATCTTGGTGGCCAATTTACTCCTCCTCTACCAGAAATAATGCGATTTCCGACCTTTTTTTCAAAAGATACATTGTTTCTCTTACTGTGTAAGAGAACCACATATTCTCTAAGTCTAAGTCAAGTCTCCAAGTCTAAGTTCCGCCACAAAAAGCTTCGGATTATCACCTTGTAGCGATTTCCATTGACCATTCGTTTTCAAAAAAAAAAAAAAATATATGGTCCAATGATTTCTACGGACCACAAACCACATCAAACCGTAACTTTTTGTGGATGTAATGGTTGCTCTAAGATAACTCTTGAATTATCTTCACCGCAATTGTGGCAATTCTGCTTATTGACAGAGCCATTGGCCTGGAAATGGCCTCGTCGGTAAAGATTAATTTGTTAATTCTCACTATTTTCTTGTTTTCGATGGCCCAAGAGACGAATTGCCGATGTAATGCGTAATCAGCTGGTTTTATTTCTTGGGTCAGCTAGATCTTATAAGCCTTTAAATGTAGGTCATAACGCGGGATGTAAAAATGTGTAAAAACCAAAAAGGCCTAAGAAGCAAAAAAATTGCTGAATTCAAAAAGAAAACATTCATATTAAGCTTAGAATATTGTTGACAAGAACGTGATACTCCGAAAAGTTGCATCATAATTCATCAAAAACTCGATTTTTAATTTTTTGTTACCTTGGGCTTTTTGTATTTTATATGACATACATATGTACATATGTATATGCATGTTTATAACTGATATTGACATTTAGATTTTAGAGCATATTTTTAAAATTTTTTAGGTCATATTTTTGGATATTTAATGCATCTTTTATGCGCATAAAGCATTTTTTAGAGCATATTTTTAAAACTTTTTAGGTAATATTTTTGGATATTTAGTGCATATTTTACGAGCATAAAGCATTTTTTGAGAGCATATTTCTAGTTTCTCTGGTAATAAGCATTGTTGGACGTATTGAAGAGAATTTCATGAAATGTAGAATCATTGAAATGAATTACAAAGGTGCAATATGAATGGGATAATTCGTATAAATAATTCAAACAGCAAACAAAATTATTCGGAGTCTCGTGGGAATATGCTATTTTAGAAATTGCTTTCTTTCCAGTTATTTATTTATTTCTTATTTAATTTGGCAAGACATAAAAAAATTTAAGCTTTTGCAGCAAAGTATGTCCATAATAAGTCCTTTAAATCCTTCAAGATTCCTTAGTAAATTGTTAAGATTTTAAACTTTTCTATATTGATTTCTCTAATTCTTTTCTTTTCACTTAACGCCCAATTTTTGAGTAATAACTACCGATAAGAAGGGTGGCGTCGTATAGTGGTTAGAACGCACGCATAATAACATAAGCGGCCGAGATTCGAGTCGCAGTAAAGCACATGACGAAAGAATTTAATTGTGGTTTCGAGTGCTTAATAAAGAGACTTCCACTTCCCTCTAGACAACTCCATCTAAAAAATGAAGATGAAACCCCCTTGACCTTCCGGCTTAGCTCTGGCGATGATGACAAACACCAGACGAAATATTCAGGAAAAAAAATGCCACCTACTGGGAAAAAAATTATAATGTTAAGAAAAATCACCGCCACCACTTAACAAGGATTTTTACCACTACACAAATCATATGGAAGGGAGTTACAGAGGATTTATCATCTACTTAGCTGGAAAAATCAACTTGATTAATACAACTAAAACAAAGCAGTAAATGCTCATTTTATTTATTTGAATTTTGAATATGATGCCAAATGTAGGGTATCAAAATTAATCATGAACTTATACAGAACTAAATCAACAATTTTATTTGGTTTTATAAACTATATTTCTAACTGTAACTTTTTCTTTTTTCTTGCTGATTCGAAATATGTCTTGTGATGATACGCTATATGTCCATCTGTATGAATTTCTGTCGGTTTATACGTCTTCTGTATTCATGTATGTATCTAGTCGTAGCAATTTTAGTAAGAATATAATATTCTTTTATTTATTTAATATGCCACATGCGAATATTGTTTCGGTTTTGTCTTTTAATTTTTTTGCTGCTGCTGCTACTGCTACCGCTGTTGTATATTTTTTTTTTCTTCTTTCGTTTTTTTATCGATGATTGTTTGTCCAAATCATTAATATTTGATATATTTATCATTTGTATTTGGCATATTAGTGATTTGATTATGTCATTATTAATGCTTATAATTGACATTACACGCTAAATCAAAAAGTCACATCTGCTTGCAAAACGGTCAATCGCCGTTTTTTATGTTCTTCTCTTCTTCTTCTTTGGTTTTTTGTTAATAAAAATCATTCAAATTGATTTATTTCAATTCTAAACGTTTTTCATGTTCAATGACTTCATTAAATATGATTTATGGGAAAATTTTAAATATTCGTATTAAATGTCATTGATGATTGATACAAAGTGATGGGGAATACTAATCAAGAAGATTAAATTCTGCTTTTTGAAGATTAAGTGAAAAGGGCTCTTTAATGTCATTCGTGATTTGGAACTGTCAGCGGTAAATCACATGATTGAAAATTGTATTTTTTTTTTTTTTTTTTTTTTTTTGGCCACAGTTCATCGATATGTTGATAAGAAACTCAATAGATTATCTAAATGAGAACGTATAGATTAATGCTTAAGAATTTTAATATCATTTTCGTTTTATACCTGTATTGAAAAAATGATAATATTTTGTTTAATAATTTTTTCTAATTGGAAATAAAGGAATAATAAACTGGCACACCTTGATGAGTTACAGTTTCTGGTTTATAATTATATTGAAAGTATATTTATGTAAAAATATCTCAAGCGGAACTACACTTGCTTTATAAATGAATTACAGGTGCGCCAAAAAACAAAAAAGAAACGCTTGGAAAATGATACTATTTTACCAATAGCGCCTGTCGAGTATAACAGGGATGTTTGTTTAAGATTTTCAAAATACCTCCATTCTGAATTACGTGTAATCAAACGTACTGTTTTTCGTACTTTTGTCTATTTTTAAGCTAATAAACGAGCTGTATATTAAGCGGTCTTCAGTTTCCCAGAGGGCTTAGAAAAAACAGAATGAGGCTTTTAAAAGTTATATATTTCGTTTAAGCAAAATTGAGGAATATATCAAGCGAACATATTGTTACGAAAATTAACAATGCCTGAAGAGAAGATACTCTAAATGATGGCATTTACTGGTTTGTTTCAAGACTCTAGCGTATCTGTCACTGCTCTAATTGTCTGTGCTATTAAGAGTTCCACCACTTGCGTGTTTAACGGTGTTGCCAGCTCGATTCCTTTTTGTGTATTATGATTTTATTATTGTACCTTTCGAATTTGACGTAAATATAAATATGTATTTACTACAAGAATATTCGAAATTAATGATTTGCTATAAAAGCCTGACACTTTGCGCTTAGCAGTTCAGTTATAGTTGGGCAGTCATAGAGTAAAATTACTAAGAGTCGTGTGTTGAGTAAATTGGTGTATTAAGCGGATATTAAATAAGTTGGAGACTGTATAGTTATAACTGTATCAGGTAAAAGTGTGGAAATAAAGAGATGTATATATAAAACAACAACAACATGTTATTTATTTGATTTAATGCAATTAAAAAGTGGCAGTGGTTAGAGCGCACGTATAACAACACAAACGACCCAGGTTCAAGCCCCAGCAGAGGACATGCAAAGAAAAAAAAAAAAAAAAATTTAATTGAGGTTTCAAATGTTTAATAATAAAAAAAGGCTGCAAAAGGAACTCTGCAAACTTGAACTTATCCATCTTAGCCGATAACCCAATACTTATGAATTTACTGAGGAAGTATGTTTAGTTATAAATAAAGTTAAACTTAAAGCTTAGACATCTGTTTAGTAAAGCAACTTATGTCCTCATGGGATCCGCCATTTTCTTAAATTTTCCTACCGAGACAACAAAACTTGCTGGTGTCCTGTATTTAATCACCTTTTATTATAGATTCCTGAAACTTTGCAGTAATTATTTTAAGTACAGCTGCATCTGTCGTGTTTGTCATATTTTGCTGATATATTGCAAGATCAAAGAATCTGTGAGCCAGAAGGCAGAGCTGTGGAGTCAAAATCGTTTAAAGGACCTTGAATTCCCTTTCCGTTACGTAGGGTACTCTTAAGAATTATATCGTGGACTATATTAAAAAAAGTCGTGATAAGACACAACCTTGTGGAGTAACGATTTCACTTTCACCGTCCTGCTCAACGTTTCACCATGTTTATTTCTACAGACGGTTTTCTAATTAATGCCATAACCCGATCATATTGAATCATCGTGACAAAAGCTGAAAATCTTTAATCATCGATGACTAAAGATGAATTTTCTTTGGTGCCATACATGACTTCTTGAAGTAATTGTCCAAATTTTCTGAGATCACAGATATTGCTTTTGTCTTGCATTCTTAACAGACAATATCATCGAGAATCATTAGTGCTTTATTTGTTAACGGGGAGGTGTAGCAGACAGACTCCTACACCCTTCAGCATGTAGTCGACTCATAACAGACATTGTCGCTAAATTTCATCATATGGTCGACTCATGGCAGACAATGTCGCTTAATGTCAGCTTTCTTTAGTATGGTAATATTACAATACCTCCTTTTCAATTCATCAATGAAATTTTTTATTTACCATAATTTCATGCAAATTGCAACTTGATAGTGATCTTGTGACGATAATTTATCGCTGAAAATATCATAGTAATGGCAATGTCACTCAAATACGCCACCTGGAATAAGTGAGGTAAATATAAATGGGACGTTTTTACAATATAGTGTGCTCAGATCAAGCTGTAATTCAATTTGTCGAAAGCTTTTTCTGTGGTGATCGCCATTCAAGAAATTGCTCGTGGATAACATGGAGACTGTTTATACGGTCGATGGTTAATTGGATTGATAGATTAATGGATTTGTAAGGAGGAGATTTGTGAATCTTGTCAATTATTACCTCAGTGCTGGCGACATCATAACGTTGTGGCATGACCTCGTTGATTATGCAACTATTCTGGTCGGTAATATCGGCACTCCTTGAAATGTTAATTACTACGCATGGATCCTCCCAAAAAATTGGATAGGTCATTCTGGTATAAGAGTCTACCATTAATTGGTAGTATCACTGGTATAAGAAGTTTCAGCTAGCGCCTGAATTTCCTTGCCGATGTCGTTAATTCATTCGTTGTACCAAATTTTCGTTTAAAAAGAGCAGTCGTCTGTCGACGTGCTCCACATGAACGTTTGCCCGAGATTATATTCCATTATTAATTGCCATATTTCTATTTTATATTGCTATGAATAAAACTGAATTTGTCAATAAATGTGTTTTTAAACCAATTTACTTCCTAACCCCTTAAATTTTTCCACCTTTCATATCTTTGGAAAGGTAATAGTAGAAGGCTCTGAATAAGTGGCTTTCAGCAACTTGTGAAGGGTTACTCTAGTAATATATAAAGTGAAGTTCGTTTAATTAATGTTTCAACTTCTTGATAGAACTTGTTATAAATGGTGATCCAATGATAATGTACGATGTTAATTGTGAGTCAAATTTCTTACCCAACTTAATTTGACATTTCTTTGTTTCAGTGTTTGACAAATTCAACCATGGGGAGGTACACAATTCAGCAGCGCGTTAAGATTGCTGAAATCTTTTACGAAAATAGGCACTTTGTGATTTTTTTGGTCAGCATAATCGACCAAATGTGTCCATAATCAGGAGAATTGTGCGCAAATTTCAACAAATTGGGTCTGTAGGAGATGTAGAAACACTTTATATACTCTTTATGGGCTGATGGCCGCACTTCTTCACAAATTCGGTCGGCCAAGTAGTTACTGTAAATGGTGTTGGTATTGCGAGAAGATGACGGACATCTTGTGAGCAGAAATTGAGGACATGGACCTGAACGATATATGGTTTTAACAGAAAGGAAAAAATTCAATGGCCATGTTATCTCATATCATGCCAGTGTTAATTGGCCGCCACGATCAAGTGATTTGACACCGTTGGATTTCTTTCTTTAGGGATACTTAAAATAAAAAGTGTACGTCGATAAGCCAAGAACAATTTAAGTGCTAAAAATGAGATAATTCGGCACATTAACGACATGGAACCGCAATTATGTTTTAGTGTCATTGAGTATATAGATCGATGCATAGAGGTATGCTACCGAAGCCGTGGCGAGGATTTTGGCCGCTTTTTTATTTCGCGTATAATTGTCATAGATTCTCTGAAAACTTGTTGTTTGATTTACAGTTAACATAATGCGCTTTGGTTGGACCACTTATTTTATCTATAGTTGCGTTAACAGCGCGTATTTCTCTTAACCTGACTTATACATACGAGTAAGTAGTTGGGGTACCAGATATTCAAGCTATGCCTACAATATTAAGTTCAGTCTTATAATGTCTTTATTACAAAAAGAATCTTTTTAATGCTTGTTTACAGTTTAATTTTGTATCTTAATTCATACATATGTAGTCGTGGGTAGGTTTAGTACTTCCACAAGGTATTATATGACATTAAAGTATGCTAAGCAATTATATTCTGCTTGAATTTCATTGTTAGAATAAGTTTATTAGAGTATTTTGCTTCATACTGGATATTTGGATTTTATTTTTATTTTTATTTTTTTGTTTGTTCAGCAAAAACAGTTGTTTGTACTTTATTATGATTTTGAATATTTTTGAGGAGTGTCATTTAGAGGTTTTCCTATATGAAATAAAGCGGTTAAGTTTCTTTCATGTTTTTGTTTTTCTAGCTCTTAAGATTATTTGGTTCCTTTTTTTGTTTGGTTACAGCTATAAAATATTGTTTAAAAAAAGATTTTTTTTGATAGAATATTATCTGCCGTTTGTACATTGAGATTAGAAAAAAAAAATAAATAAATAAAAAAAATGACAATTATTTATGGTAATAAAGTTCCGCTGTTTAATATGTTGGAAAGGATTCTGTAAAATCATTTTTGCAAAATATCGTACGAATATTATTCTGTATACTGAAGAATGTAACTACATGTGTAATATGGCATGTTTGGTCTTGGTTTATTTTATGTTTTATTTTTTATTAATTTTAAAATTTGCATATAAAATGATTTATATGCCACACTTGAATGATTTCTTAATCAAATTACATACAATTATATAAAATATTATCATTATTATTGTTGTTATTGTAGCTAATTTTTATAATATTGTCGCGGTTGTTGCCGCAGACCGTTGTCGTTGCTGATTTTACTATTATTGTTCGTTTCCTGGTTAACAGTATCCATTTATATTACATTTTATGATTATTTCTTTAATCTGACCATAACCATTTTTTTTTTGCATAATATTGGTCATGGCTTGGACAATACTTATGAATTTTAAATGAGACGAAAAAAAAAACAAAAGAAGTGAAATAATATAAGTATAAAAATAAATAAATCTTCCAAAAAATCACCATATAAAACATTATTAAATGACCATAGCATTTATAAACATTTTTTTAACAGTGAACACAGTGAAAACTATAGTGCTAAGTAAGTATGACTGCAGCATTTAATTTGGCTTGTAATCTGGTTGGCTTAAAGAACCATTTACAAAATATTATGATGATGCATTTGCATCCTTTGCTTCTAATGAAGCAAGGAAGTTCCGTTTATTGTTGTATTTCACCCGTTCATCTACATAAGCATTTCGAGCTTTTTGAAGCTTAAAATGGGTCAGTTCTATGGCTTGTTAAAATTTTAAAAATTAAAAAAAAAAATTTATATATGAAAGATAGCCCCAAACTCGGTTTCGTTCACACTGTAGTTGTGTAGATTTCCGCATTATCATGGAACAGTCGATATAGTCGAAATCTCCTGTGTATTTGCTTATCATTAACTTTAAGCAAAGGCTCGATACCATCAAGAGGAACTCAATTTAGAGAGGTGTAATGAAAAAAGCGGCAGAAATAGTGCCACAGTGGCACAAATCAGCAGGTCAGCATAATCGACCAAAAATATGTCCACAGTCGGGAGAATTGTGTGCAAATGTCAGCAAACCGTGTCTGTAGGAAATGCGAAAACACCTGCGCAAGCTCGCCTAGTGTGTTCTGCGGAAAGCATTGCTGTTATTCGCGATAGAGTGACCAATGGGACCTCGAATTGTCGTGCCCAACAATTGAACATTTCACGAACATCACTGATGCGAATTTTACATAAAGATTTACACGCTTACAAGGTTCAATTGATACAAGAGCTGAAGCATACTGACCATTTCAAGTGTCTTCAATACGCCGAAAAATTAGTTGAACAGACGAAGTGAAGCACTTTACGAAGAAATCATTTTTGGCGACGAGGCACACTTTCACTTCAGTGGATTCGTTAATAAGCAAAATTGCTGCATTTGCAGCTCAGAAAACCAAAACGTAGTCTTATAGAAGCCAATGCACCCATTACGACTGACTGTTTTTGATAACCGATTTTGTTGTGCCCGCTCTTCATGGTATTGATGTGAACGATGTTTCAACAGGATGGTGCAACTTGCCACACATCACATGCCACAATCGATTTATTGCATCAAATGTTTGATGGCAGCTTAATTAGCCGAAATTGTGATGTCAGTTGGACGCCAAGAAGCTGCGAATTGGTACCGTTGGGTTATGCCGACAAGCCAGAGACTATTTGATCATCAAGATGAAAATGAACTTCATCCGAAAAGATGATTTTAAATTATGATAAATTTCCAATAAATTCCAACGTTGAACAAGCATAAATCGATTCATTTCGTTCAGTGGAGAAATGACAGAATAGAGTGACATAAGTATTGCCAGATTCGAAATAATCGCTGGTTCAAATTCTTCGATATTGGCTTTCAGTGCGTCAGCCGTTGCGGGCTTGTCCCTATAGGCACGAGCCTTCACTTAGCCTCACAAAAAATTGTCTAAAGGCGTTAAATCGCACGATCTAGGCAGCTATTTGACTGGCTCCAACGGTGAAATAAACTGTTCACCGAACTCGTCTCTCAATTGAGCCATTGTTTCGCGTGCTGAGTGGCATGTGGCACCATTTTGTGGGAACTACGTGTCAGCCAAGTCTAGTTCTTCAGTTTTGGGCAAAACAAATTTGTAACCACCGTACAGTAGCGCTCGCCATTCACAGTAACGTTTCTGCCTTCGTCGACTTTGAAAAAGTATAGTCAAGCACTGCCGTGGGTCCATAATCCCACCAGACAGTGCATTTTTCGGGATGCATTTCCAGTTCTGCTCTTCACATCAAATAATTTAATTTTGTTTGTTCACGTATTCATTCAACTGGAAATGAGCTTCAATTTTCCGACAAAAAAGCATGAATTTTGACAAAATTCAATAATCTGCAAGCATTGTTCGTTTGTAACTCGATTGATGGTTAAATTGTAGACCAAACTGAACATGTTTGACTGTAATATGTTACACGAAAACAGCTGAGTCGTCAAAAAAAAAATGTTGCTAAAAAGATATTTAAAAAAGGGGAGATCGTTGTTTGCATAATTGTTATGGTCGCATAAGAGTTACGAGAGTTGGAATTGTGAATTCTAGGATATATTATTACTGCATATAAAATAATTTATGGAAAAGTTCGTCTGCTCTTCAGAGAAGGATTCTGTTGAAGATTTCGAGTACATTAAAGCAAAAGTTTCGAGTACTAAAAACAAAAGTATTTCCTTTGTTAAATATCATGTATTGCATTGGAGAATAAAATCGTAGCATAGGAAATGTACGACCGCCGTCAAAAAAGTCATGGAGTTGTTTTGAATAAATTAACTGCTATTATGAAACGATTCTTAATTCAAAGGGATTTCCCACACGAGCGAAGCGAAATCAACAAAGAAAATCACCTTCGCCATTAAGTAACTCGCGGTCGTATACAATGCATTTTCCACCTAATCGTCACCAGAGATAAGAAATAAATATAAAGCCAAGAAAGAAGAAAGCAGATGATTGGCATTACCTTCTTTAAAGAAAATATGATACCAGACTGGGTGATTCTTAGGGAAATGACATTTAAAAACCGGACGAAAGGTGGGAGGAGATCGTAAACAGCAAAGACAAATCCATATTTGACTAATTTGTTGCTATGACTATTGGATTTTATTTAAATAAAAATTTTACAAACTTATTCCAAACTCGAAAGATAATAGATGTATGATTATGATTTCTAAGTACGATGTATCAGGTCACACAATTAGCGCGTAGGACATATATGGAGTTACTAGAATTTTGTCCATATGATTTTTCTTTAATACTAACCTTGAAACGATATGTGTATAAATTCGACAGCAGTCTGACTATTGCTTCGTGAGTTATAGTATTTTGTGTGAAGCAACTTTTGTTAAAGAATTAAAAAAATGGGAAAAAATGAATTTCGAGTTTTGATAGAGCATTGCTTTATGATGAAAAAAAAAAAAAAAAAACAGTAAAAACCAAACATTGGCTTGATAAACATTATGCGAACTCTGCTCCATCGATACAAATGGTAGAGAAGTGGTTTGCTGAATTTAAACGTGGTCGTGCCAGCACAAATGATGCTGAGCGCTGTGGACACCAAAATGTGGCTGTTATTCCAGAAAACAAAAAAAAATCCACAAGTTGGTTATAAACGATCGCAAATTGAAGGTGCACGAGCTAGCTGACATTGTAAAGATATCATATGTTAGTGTATTTATCATTTTATACGATAATTTTGGTATGCGAAAGCTCTGTTCAAAATAGTTCAGCGTGAGCTCACAAATCGTGTCACAAATCAATGAAAACAATGGCAAAATTGAATGAATTGGGCTTCGAATTGCTAACTGTATTCTCCAGATTTAGCCCCCAGGGGATTTTTCCTGTTTTTAAGTCTCAAGAGAATGTTTGCTGGAAAGAAATTTAAGTCCAATGATAAAGTTATCGCTGAAACTGAGGCCTATTTTCACTGTTAATCGCTATACTCGTTGTATCGCCCTCGGAGACAACTATATTGAATAATAAAATCGAGTTTTGTCAAAATTTTGTTTTGTGTTTAGTTATTCTACAGACTTATTGAGTGACCGTTAGTTAGTTAGTTACGACGGGTAGCCGGGCAACGGTCCAGCCCACCCTGGTCCAATATTGATCCCACTGTGATACCCATCGGTAATTCAGAAAATGAACAACCTACATGTCAGCGTCCCGGTCCGATCCGAACCAACCAGACGCATGCACAATAGAAGATATCCTGCTGATATTCACATCAGCCAGATCCAACAAGGCATTCAGAAACGGACTGCCAAGGAAAGCAGTCCTAATATCCGAAAGGCATGGGCACTGGCACAAGAAGTGGTAGACAGTCTCCTCCCCTTCATTATCCTGACAACCCCTAGAGTAGTCATTGAACGGCAGACCCAATCTACTAGCGTGCGCACCAGCCACCCAGTGCCCAGTAATCACAGCCACGAAAGTTCGTAGCCTAAGTCGCGGCAATTCCATAATAGACTCCGAGTGAGCCCGATCATACAGGGGTCAGATTTGCCTTGATACAGAGCACGTGGGTTCATCATCCCACCGTAGCTTTGCCTTGCCCAACATGTACCGCAGCACCATAAGTCTGCAAGATAAGAGTGGCGTCCCAACTGAGTGGTCAATCTCATTTCTGAGGAGAGAGCCCACCCTCGCAAATCAGTCTGCCACGCGTTTGCCCCGGGTGACCGAGTAACCCCTTACCCAGATAACCGTTACTGCAATATATTAATAAAATATGTGAAATATATTAATAAAATTTGAGAACAGTTTTGATGAAGTGTGTCTTATATGGTATAAGTACAACGAATTTGGTCAGTTACGCCACTCAAATCATATCAAGTAAACTCAATGCCACACTTTAACAAGGTGAGCGAATATAAGATATATTATTGTAAACCTACGATTCTTCCCAAGAAGAATTAATGTCAATAGCTTTTATTTCTTAGCAGGTTTTTAATTTGCTTTTTAAGTATCCACTGTCCATTCCCACATTACTGCTATAAATATAACCACAATAAAGCCTTTGGTAAAATATTATGCAAAAAACAAAAAATTCACTTGTTTGTAAATAATCGCAATTCAAGCATTTAATAACAAATTCACATTTTGCAAATCGTTAACGAGATTTATGATTTATTTCTTACTAAACCAAAAAAAAAAAATATTTATTTGTATTTAAATATTGTTTTAGTTACTGCTTTTACATATATATGTGTATGTACATATGTGTTTCTATAAACATTCTATTAGATTTTATGCAATTTGGAGGACCCTTTAATATTTAATGATTTATCGTCCAAATTTAACAAAAAAAAAAAAAAAAAATAAATAAATAATAAATAAATAAAAATCATAGAATTACAGCAAAAGAACGCAAACAAACTGTTTTTTTATGGTAAAATCAATTCAATGCAAATCCTTATTGTTGGTTTAGAGAAGGCTTCCATAATAAAACATTCATAAATACGTAAAATTAGAATTATACGCAAATGCTAATAGAATCGACTTACGAATTTGGATGCTTAAAATTATTTAATTGAATAAATTTTATATCTTCTATTATAGGCTTCTAATTCACATACATACTTATATATAAAAATGAATGTGTGCTTGCAAGTATGTATGTATATATGTTTGTATAAAGTTTCTAGACAGCTAAACGGCTGAGCCGATTTTCTTGAAATTTTTACAGTATCTGTATGTCTGGAAGGCGGTGTCACGCCCATACGAAGTAAATATTTATTTGTCTATATCTTCAAAGTAGTAACAGTAAGTGTCTCAAAATTTTGTTTGGATTTAAATCGGAAGGGGATGAAATATGGAAAAAGAGTAAAAAATGATAACTAAGATAATAGTTAAGATAGTAATGAAGGGAATGATAGCAAACCTCTCCGGGTTTGAGCTACTACTTAATAAAGTTAAATTAAATTTGAATTATACAATTAAATAAAATGTTTAATAAATGTGATCTAACAAGAATCCAAGCCCAATAATGTTAACTGGATTGAAAGTGAGACCAGTCCATTTAGTTATAGGAAAACTTTCTCCCTTTTTTGTTAACATTGGAAACATTAATAGATTATAAACTTATCATATTGTTACAAAAATCAGGTTGAGCAATCTAGCGTTTATTAAGTTGCTAATAAACTAAAGCTACAATAACAACTATACTTGTTCTTCACAAATAAACAAATCGACAACAACAACAGCAGAAATGTAGTAAACAAAAATAAACAGCAACAACAAAAAATGGGTAAATTGGAAAACAAATAACAGACAATAGCAAGCAACAACAAAACAACAAGAGGAATAAGAAGTAGATTTTTACATTGTATGGTTTAATAAGAACTAAAAAGATAATAAAGGAAATAAATGGAATCTACCTGAAATATCGAGAGGTCTGAGAGCTTTCGAAGTATTGTTTACTCAGTCATATAAAAAGCACGTTAATGCGGACAGAAATCGGTTTTATTTGGTGTAAACTCAGCGAGCAAATTTATGTGTTGTAAACTCAACGTGAAGAGAGTTTAATAGTTTGAAGTCGTTGTTTTTAAGGAGTAAACTCGTGAAGTTAGCTGTAGTTGGAGCTAACTCAGTAAAGACAGTTAGGTGTGAATAGCCTCTGGTTGAAAAGGTTGGTATCGTACCTAAGTTGTAATAACGATCGGGTTGGAAGAACATTAAGTAGAAAGATATGTCGAGTAATTAGTGTTGTTTGCAAAATTGTAAATAGACGGAGTAATTAAGAATTGCATTTGCTATTGCTTGTGAAAAGGTTACAAAGAGTGGAACATAAAACTGTGTTGTATAAAGAATTATTAATTCAAAGCCAAACACAAGATTCATTTTATTTTAACTACAATAAACGAACTCATAAATAAACGTTTTAAAAGGTAAAAACTTTTGTCACACTACAATTGCCTGTCGGTTTTGGCTGAGTCCAAAAAATCACGCCAGTTGGATCTATACTGCGCTAGTTGGCGCCAGTTTGAGATTTCCAAGGACGTCAGGTCGAACGAAGTTTGGTCGTCCTCTACCTCGCTTTCCACCTTGGGGTACCAAATCAAAGTCCTGCCTTTCCGGAGTTTTCATCCATACGAGAGACATGGACAAGCCCCGTAGCCGCTGTGTGTTAATGCGAATCACTATATCTACGTCGCTGGATAGCTCGTGCAACTCGCTGTTCCAACGTATGCGGTATTCATCTCCTAGTCGTAGTGGATCGAAGTATTTTCCTCTCGAACGCTCCTAAAACATTTTCGTCGTTTTTCTACAGTATCCAAGCCCCTGCGCCATATAGCAGTATAGGGATGATAAGCATTTTGTAGAGTGTGAGTTTGGTTTGTCGAGAGAATGCTCTGCCCCTCACTTATTTACTGAGCCCAAAGTAGCATATGTGGGCAAGATTCTCCGTTTGATCTCCAGGCCGACTTCGTTCACGGCGATAATGCTGGTAACAAGATAGACAAAATCCGTCACTACCTCAAAGTTATGGTCGCCAATAGTGACGCTCTGTCCAAGACGCTTTGACTCTTTAGTTGTTGACACAAAATACTTAATCTTGTCTTTATTTACCACGAGACCTGCCTTAGACGGCCAACAATGTCGATGGCGTCGGCGTATGTTACCATTATGATACTCTTGTAGAAAATGGTGCCCTGGTAATTCAACCCGATGGCACAATAATTTTCTCCGGTAAAATGTTGAAAGAGTCACATGACAGGAAATTGCCTTGTCTAAAACCACGTTTAATACCAAACGACTCGGTCATGTCCTTCCCAATTCAGACAGAGCTTTTAGTGGTGTTCAACGTCATACTGTATAGCCGTATAAGTTCAGCTGGGATACCAAACACAGATATGGTCTTGTAGAGGCAATCCCTATCTGTGCTGTCGAAGGCGGCATTAAAGTCGACGAATAGGTGGTGTGTGTCGATACTCTTCGCACGGGTCTTCTCCAGGACTTGACGTATTGTAAAAATCTCATCGATGGTGGACTTACCAGGCCGCGCTGATAGAGCCCGATCAGTTTGTTGACGATGGAATTCAGCCTCTCGCACAATGCGTTTGATAAGATGTTATAAGTGATACTGATCAGACTAATCTATGGTAGTATGATGGCAGGAACACCCTTCTTATGAACTGGATAAAGCACGCTCAGGTTCTAATCGTTTGTCATGCATTTATCTGACCATATTTTGGAAAGTCGTCGGCTTCAGCGGCTTTGTTGATCTTCAACCGCGATATAGCTATTCGTACCTCACTACGATCAGCTGGTGGTATAACAAGTCCGTCATCAGCGATTGGAGCCTCGGATTCTTTTTCTGCCGTCTCTATACTACTGCTTCCACTATTCAGTAACTGCAAGAAGTGATTCCTCCATAACCTAAGCATACTCTGTCACTAAATTTCCATCTTCATCCATACAGTAACCAGCATCAGTGCTGAAACCTTCCGTCTGGAGCCTGACATTCTGGAAGAATTTTCAAGCTCTTCGTACTCTCGCCTTTCTGCTTCCCGTCTTTGAGCCAGAAAAGACGTCCTTCTTCTCCTCTCTTCTGTATGCTGCATCCTGCTCTGCGGTAGCCAAGCGGCACTTATCATCGTAGCTGGTATTTCGTCCACTTACTTCTCCTCAGTACGCATGCAGTGAGAGTTTGAGGTCCACTGCTCATTTACATCGTCAAGTTGTGGAAAGGTTTGGTTGAGCTGAAGTAAGAGCTGTGCTGTGTAATCCTTGGCCATCTGTTGTGATGTCAGCTTTTCAAAGTCGAGCTTTCGTTATGTGCGTTGACGCACGCTTTTTGCTGCACATAAGTGAGTGCGAATCCTGACTACAACGAGGTAGTCGATGTTTGTTCCGAGTCGATGTGCGCACCCTGGAAGCATGTCGACCTTGTATAACAACGTGAACAATCTGAGAACGAGTGATTGATCATAATTCCCTAGAACCACAAAATACTAAAAATATTTGTGTTAATACTTACCAATATTTTTAAACATTCTCGAATTAAAAAAAAATGGATTTGCCGCACTTATAAAATGAAAGGCTCAAATAATTCGGAAACTTTGAATCTAATGAAAATATTATTTTTATAATTTTCTTTTTTAAGACAACAATTCGGTTGTATTTAGCTTTGACAACTACCCACTTAAAGGTTGTTTTTTTTTTAAGAGTCCACCGTCTTATTCATCTTTTTGAATGATTAAAGAAATGAATATGACTTAATTTCCCAAATGGAATTAATTCCAGTAAATTAAATTACAAAAAACACCTGCAGTGAAATTTAAATTCATTGCAGGTTGAGACATGAGAAAAGAATTCATTAGATCATTTAAATAATTTCTTTGCCTCATATAAAACCAGTAAGGGTGACTAGTGTAGAACTCTAAATCTTAAAAAATTTAACTGTTCGCTAATATCATAGAGCACGATAAAACACTAAACTCATGCAAAATTTATCATCTTATTATATTCTTCTCATTCTTGTGATCTTTGGGAGCTCGGTTCAGAAGAATTGTATATGGTCACTCAATAAGTCCGTAGGATGACATATAGATGGCTATATGCGTAAAAGAGGCTATTCGACTGAATATACCCTATCGACAAGGTCAAACTATTCGCTTTCAGGACAACGCTAGGACCCATGTTGCACAAGCCGCACCCTAAGAGCTTGAAGGGGAAATCCCAATCGATTGGCGTTACATCCGTTAAAGAATATTACATTAAAAACTGGAACAAGAACTTCTTCAATACTAGACCGGATGATTTTTAGGGAAATGGCGCTGAAAAATCGGACGAAAGGTGGTAGGAGGTCGTAAACAGCAAAGGCAAATCTATATTTGACTAGTTTGTTGTTATGACTATTAGATTTTATTTAAATCAAAATGTTACAAAATTATTCCAACCTTGTAAGATATCAGATGGGACAGAGATAAATTTAGACTTATGATTTCTAAGTACAGTGTATCTGGACATTCAATAAGTCGGTAGGATGACAAATAGATGACGTTACTAGAATTTAGTCAATATGATTTTTTTTAGTACTAACCTTCAAATGATACTTGTATAAATTTAACAGCAATCGACTACTGAATCGTGAGTTGTATCATTTTGTTTGAAGAAACTTTTGTTATTGAAAAAAAAAAAATTGAAAAAAGTGAATTTCGAGCTTTGATTGCTTTCTGATGAAAAAAGGAAACCAAACAATAGCTTGATATCCGAACTCTGCTCTATCAAATGCTGGAGAAGTAGATTGTGGAATTTAAACGTAGTCGTACCAGCACAAATGATGCAGAACGCAGTGGACGCCCAAATGAGGGTGTTATTCCAAAAAATCCACAAATTGGATTTTGTGGATTTTGACATTGTAAAGATATAGGATTGTAGGATTTTTGCCATTTTATACGAACATTTGCATCGAATGGGATATACGGTAAACCCCCAAGATGCCCACAATGCCCGTAAAATAAAAATGTTACAATTTAGTATGTGACCAAGGTTTTATGTACACCTTAGTAGAGTCTAAGTCCGCCTGGATGTAACTTTAAGTCCAGATGCCAAAGAGGAAATTATGGTAAAAAGGAAAGAAAAGTTGATACCCAGAAAATGTATATTAAAGGCTTATAAATCATTCAGGCTTGGCCACATTTAATTCAGGGAATGTCACAATTAGCATCGATCCAATATCAGTTTATGAAGGGAAAAATATGGTCAAAACCTGCCAGTCTATATCAGAGAGAGCCAGAGATGCTGCAAAACTGCACAATTCTCGTGGCAAATATATCCGACAACAGATTATACAATGCTAACTGCCACAACTATTATATATATAATATATAATATAAAGAGGAAATATTTCCTCTTTGAAGTGTAGGATGGTCATGTTTTCCTCGAAATGGAGAAAGTAGATATGTTCGTTAGCTCAAAAAATGCCCTATTTCCAGTCAAGCTATGTAGAATTTTACAGCGACCATAAGTCCTCCGGCATCACTTACAGTATAACTCAATCGAGTGGTGCTGCAGCAGGCTGCATGCGTTATGTAGAGATTTTTTTCTAGCAGATGGAGTACCGTATTCAAATCTGCAACTGGGAAAGTTCTCTAGTCAGCGCATGGATGACATGATTAAAAAATACTTCATTTTGATGATAAATGCAATCGTATATTCTTTACATTTTAAAAACAAGCGAAATTTTTTTTATGACAAGTAGCTAACTACTGACGCCTCTAGAATTAAATATCTATGAAATTGATTTCAATCAAACGGATTTTGATATTTAGAAATGAGTATAAAAAAGCATAGTTTTTCTGTAAACTTTTTAGGATCTCAACATCGAAAAGTATGAAAGATGGCCAGTAATCCATTTGGTTGTTTCTTCATAGATTTACTTATAACAGCATTAATGCATGACTGAAGTAGTGTCCCGGTAAGTCTATATACCGCAGGCAATACTGACTGAGCATGTAAATAAAAAACAGTAATTTGGTAAGAAATGCACAGTAAACTGTTAAAAATCACATTTCCTGCACTTGCTGAGGTAATTATCGCATTAGTCAAAGTTTTCTGGATGCATGTTTGAGGCAAATACAGCAAATTTTGCATTAATATTGCAAAAAGAAGCTTTTCCTAAAAGAATTGCAATTTAAAAAAAAAAAAAAAAACAAAATTAAAAACAAAAAAGCTGTAAAACAGTAGCTGTAAAAATAAACTCAGACGTTTTTAGTACTTCGGCTTTCGAACAGATCAAAACACAAGAAAAAAATAAAAATTAAGAAGGATAATTGAGAAGTTTATTAAATAATTAGTGAAGTTGTTTTTTAATTTTCTTTCTCTTATTTAATTAAATAATATTTTATATTCGCTAGTACTTAGTTTTAATTAACTAGCTGAAGTTAATTATAAATACTGCCACACAATTTTACAAAAAATAAAAAAATAAAAATAAGAAAAAAAATTGCATCAACACATTGAATATTTAAATATATACAAACTTATACACACATATTGCCAAGTAATAGTGGTAATGACGATTTAAAAATGCAAAATACCTTTAAGATAACAACATGAATAAATTACATGAAAAACAATTAAAAATCTTTAACAATTTTACTAAACGAACGAATGAATGAACGAACAACAACTGACTGTAAACAACAACAACAACAACAACAACAACAAGAAAAATAACAGCAAAGAACCGTCAATAGTTAGGAAAATTATATAAAAAAATTGCAGATACAGTCTATCCAGCATCATCATTCACTGAGCATCAGGTGCATGCTGCTTGTAAAACAGGCAATAAGAATCAACTGCAACAGTTAACACAAAACAAGAAGAAGCAGAAGAAGTAAATTTCAAAGAATACAAATATAAGCATCGTTCTACAGCATAACAGCAGCAGTAAAAGTTATAGCAGCTACAGCATTAACAATATTTTGAGTACTTAAGGTACTTAAAATAAAATAAACCATAAAAAATTACTGACATCACAGAAAAAAAAAAAAAAACTACAACGCAAGGAAAACACCAGCAAACAGCATTTGTGACAGCCCATAAATCAAAATGATGTGCAACTACTGCCTTAAACTTAAGAGAAATAAAAATACTAAAGGAAAAAACAGAAAATTTTTATTTCCCGTAAATGTGAAGTTTGGAATGGTTAAAATTTCGTTGGGTACTTTTATTTATTACAAAACAAAAAGGACCAAATCAATATAAATGTACCAAATTGATTTTAAGAAATCTAAAAACATTATTGCTGGCTCATCTTTAAACGTAATCGATGTGTGCTATTGAAAGAGTAATGTTCGTATTATCTAAAAATATGAATTGTAGACACACGTTTCATTACTCTTGGGTTTGCATTTAATCCCAGTTTTCCATAATCCCGATTACGATTAAAAAAATTTGGTTAATCGCGACTATCGAATAATGGCTGTTTATTAAAAACAAAACTATCGGGCGAGCTATCTATCAGTTTAAATTTGAACCAGCAATTATTTTGAATCTGGCAATACTTATGTCATTCTGTTCTGTTACAAAATTCAGCATATTATCTCCACTGAACGAAATGAATCGATTTAAGCTTGAGCAACGTTGAAATTTATTGAAAATTTATTTCCAAAACAAAGACAATTGGTCAAATATTACAAAAAAAAAAAAAATAAAAAAAATAAATTGGTAAGTTCATCTTTTCGGATGAAATTCATTTTCATCTTGGACGGTACGTTAATAAGCAAAATTGTCGTATTTTGGGCACAGAAAACCCAAACGATTATAATATGGTATTATCATACCATAGAATGTAATTCTCAGGACACTAGACATAGAGAGCATTCATCATACATGTAGCCTTAGAGTGAATTCTGTTGAAGTTAGACCATTATTATAAAAGGAGTACTTTAAATAAAAATCTTATTTGAATTAAAATTTTTTGGAGTGGTTTTTTATTGAAATGAAACAACAAAATAAAACAAACTGTACAGGAGATATTTTAGAATTTTGAAGGCGTTTGTAAGGCCTATATATACATGAAATAAAGGGTCCGCCAAATACATTTTTTTTTTGAAAATGCTATAAAAGAAAACTACTGAATATTTTCTAAAATTTCTTTTCTTACTTAAAAGTACAATCCTTCCGGTTAATAATGGAAAAAAATTTCATTCAAATGGCTGCCTCGGCTGGCCATGCAGTAGCCTACACGATCGGTGCAATTTTTAAGCACATTATCGAATGTGTTCAGCTGTATTTCACCAATGGCTTCACGAATATTGTCTTTTAGAGCGTCAATTGTCTCTGGCTCGCTGGCGTAACACTTATCTTTCACGGCACCCCACAAATAATAGTCCAATGGTGTCAAATCGCAGCTCCGAGGTGGTCAAACGACATCAGCTCTGCGGCTGATAATGCGATCTTCAAAAACAGGGCGCAAGACATCGAGTGTAGCTTCGGGTGTGTGGCACGTAGCGCCGTCCTGTTGAAACCAAATGTTGCTAATATACTGCTCTTCAATTTTTGTGCACAAAATTTGTTCAACATGGCCCGATAACGATCGCCATTGACTGTAGCGGCCACTCCTTGCTCATTTTCGAAGAAAAATGGCCCAATTATGCCTCTGGACCAAAATCCGCACCAAAGAGTGACTCGTCTTGGGTGTATCGGCTTTTCAATGTATGCGTGCGGGTTCTCTGTGCCCCAAATGCGACAATTTTGCTTGTTTACATTCCCGCCAAGATCAAAATGAGCTTCAGCTGAACACATCGCACACATTCTGCAACATTACCATGATTTTCAAAGTAATGTCGCAATATTTTCCAGCGTTGTTCAAACGTATACACAACCATATTCGTTCAGCGGAAGGATAAAACTAATTATTTGTCAAATCAGACATGAGCTAAGTGTTACCATTCACGAAATAAGCACTAGTTGAAAAGAAAACGTTAGATGGCGGACCCTTTATAATGTCGTGCAATTATTCGCCTCGGCCTCGCTGTATAGCAAACAGCCGAGATGTTGGTTATTCTATGAGTCTAGCGATTTCGAAACGCTATTATAGTTCTCTGCATTCATATGAGAGGCACCTGAGTTTTACAGTTTTTAACATGGCGTATGAATGCAAAAAACTACAATAGCGTTTAGAAAATGACTTCTCTATTTATTTGGAAATCTTGCAAAATTTATTTGGAAATCTAAAATCAAACACACTTGGTCCACCATTTCATTGAATTATACTGAAAAACTTTACAATTAAATTTCCAATCGAATTTTTGAGGATATGTCAAGCAAGGGCGGTTCCACGCATTACTGAATATACTTAATACTATTTAAAATATAGTATTTAAGAATTAAAATGCTATGAAGCTGCTTAAAACACTAAATGAATTAAAATTATTGCTGTTGGCACTATCATGACGACCAATTTTTTCAAAACGTTTTTAGTATAATTTTTCTAAAAAACTTAATTAAAACACTATCTTTAAGATATTTTTTTTGGCCAAATCGACATCATCGTGCCGTTTCTCGTTGGCCTATCTAGCGAAACGAAAACGAAGCGGATGGTCATGCGGCTTCAACTCTTGAACCAATTGAACTTTGTAAAGTGTCATACCGAGGTCTTTTCGCAAAATTTGACATAATATGGTGCGTGAAATGTTCAGTTCTTGAGAACGATGACGCGTTCATGTTGATGGATTCTCATGCACACTCTCACAGCTTCTATATTTTCAGGTTTACTGTACGATCACGCTAATGTCCAGGTGGATCAACCACTTTCTCGAACCTTAGCAATAAACTTGCGGAATGATGGGATCGCAGCTCGTGGGCTATTCCGGAAACTTTTTGATCAAGGTAGTATGCTGAATTTTGTGACAGATTAGAATGACATAAAATAAATTGAAATTATTGCTTGTGGCGCTACCATGATGACCAATTTTTTCAATGCGTTAAAAAAAATTTAATTAAAATAATATCTTTAATGGTACAGCAATCATTCTTAATTTATTTTAAAGGAAATTGATAGGAGTCTACTACACAGAAATTTCAACATCATATCTCAACGGGTTCAGATAATATTTAACATTAACTGTCAGTAAAAGGGGGGCGATATCCTGATGACACGTAGGGTATATGATTTAGGCAATCACTCCAATGTTCTTTCATAAGTAGAAAGCCAGTTTAGCTCTAATATGAAACCTATCGTAACCTATATTAACATATCATAACAGTAAAAAGAAAATAAAAGTTCTATTAATCGATATCTCCATTAATAAGATGAAAAATGCAAGTAACGTGGCTTAATATAAGATTGATAAGATCTAAATTAGCCAAATTATGGACTAAATTATTCCACACCAAAATATGCAATCCAAATAATAGATGGACTCAATGCCGGGATGCCAAATATCAGAAATAAAAATTTTCTTATATCTGAACAATTCTATTAACAGATCTAACTATGCTTGCGATCAAAAACTGCTCTAAACTTAGGATAATTAACATTTGAGTATTTTTTAATATTTCATTTAATTTGTTTAAGTGTGTAGCGAATATTACTTTCGTACTTTTTGTATGCAAGCAAAGTACCACTTCAAGGCACCAAGTCTTCTGTTTCACATAAAATAAGTAACTAAGAAAATTTTTTAGCGTTTCTAATCAATAATTAAATTTGAAAAGAGAGATTTATTTTCACTAAAAATTTTACCAAGACAAAAAGCAAAGCTAGGTATTTTAATGCAAGCAGCTATACCCTACACTGCCATATATGATTGAGATATATTTTGTTCGTATTTATGCACAGACAATAAGACTTAAAAAAACAGTAACAGTGACTACTATCCCGAAGACCTTGAATTTTTCAGGAACAATGTTTATCTAGAAAAATGAAACCTATTTTAGCATACTGTACGAAATTTGATAACTTTATGCCCCTAACTAATGCAGACCGTTTTTGTTTACAATAATTATATTAGATTCGTTGATTGTTATGTAGCGTGCTATATAGTATGTATTGTAAGGCTTTACTATGTTTGTAGTTAATGTCGTTTTGTAACGTTGTAAATCATTTTATTTTTCTTCTTGGAGTCTTTTAGTTTTTTTTTTTTTTTTTTTTGTGCAAATAA
This sequence comes from Wohlfahrtia magnifica, assembly GCA_023159175.1. Taxonomy (NCBI): domain Eukaryota; kingdom Metazoa; phylum Arthropoda; class Insecta; order Diptera; family Sarcophagidae; genus Wohlfahrtia; species Wohlfahrtia magnifica. Next base: position 10,014,438 of record JAKWBJ010000226.1, on the reverse strand, counting down.
CACTATATGTCCTTAAAAATCGATGTTTAATAAGCGTCAATAACAGCTCAATATGGGTTTTTTTAACAAAGTCAAATAAAGCCACAGACCACATTTAAAACAAAAACGTCAACAACTGTGTCAGATTCTTTTTTCTACGAACATTTAGTTTGTTTTTCAAGTAGAGGAAGCATTTTTTTTGGCTTGTATTCTCAATTTAGAATTTTTCACATCAGGTGTCAAAAGAAACTTATGCACCTGAATTCCTATTTGGAAAATCATTTATTATTTACTTATTCAGTGAATATTTAAATTTAGTGATCAATTTGAAGAAATGAAAAGCAAGAAGTGGCAAATTTATTTGTTTAGCAAGTGAGTTTTTATCGTTCTCCTCGCACGGAAGTTCTGTACAAGAATTTTTATAAAAATTGAAAATTGGAATTAACCCTTACTTAATTCGATTTGGCATCGAGCATCCAAAATGAATCCATATACCATTAACTAGAGTTGCCAGATTCAACATTACAAAATTTTTGGATTAAATCCTCGTCATGGATTAAATCACGAGTAAAGTTGAAGTAAATGTAAAAGGTATAATCTACAAAAAGTGTCATATGCTGCTTGCTTACGCTGATGATATTGTTTTAATTTGGCGAAATTTGAGGGACGTTACTGCAATATACTGAAGAGTTGAGATGGAATCAGCGCAAATGAGTTTAGCGGTGAACGTAGACAAAACAAAGTTAATTGTTTTTACAGGTAAACGAACAGCGTGGTTAGGATTGAATAACTGTAGGTATCTTGGCACCGCCATAAATAGGGACAATACTGTCAGCCAAAAAATCAAACAAAGGATAGTCATTACCATTCCAGATACAAAGCACTATACACAAGATCTTGATTTTATTTTTAAGTTCAACTATATTGTTACGAAAGTAAAAAAATTACAAAATTTTGGTATATTTGGTAGATATGTGTCACCCTGTCAATTTGGCAGCACTGCCAAATCGACCATCTTTACGTTACATTTTGAATTAACGGATATAAAAATATACGATGGTCGATATTTCCGGAACCTTTCTATCTGTAGGCAATTAGGTATAAGGTGTGCTTCAAATGATACAGTCACCTTAATATTTGCTCAATTCATCCAAACTATAAAATGTTATGTATGGTCACCTTATTCAAAAAAATTCTACGATCAAATAAGTGAATAATAAGCCAGTTTTACTCTTAGCGCTGTACCGTTATATTAGGTTTATTTAAATTTATGTAAATAAGTGTCAAATTCAATGCGTCAAAATGATAAGGTCAGTGATTATTTTTTTTTTAATAATTTATAATTTAAATAATATTTGCGCATTATGGGTCGCGGGAAATCTTTGTCACCTTATGAACAAGGACAAATTGTGGCACTTCATGAGCAGGGATTGAGTATGCGTGGAATGACGAAAAAACTGGGACGATCTTTGTGTGTTGTGCAAAATTTTCTTAAAAAGAGAAAATATTATGAAAAATTAAAAAGCGCGGGTCGTCCAAAGGTCCTCAAAGGGCCTCGAATTCCATGAAAATCTTCAAAAAACACAATTCTAAGAGCTATTAACGCCCAGCCAAACCTTATTCGATCAAAATTAAAAAAAATTCCCTGTCTAACTAGGCAGCATAAGATTAAGCGTAATGAGTTTGCAAAAAACAACATGGCAACTAATTGATACCAGGTTAACATTTTTTTAAAAAGGTTATAAGATATTCCATATATTTTTAGGTTTGTACGTAATTTTTTCTGATGAGAAAAACCTGGATGGACCAGATGGTTTCAATTGCTATTGGCGAGATTTAAGGAAGAAGTCATTGTTTTTTTCCAAACGGAATTTCGGCGGTGGCAGTTTGATGGTTAAGGCCGGCTTTAGCTCACATGGTACCCTGGAACTCTACTGGATAGTTTAGAGTACCATGGCATTCAGTCTGAACGTTTGCTGCCTTATTGGGATTGAGTATGCGTGGAATGACGAAAAAACTGGGACGATCTTTGTGTGTTGTGCAAAATTTTCTTAAAAAGAGAAAATATTATGAAAAATTAAAAAGCGCGGGTCGTCCAAAGGTCCTCAAAGGGCCTCGAATTCCATGAAAATCTTCAAAAAACACAATTCTAAGAGCTATTAACGCCCAGCCAAACCTTATTCGATCAAAATTAAAAAAAATTCCCTGTCTAACTAGGCAGCATAAGATTAAGCGTAATGAGTTTGCAAAAAACAACATGGCAACTAATTGATACCAGGTTAACATTTTTTTAAAAAGGTTATAAGATATTCCATATATTTTTAGGTTTGTACGTAATTTTTTCTGATGAGAAAAACCTGGATGGACCAGATGGTTTCAATTGCTATTGGCGAGATTTAAGGAAGAAGTCATTGTTTTTTTCCAAACGGAATTTCGGCGGTGGCAGTTTGATGGTTAAGGCCGGCTTTAGCTCACATGGTACCCTGGAACTCTACTGGATAGTTTAGAGTACCATGGCATTCAGTCTGAACGTTTGCTGCCTTATTTGGCCCAAAATGCTGGCAAAACTTTCACCTTTTACAAGATAACGCAGCAATTCATGTCGACCATACAATGGTTCGAGGAGTACAATATTAAAGTACTTGATTGGCCAGCACGTTCCCCCGACTTAAGTCCCATGGGGACTGCTTGTGCGTTATGTCTATGCAGACAATAAACAGTACTGGATAAAAGATGAATTAAAAGTGACATCTGAAACAGCTGGCGCGAAATACGCTCCGAAGTTCTGGACAATTTAGTAAGTGCGATGCCAACCCGTATTTTTAAGACAAAGGAAAGAAATGGGAACTGCATAAATTAAAAATAATAAATTAATGCTTATTTTAAATAAAAGTTTGGATAAATGAATCACTGACCCTACTATTTTGACGCATTGAATTTTGCACTTATTTACATAAATTTAAATAAACATAATATAATAGTGCATCACTAAAAGCAAAACCGGCTTATTAGGTGACCATACGTAACATTTTTAGTTCGGATAAATTGAGCAAATGTTAAGGTGACCTTATCATTTTGAAGCACCCTTATAAAGGGGTTACTTATCGTTTGGCTGTAAATAAAATAAAAGTGTTATAAACGAATATTAAATTTTGTATTGAGATAAACAGTACAAAAGTTATAGTGTAATAAATAAAACTGTAAAATAACAAAATAAAGCGGTGTTTATTTTATTTTAACGCAATTCAACTAACTCAAACGTTTTAAATAGGTTAAAAGGTAACAATATAACGAATTATTTTTAGGTTTCGTCAATATAGCTTTGTTCATATACTTGGAACGTATAAAAGCGTATTTTTATTAAAAGAAAGCAAACCTTTGTTTTGAACCTACGCCGGACCTACCATACCCCAGAAGAAAAAATCTTCATATAAATCTCTAAGTCTGAAGGGCATCGTTGAAAATAGGAAAGAAACGCACAAAGTGGGCTAGATAGAGTAGTAGCTTGTACTGGCCATATGTTCTGCATAAGTTTACCAACATAGCATAATAGATCATTCTTAAAAATTACTTTTTTCTAAACAAATTTTCTAATATTTTTCCATCGGTGTGATTAAAATTTTTATTTTCAAATTTCTTTGACGAACATTTCTTAACATACTTATGATTTCAGACATCCCATAAAAAAATTGTAAATATGAACTGTATTGGCTAAATTTTGTATAGCAAACTTTTATGAATTTTGTTTTTGTTTTTAATTCCTTTCTGTTTTGTTTTCAGTTCAATGACTCACGTTGCAGGTTGTTTTTCATGCGTCTGAGTCTTTTGATTTCGTTTTGTTGGCACCGTATAATCGCATTTTACCCGAATATGTACCGGCGACCCCCAGGAGAAAAAAGGTTGCTGACATGGTTGTTTTTTTATTTTTGTTTTATCATGGCAGTGTGTTTCACTTGTTTTCACCACCAAGTTTTTCTTTGATTAAAAATGTGATTTTTTATTTTCGCAAAAAAACACTACTTTTATTTCGTTTTTAATTGAAATGTACAAACTTTGTTTTTGTAAATAAGTTTGTTTTTGTAATAAACAGAAATACAAGTAAACGCTCTAACATGATCAATGTTAACAGAATACGAAATTGAGATCAAAGTAACGCAATTACTGAAGATACGGCTTGTAGTGTAAAGAGGCGACACCGTTCTTGATGTGAATGTTGTCGCCGAATATTAACTACTGCTCCTATAGGAAACATAAGTATAAAGGAATATGTTGATTTTCGCATTAAAGCATACTTGGGGTATTATTTTTGGTTTTAATTTTTATGTGGAAAGATTATCAAGTGTTTTTGATGAAAACACAGATAAATTATACGTTTTTTATGAAATTCTAATTACTTTTGCAAACTATATCTGTCTTGTAATTAATGCCTTCTTATTAAACTATTTAAAAAACTCAAACTTCATTGCAGAAGTGTGAAGTATTACTATCTCTCAGTCTACTTAGCAGTGACATACACATTATAGGCTTTAAAACTGTTAAGACTGTTACACATATCTGGTATGCCATTTAAAAGTTAAAATTTAAAAATAAAATGAAACAAAAACGGTTTGAAATTTTGCCAAATTAATTAATAATGTTGTGAAGTACAATTGTTCAGATTAGAAATGAAATATTATTTTATTCATATGGCTGCTATAGCTGGTCTCACCGTACGCCTTTCGATGAGGCCAATTTTCGAGAACTTTTTCGTATATTGGCATTAAACTGCTCAATTGTCTCTGCTTTGTCGGCATAACACTTGTAAGTAGTCCAAGGGTGTCAAATCGCAGTTTTTTGTGGCCAACTTACATCACCATTTCGGCTAATTAAACGGCCATTAAACGTTTGACGCAATAAATCGATTGTGGCATGAAATGTGTGCAAGCTTCAGCATTCTGTTGAAACCAAACATCGTTCACATCAATGCCACGAAGTGCGAGTATAAAACAAACACTTGTCATGGTGAGATAGGTGTATCCACTGACTGTAATGGTTGCGCTGTCCTCATTTTCAAAGAAATATGGACCAATAATGCCTTCGCTCAAGAAGCCGCACCAAATAGTCACTCGTAAAGGGTGCATTGACTCCTGTAAGACATGTTTGGGTTTTCTGAGCCCCAAATACAGCAGTTTTGGTTATTAACATATCCACCAAGAAGATAATGAGCTTTATCCGAAAAGATATATATTTATTTTTTTGGCAAAATCAACATTATCGCGCAGTTTCTCGTTGACCCATCTATCGAAGCGAACACGAAGCGGATGGTCATGCGGCTTCAACTCATGAACCAATTGAACTTTGAAAAGCGTCATACCGAGATCTTTTCGCAAAATTCGACATAATCTGGTACGAGAAATGTTCAGTTCTTGAGAACGATGACAAGTTGATGTTGATGGATTCTCACGCACACTCTCACAGCTTCTATATTTTCTGATTTACTGTACGAGCACGCTTATGTCTTGGCGCATCAACCAGTTTCACGAACTTTAGCAATAAACTTGCCTATACAGGGCACTGTTGGTCCCTCTCTGCGACCAAACTTTGTACGATATTTTGAGCAATTTTCGACCAATTGTCTTTTTTCGAAAATAAATATCAAATAAATCTCACCGTTGCTCATTAGAGATAATATTACCTTAATCAAAAAGTTTCCGGAATAACCCCTGAGCGGCGGTCCCATCGTTCCGATTTTGTGAACGCCATTCACGTACTCATAAACTTACGTATCGTCTTCAGTAATGATGCTTTTGATCAATATGGTAGCGGATTCAGCCTCGCAAATCATGTCTTTTGCGACCTCAACACGGACAAATTTAAAAGAAATTGCCAACACAGACGAAAATAGATGTACTCTTGGCTACGTAGCTTTTGCAAATGTCAAGCTATGACGGTAAGATTAACGGGAATTTCAATAGCAGATGTACCAACCTAACAAAAGAAAAAACTCAAATCGGAATGACGGGATCGCAGCACGTGAGCTATTCCGGAGACTTTTTGATCAAGATAGTATACTGAATTTTGTGACAGAATAGAATGAGATAAGTATTGTCAGATTCGAAATAACCGCTGGTTCTAATTTAAACCGATAGATAGCCCACCCGATAGATCGTTCTATCGACTCACATATATATTTCATACCAACTTCCAAAAGGCTCGGTCCACGATCAAAAGAATATGAGTGACAAATGTTGCTGTCATCCGCAAAAAAGTAGATAGGATTAGAATTGAGAAGAAAGTCATTAAGAAATATTAGAAAAAGAGTAGGAGAAAGCACAGAGCCTTTCTTTGTGTAGTGGTGAATATCCATGCTAATTGGTGGTAATCTTTGCTTTAGCGTTGTAATTTTTTCCCAGTAGGTGGCATTATTTTCTGATCAAACTGGTCTACAGCAAAAAACACTTTAAATAAAACTATATGGAATATAATGATTTTGATGCGCTGAATTCAAATCCATTTTCACTTTTTTCCATCTACCTCAACTTCATATACACAGATTCAGTTTTAAAATTTTTTTATTTTTAGTTCTTCTGTAGACGACAAGAGATGTGATTGTAACAATTAACGATTCATGTAGCTTATAACAAAAGCGATTTATTGCCTTATATTTTATGTTTTTTATAATCAAAAAAGCAAATATAAAAATGTGTCATATTAAATTTAAATAATATTATATAAGTTTTGCTTTTATATTCAGCGTTTGCTTCAAAATTCAACACAAAATTTTAAAAATTATTTACAAAATTTAAATTTTATTTAAATGTTTAATAATCGTTATTATCTATCCACTGGGTTTTATTTTGCTTTGGAACCCCTGAGTGAAACACGACATATGACAGTCTATTAAATATTTAAATTATGCAACTGGTGTGAATTTGCAACAATGTTGAGCAATGATTGTAACTTTAAGCCAAAAAAAAACCATAAAAATATTTGGTGCAACGAAACTATAAAAAAGGAAAAATTTGAAGAAAAAAACCTGCCACTTACTAAAGGTGTAGCAAAAGAGCAAAAATTTTTTAAAGTAAACAAAACAGTAGTTGGGTTACGAGCAGTGGTAGTAATAGCAACTTAAATAATAAAATAACAAGAAAATAGACTACATGTGGAGTAAACGATCAAAAAGATAAAAATCTTTAAAATAAAACCTCAAACCCTGAAAAAACTAGAGGCCAAGGCTGCTTCCACTCTATGGCTGTATATCAAAAGCATATGATGAACAAAAGTTAAGCAGTGGCATTAAACTAGATGATGTTAATGTTGATGATGATGACGACGACATAGAAACACAAGAAGAAGACATTGAAATGAGATGGTTGAACCTAAAGGTTGGTTGTTAGTAATTTCAAGTTGATATTATTATTATTATTGTTGTTGCTGTTGTTGTTGTTGCTGTTGTTCCAATCTGGCCATTCCATGCCATTATAATCTCGTTGTATTTTAATGACGGCGCTTGGTTTACCAACAACAAACCAATAAAATACACTTGAATTTTGTTTTTGAAACAATGCCACAACAGCACACATAACAACAGCAATAGTTGCAATAGCAACTGGGTAAAACAGTAACAATAGTTGGCATCGTGCAAATTCCTTTAGATGAACGACATTGAGATGCGGAAACAGAACAGCTTTTTTGTCCGTTATTTCTGTAGCTGGTGTATTTTCTTGCCACTGCCATGACTTGCCTTACTGAACAACATACGGTTAAAGTTCTACTATCATTTGTATTAAATAGTGATATTTGCTAAAATTGAATAACAGCTAAAGAAATACAATGAAAAAGCAACAAAATGTTACAAAAAAAAAAAAGAAAAAAAGTGTGCAGCTGTTTGTTTCTTTAACAGTTTCTGTTGAATGCGACATCAATGGTGGTGGCGGCGATGGCGGTGTTGGTAACAGATTTTTGTTTTGTTTTCTTCTATATTTTCATTGCCACGGCTCTTATATACATTCTACCATTCCTGTTGTTAGCAAATGTGACATGCCCGGAATGAAATAAAAACCCTGTCCTTGTCGCTTGTCATAAAAATCTTAACAGCATATTAATTATATTCTTCCTTTGGCGTAGAGCAACCAGCACATGCTTCATATGTCTCAAATGGTATCAGTAGCCTTTAAAACACAATTGTCCAGTATGTGCAGCAAGTGTTCCCTTTTATTTTTTGTTTCATTTTTGAATCAGCGTAATGTAAATAAAATTGTTGTGTAGTTGCTGTTAAAGCACAGTAGTATTATTGGGGATTTATTTTATTCTTTTGAGTTTATAGTTTATTTATTTTTAAATTACAATTAAATTACACGTTATATTTTGATTATTATGATCGAAGTAGCTGAGACCATATGCTCGATATAGTGTAGCAGACCAGAGTGGACCAGTGGGAATCTAACGCACAACCCGCTAGCTGATAGACTAACCTAGTCCCCATCAGTCTGCCGGGACACTCTATTTTGTTATTTTATTTTATTTCATCACATTATGTCTTCAATGTGTCTTACAATGGAATCGAACGCAGCTTATTGACTTAGATATGTCCCCTTGTAATAAGCTTAGTTTTTAATAAACACAGCAGATATCTAATCTTATTTTACTATTTAATACACTACCTTCTAGTCTTTAATCAAAAATATTGTTACGTTTGAACCTTCTTAAAACGTTTGAGTTCTTCCTAATTGCGTCAAAATAAAATAAATACCACGTTGTTGCTGTTCTACAGTTTTTATGTTCTCACTTTTACTTTATACACTTTATACATTATTATTTATTTTGCACTTAATATTCCCTTATACACCGCTGCTATTTATACCTAAACACGACTTGACTTTATGACTGTAAAACGATAACTATATCGACGTAGACAAAGAAGTCTCTTTATATACCTGATTGCCTACAGTTTGGAGAGTTCCGGAATTGTCTCAAACGCTCTCAAATCCCCTACTTATTCCGTTAATTTTATATATATAAGATTGCGTTACCCAAAGATGGTCGAATTGGCAATGCCGTCAAATACCCAAATAAGTACGGCATTGTCAGGTTGACACATTGGTTTTGAAACTAACCAATAGACCAAAATCCCACAATACAGTCCCAGTGGCACTGATATGGTGTATTTTCTTTTTAGGCAAATTTATTTTCGTAACAAAATGAACTTTTTAAATAACTTGCGTAATATTTAAGAAAAAGAGTACACAAGAGCCGTCACGTGTGAGATAATTAAAATCAATCAACATTTGAAATTGTTATCTTTGAATCCAAATTTCAACGAAACTATTGCATATAGAAAAAAAGTGTCTGAGATTAATATTATAGCAACGAACCCAGCTTGCTGCTGGCAAAAAAAAATTTCATAAAACACATATACGTACTACAGAGGCAATTCGTATACGCCATGTACTGTGACAGAGAGTACGGAACCGGTTGTTGTATTATTGGAAGTAGGATATCAGGTAAGTTTATATAAGAACTATGCAAAAGTTGACCACACTGAATATAAAACGGTTTTTGGTGCAGCAAAAAAAAAAAAGCCATTTATTTTAATCATCAAAATTAGAAAACTAGGACCATTAAAGAGTATTCTATTGTAATACAAGTTGGTAACCATGGTCCCCAAGAAATAGCCAAAATTCCGATATTACATAGACGAAGTTAGCACAAAGATGTAAAATTTCATCATATTAGAGATCTTGTTTGGAACGAAGAATTAAAATTCAACTACAATTCAACTGGTAAGAAGATTGAATGTGATAAAAAAAATTAATAAATAAATAAATAAAAAACTGGCAAGAGAAGTGTTGAAAAAGTGTGTCTGAATAAAATTTTATTTTTTTAAAACAACAAAAATGTTGAAGATTAGTTATAAAATATATGTCAGTCCTAACGCATACTTAGTATACTCAAACCGAGTTTTATGTGAATTCAAATTTATACGGTTGTAAAACTTTCCTTTTTTCTAAATTAACAACTTACCTTAATTGGTTACTAGAAAGCTACATAGCCAGATTGTATTGCTAGCAATAATGGTGAGCAAAAGTCGAAATTATAGCGAGAAATTTGAACCCTGGCTCGCCGAATTGGAGGCAAGGAGAGATCTAATTCTCTAAGCCATAATGATTAAGCAGGATTACTTATAGAAGTGATACTATCAGATGACGTTTTATTAGTTAAACTACAGACTAATTGATGATTGTGAAGAAATAGTCAAAAAAAAAAAAAAAATTGTGTAGCTCTTAACAAAGTTTATGTTTTTTAGGACTAAATTTTCAATGTGAATCCAGATAGACAACAAGCATAGCTTTAGCATAGTGTTAACAATCTATTTTCTAGATATCAGAAGCAGTATTTTTTGCACGAAGATGAATCTATTCAAAACTTGTTGACCGTTTCTTCTAGTATAATGAGGATATTTTCTGTGATAAAAATGATAATCTGCTTAATGGTGACAGTAAGTTACATATTTCCTTTCAGAGTGACATGGAATCAATTGATAAACGGTGTAGATTGTGAGATATAAAATATTATTAAAAAATCTCTCTTCTCTTTATAGAATATTGACTTTTTATGCGATTTTACTTGACTTTTAATGCTTTGAATTTAATTTATGCGTTTTATTCAAATACTGGAAAGAATCAGTAAATTTTATATAGAAATAGTGTGTCGATTAATGCGAATTCATTTTATGCGGACTGTCGTGGAACGAATTAAACGCATAAAAGGAGGTCTGAGTTTATATTGCTAATTTGTCATTTGAATTGTTTTATATTTTTTTTATTCGATATCTAGTATTCTGACATAGGTGACAGCCATTCAGGAAGTCACTAATTGGTTTGCACAGAACATAACCACGATTAGAGGGGTGTGCATCTATACTGATAGCCAGAAGGCAATTATATCTCTGCGGTCTATGTTATGCTTGTTAATTCCAGAATAGGGAGATGAATTAATGGTGACGGCGGAATATTTCGACATCACTCTTATATGGGTACCGGGACACAGCAATATGCCAAGGAACTGTGTACCACTGGTTAGATAGGGCACGACGGCACAGATTTTCTGGTAAGAGAAAGTGTTAGTAAGCCGATATCTATTTGTCTTCTGCATCTTTAAAGCTGGTCCAGCCATATGTTCTCCAGAAGATGAAGACAAACTTCCTCCTCTAAGGAGGTGAAGAAACTGTGGCCAATGGTTAATCGAAAAAAAATAAAAAAATTGGTAATTTTGCCAAAATAGATAATTTCGGTGGGACTATAACCAGGAATTGTCTAATGGGCAGGAATTCAGTCCATTTAGTAGCTCAAAATTATTGCATGGAAGGAGAAGTAGTGATAGAAAAATACTTGTTCCTGAAATATCCAGAGCTTTTAAGGCTAAGATTGACTGGAAATGGCAGTAGGTCTTATTGTTTGCTTCATAACAGTCTTTCGACTGTTTACTTTCTTTTATTCGTTTAACTAATATATATTATTTAAAATAAGACATAATTTTTATCACATTTCACAGCGGAATTGAAAATACAATATAAGTAACATTAATAAACCAAATTTTATTAATTTTTGCAAATTTGGATTTATATGTTAATCCATAAACTCCTCAAACCACTGTGTTAACATATGATTCTGTATTATGCTGGTGGTTTTATATTTTGTTTGTGTTTTTGTTTTCGTGTCGTTTCAAATACTCGTATCTGTTAAATTCTATAGCTGTTGTTGCTCTTGTTTCTATAGTTGTTTTTCATGTTGTTATTATTGTTGTTACAAATATTGTTCCTTATTTTTTTGTTGGAGATGTTATACTTATAACTGTTTTTTGGTACAAAACTGTAAGCAGCAATGTTTTATGTTTGACCGTAGGCCATTTCAAAAAAATTTTTTTTCGTTAACTTTGGCGTTCTGTTGCAAGAAAAAAAAAAATAAAAAAAATGCTTTCCTTTTTTTCACCCAATATTAGAGAAGAAACATAACAACAAATACAAAACAAAAAAAAAAAAACAAAAACTTGTCATGTATTTTTTGTCTTGCCACCCATGGCGGAGTTCATTGGGTTTTTTGTTACAATTTAACAGCAAAAAATTTTCTATGAAAAAATAAAATTAATTTTTTTTTGTTGCTATACTCTATGTAGCATCAGATGGACAATCTTTTATTTTATTTTATTTTATTTTATTTTATTTTTTTAATGAAACACGATAATTGAAAAAACACAATGTTGAGAGAAAAAAATCGTTTATTTTCATCGATTTCTTTTTTCTAAAGAAAATATTTTTTATATAAAAAAGTTGCAATTTTCTGAAAAATTTTTTTTCTTCTGAATCGAAGTTTACGATTCACAAATCACAGTTATATCAAATAAGTAAGATATCGAAAAATTATATAGACAGGGATAGGGAAAGAAAGAGACAAAAACTGTTAATTCATTGTTAAAACAAAAGTTGTTATAGCGAATGTTGATATTGCCGCTTCTGGTGATGTTGCACACTGCTACTGCTTTTGTTACTCTTAAATAGTGCATAAAATCAATTGACATTTCTTTTGTTCGTTTGTCTCTTTTTATATTTCGTTTTCTAATCTTTTTGTTTTGTTTTATGTCTATTTCATTTCGATTTACCATGTTGTCGGGATTTTTGTTTTTTCTTTTATTAGAATTTAATTTTTTTGGAGCAGTTTCTTCTGGTTTATTTGATTTTATAAACAATTGATTTGTTAGTTTAGCGTCACGGTTTCGATGTTTAATTTAAGAGACAATTGTTGATTGTTTTTGGTTTTCTATTTTGTATTTTGTTGGTTTTGCTTATTTTCCATTGTCATTGCTGCTCTATTGATGTTGTTATTAGTGTTGGAATTCCGGCTACTGTTAGAGAAGATAACTTTAAATGCTTTTGTTTTATAAACAAATATATCGGCTAACGTTATTAAGAATTTCTAATTATTTACGCTGATTAATTATAAAATATCTACACATTTGGTTTTGCGGGATATGAGTATTGAAAACAAAAGACTTAAGACACAAACTTTTTATATTCCTATTAAAATATTCAAACATAATAAACATGAATATTCATAACCTTCCTATTCAGTACATAATGACTTGTTTTGAGATTTAAAAATCGGGGTTTGGAAAGCAGACTTATTTGAATCAAATTGGTGTTAAGCTAGGATAACATATGATTATATTATAGCAAATATGACATTATTTCTATTGTGCTTTATTGCCATCAAATATTAAAAAATTCGCAATTTATTCTGCGAAAATACATTTTAAAATGTAAATATTGGTACGTATTCACACTTCGATTACCGCAAAAGAATACATAAAATATTGGCGCATTTTTGATATATTTGTCGCACATAATTGCCTATTGGGCTGACACACAATAATTGGTGCATTGCGTCAATTGTTTGATCCCAGCTTTATATTGGTCTTATCTCTGATCGCAGAAAAGCTCGACTGACCAATAGAGGTATATATGGAGACTAAATAGTATTTGCTATTTAATTTTGTTTTGAACTATATATCTACCGGCTGTGTGTATTTGTTTAGGAGCTACCGAAAGCAATTGATTTCACTGAGATTCGATTTGATATGATATTTATATTCCTTTAATAACCTGGAAAGCATCATAGGGCTGTAACAAATTCCTTTTAACTGTGTTGATTCAAGGCCTATGCGTTTAGCTGAAAGTTGTCATATAGATAGCACTTTCCTTCTCTGATTGCTTTTTCTAAACGTAGGCAGGTTTTTCAATTCATCTGCTTCCCTTTTGAATACATGTTTGGATGGATGGATGTCATGTTCCGTGATTAGCAGATATACAAAAATGTAAAGTTTACACACGAGTTAAAGATCTTAATTTTCATATTGGAAGAGTTGTATTTGCAACTTCTGCAAAAATCATTGACTACGTGCCAGAGCTCCAGACGTTTGGCATGAATGCACGGTATACAATGAACAGTAATGACGCTGAGTGTGTTTCTTTGTAAGTTGATTCGATTTTTCAATCGCCTTTGATACTTGCTGCTCATTGTTGCCCTTCTCCGAAGTTGCCCATAAATCCTGAGCGTTCAATTTTCCAATGTGATTCCCAATGTGAAAAATTCGATTATTAGTAGCTGGTAACAAGGTCTCCGCATTTATCCTGTTACTATTGTAGTGGTATTCACGACGACGGGTAACAAGGCCGACTCTCTTGCCGTCTTAATAATTTTATATACCAACCTCTAATTGCAAGGTCTCCCAAATTCATCCTACAATTGGATTATAAGTAGTTGATGACAATGAGTATAGTTGTATTTACTCACACCCCTAATTAAAAACTCCTCCAAACTTATGCTATAATTGGGTTATAAGTAGCTGGTGGTAAGCTCTTCAGCATTTATCCTGTCACCAATTTTGTAATACTTACATAACTAAAACACGCTCCAGACGATTGGAAAACAACCGTTCCTGTAATACTGTCAGATTAACCGCCGACAACCGTTCCTGTTCCTGTAATCCTGCCAGATTAATTGCAAACAGCCGTTCCTGTAATCCTGCCAGATTAACCGTCGACAACCGTTCCTGTAACCTGGCTAGATTAACCGCAGACAACCGTTCCTGTTCCTGTAAACCTGCCAGATTAATTAACAACAGCCGTTCCTGTAATCCTGTCACATTAACCGCCGACATCCGTCCCTGTAACCTGGCTATATTAACCGCCGACAACTATTATTGTAAGCCTGCCAGATTAATTGCAGACAGCCGTTCCTGTAATCCAGTCAGATTAATCGCCGACAACCGTTCCTGATCCTTTAATCCTGTCGGATTAATTGCCAACAACCGTTCCTGTAGCCCGGCCAGAATAACCGCCGACAACCGTTCCTACAATCCTGTCAGATTAACCACCAGACAACCCGTTTCCTGACCTCCTCATCGACGACGCCAAATTCAATCCCTCGAATCAAATCTGTGGTCTTGAACTTTGTAAGCTTGTAAATTCAAATCCTTTTTCAAAATTTGCATCAATGATGTTCCTGAGATGTTCAGTTGTTGGGCACGACAACGAGTCGAGGTTGACGGCTCTTTTGCGCATAACGAACTGGGCGAACATGCACAAGTGTTATTATATTTCCTACAGACGGTTTTGAAATTTTGGACATAAATATTTGGTAGATTATGCGGACCAAAAAATGACAAGGCGCACGAAATGTTTTTTGATTTGAACGCCCATTTTCGTAAAAGCCTGAACGCGGTACTCAATTGTGTATCTCTCCTTGTTTGAATTTGTCAAGCACTGAAACAAAGAAATATCAAATTAAGTTGGGCAAAGGTGTGACAATTAACATCGTGTATTATGGTTGTATCACCCTTTATTTGTTTCTATTTATTAAGATTTTTTAAATGATTATTTTCTTATATTTATACAAGTATATCGTACATGTAAGAAAATAAATTAAAATGTGCATTGTTTACGTTATTACACCCTACAAACATTATTTATGCAAAAGCTTATAAAGAGATTCTCTAATTACTTTATTTTTAAAATGTGCATAAATTTCAAATTGTATGCTAAAAATGCTTATATTTCCACCATGCTCCACTACGTATCAGACAAGGCCATTATCTTTATTTATTCCATGCCGACTAATTTTATTTTCTTAGTGGTTTTTAATTCATTTTTAATTATTATTTGTATTAATTAAAAAAAAAAAAACAGGTGCATAAAATGCTTTACCGGTATTCAAATAAAACCATATTGCATCGATTATTTTTGCATTTTATTTCGTAAGAAACACTAAAATGGCTTAGAAAAGGCATTTGTAGCATGAGAGAATTATGAAATATTTCAAGTAATTAAAACAAATCAAAACAAGTCATAAACTTTAAATTAATTTCAAATGTTCAACAACATGTGTCATCATCGATTTTATTTGTTTGATATTTATTTTTCAATTTCAAAATAAATCTTAAACGCATTGAATTAAATTTAAATGCATTTTAATTTGTACGTTTGTCAGACATTATTTCATTATTTTATGTTTTCTGCTTTTGTAGAGATAAATAATTGACATTTTCCTTCTATTTAAACAATCTTACAGTTTCAATAACATAAAAATGATGAATTTCTTAGTATAAATTTGCTTTTCTATTATAAATGTTGTAGTTGTTGCAATTTTTTTTCTATTTACAATATACTATTATAAATGTTTGTCAACGTTGACATTTCCTTGTTAAAGTTGACAAAAAAAGAAAAGAGAAGAAATATAAATACTACAACGACCACACGTCATTTTGTGTGTTTAAATCATGAATGATGTTGATATTTTGTTTGTGGTTAAAACTTCGCTAAAACTTAATGTATATTTAATACAACTTAGGACATGTAACATATTATAAAATCGTCAATTCGTTGCTGTAAACGTAACACATTTGGATTTAAACTGGGTGCCTACTAAGATAATGAAACCAATCTTGGAACATTTTCGTCTCCTAATTTCATTAGCTATAGATTGCTGGTTGGATAGCACCATAAAGTCGATCTGCAAAACCATTGATAGTCGGCCCATTCGATAGTTTCGATAGTTTGCAAAAAAACTATCGATGCTATCGGATTCTTTTAAGTACTACGTGTGGCAACAATATTAGAATTTAAGTGAAAGGGTAAAGAATAATAATAAATATACAGTGTTGGAACCAATAATAGGAACAGTATCTTTTTTTATCCAATATGTCATAAAATTTTATGTATTGAAGGTTTTTGATGGAAGAGTAATCCTTATATATAGCGAAAATGTTCAGACCATGAAGCGCTCCAAAACTAAAGTAATGAATGCCATCCAGTGAAAGAAAACTGCAGAGACTATAGGAAGAAAGCGTAAAACAACTGTCAGTTTTAATAAACTTTTAATTGGTACCCTTCAAGTCATCAGAAAACCTAAAAAATTTACTTATAGTAATGTGTCAATTCGCACAATAAGAGAAAAAAAACAGATGGAAGCTGGATTTATTATTTAACCAAACGTATTAAACGAAAACAAAGTAAAATAAAAGCAGCTGTTTTGAAAGTTACCAACAGTGCGAGCGCAAAAAATTGTTTTATTCTTTGTTTATTTTATTTATTTACGTAAAAATACACCCCTGATCTAATGGTCTTTGAAAATTTTTTAAATAAAAGAGAGACATACTACTGCCAAATTTGTATTTGTATTTTCTCTCAATGTCGTACGCTCTCATTACACATTGAATTTACACGATACTATCCGATCACTTCTACACGTACGCTCACTTGTACGACTTGTATTATCGTGTATCCCACTTTAGAATTTGCCGATAGTATCGATAGTGAGAAAAAACTATCGATGGTCAGAAAAAATCAAAACTATCGATACTATCGATAGTACTATCGATTGTTTTGCAGCTCTACCATCAAGTCTATCTTTAGATATGATCCTTGGCCAAAAAAATTTTGTAATTCTTCCGAAACATTGATTCACTAACACTTGCATTTTAATCTTAAGAGACAGAGTTGTATGGTTCACAACGCTGCAAGCACTTGTTGGCCGAGTGTTTAATGAGCAATCCCATGCACTTACTTTTTTATTACTTATTTATTAATTAATTACTGTTTTATAAAATGAGTAAGCCCGCGAAACCATTTGGCGTGACTACGGTATGCATTCAACCTTTCTTCAGTTAGTGCTAACCTTCAAAAAACAGCAGTCAAAACTTCATGATATTCAATTAGTTTGTGAGTTATTCTGCTAAGAGCGACGTTACTTCTATTATTTTCGGAACAATGGATCAAAAACAATATGTTGTAATCCTACACTGCTTCCTGATGGGTAAAAAACCCGTTCAAGCAAAGCAATGACTTAAAAAGTGTTATGGGGACTCTGCTTCTTCAGAAACAACAATAAAATGTTGGTTTGCTGACTTCAAACGTGACGCAGAACGCAGCGGACGTCCAAATGAGGCGGTAACACCAGAAAATATCAAAAAATCCACAAAATCGTTTTGAAAGTTCGAAAGTGAAGTTGCGTGAGTCAGCTGACATCACAAAGATATAAAAAGATCGTGTTGGCTTTCTAATGCATGAGCATTTGACTTTGAGAAAACTCTGTTCAAAGTGGGTGCCGCGTTTGCTTACCGTCGACCAAAAACAAGTCAATCAACACAATAGCAAAACTACATGACTTCAAGTTTGAATTTTTCTCACATCCACTGTATTTGCCAGATTTGCCTCCCAGCCACTACTGACTAAATCTGAGGCCATCATTCTACGAAAGCGGTATCGAAATGCTAAAGAGCCGATGGAATGACTGCTCTTGATGAATGTGTTTTCTTTTTTAGGTCCGGAACTTTTCAGCCCATGTGTTATAGCATTTTCAAATAATATTCATATGATCTAATTTATCAAAATCAAAAAAGGACAATAATAGAGGCTATTGCCATTCTAGGCAATTCCTAGAAGGTGACGCGCAGGCTGTTTATACTGGCTTGTGAGATCTGAAGCCTGCTTCTCTGGTCTCAGACCTGATGTACCCTTTGATAATAATTCGAATTATTGCCTTCTTGTTTATACAGAGTAGGATGATACCACGAAATTTATTTTGGTTTGTTATGTCTCTTCTTTGAGGAAAGAAGTTAGGAAAATTTTTAACTTCGCAAATATTGTGCATAGCACGGTGTATTAATTTAGTGCCAATAAGTGAATTAGCTTTTAGTAATTCAGCAGCGATATCATTCACACCTGGCTATTGTCAATTTTCGGGTTAAAAATTGAGATATCATTTCATCTTTGCTGCCATATTTTTTTCTAAAAGTAATTTTTATTCAAAACAACGTGTTTTTATTATTAAAAGATATTTCGAAAATGGCAAAATTTTCCAAGATGTAGTTATGAAATTTAGAAAAAAATTCGGTGGAAAAAAAGCTCCAACAAATCGTAGCATCAAACTGATGGTTGAGAAATTTGAAGAAATTGGATCCGTTAATCATAACAGAAACAGAATTTATCAACGTAGCGCTCGTCCAAACGAGATATGTGCAAAAGTGTTGAAGAACATCCAAAATAACCATTCGTCAGCATTTGCAACTATTAAGCATTAAACGATTTATACCATTTACAGATTGTGAAGATCCAGCTGACCCAAGAATTAAAACCAGCTGATCGCGCATTACGTCGGCAATTCGTTTTTTTGGTTATGGAAAAACGAGAACAAAAATAGAATTTTTTTAACAAAATAATCTTCACCGACGAAGCCCATTTCCAGCTCAATAGCTATGTCAACAAGCAGAATTGTCACATTTAGAGTAAAGAGAATCTAAGAGTTATCTTAGAGGATTATGCCACTTGTCACACAGCAAAAGAAATAATGGATCTTTTGTAAGAAAAGTTCGAAAATCGAAGAGTTTCCCATAGAGGAGGAGAAAATTGGCAACAAAGATCGTGCAATTTGACACCATTATTTTTTTTTTTTTTTTGTAGGATTTTTTGTAATCGAAAGTGTAGAATTATAATCCATCAACAACTCAAAAGCTTGAAATCAATCAATGAGACATTAATCGTTGACAATTGTTTATTGAAAAACTTGATTGATAATATTGGTAAAAGATTGGGAGCCTGCCAAGCCAGTAGGGCGTTCACTTGACCGACACAATTTTTCACATTTGACCGGAACGTATATATATTTTGGCCACCATTTATTACATATTCCTTATTTCAAAATTTTGTGCAATACATACATTAAGCATAGATGTATAGAATAATTACGACTTGATCACCCCTACAAGAAATGAATGACCGAAACTAAACACTTTTACAACTTTTTTATATTTAAATATTTGCAACAAGTGTTGCAGAGTTATATTTTTAGATATTTGACAGCATACATAGAAAACAATATTTTTGTGAAATATAGCAAAAGTAAAAAAAATAATAATTGAAATAAAAATATTTTATGTATTAAAAAAACTGATAAAGGGACAAGTGATTGTAACCAGGTTAGAGGAAATTGAAGCATATGTAAGTAGCCGGTACTTTTAATGTTGCTTTAAATATATATTATAAGAAATATTTTTACCAGAACGTGCCAGATCGAAATTCTTGATAAAATTCAACATAGCTATCAGTCTGTATGTTGCATGACTGATGTGATACCTTGAGGAATTCGCATGTATGCTGCTCTTGATGACCCTTGCGGATGGAAAGAAAAAGATGGAACCGCAAAATTTTGCTCAAGTAATGGTAATCAATACAAATTCGTAATTTATTATTTTAATATTTATACTTCTATGCAGACAACATTCGAGCAATGTTTGCCTACGACCTGCTTAAATGTACTATTGGTAAAGAAAGTGAAAAAAGTATGCACTAGACAAGCCCCTGTTAAACAAGTCTGAGAGGTATTGAAATATTTACATCTATAAATGATGAAATAATTAGTAACTTATACACTTGCGCATATAATTGGGATCATTAATACATCTTTTCTATAAATTTCAGATCCTTTTCAACTGTGCAGACCGATTTTAGTTCAAAACAAATATAAGAGACGCGGGAAATACATTAATTAAATGAAATAAAAAATTAATCAATGATGTACATTGTATAATTAATTAATTATAAAATATATTTTTAATTTACTAAATTATTAGTTTAAAAAAATAATGAATCATCTTTTATTACAAAAAGTGTACACATATCAACTTTGACGGGTTTATACATCAAATATGATAAGTCAACTTTAACTAACACATCATCTCTAATAAGTTAACAGCAGTAGAGTGAGAAGCTCAATTATGTATGTATATGTTTAACAGTTATGTATTTTTTTTAATAGAATTCATAAGTTAGAGAAGGATGGAAAATCACATGTGGAAATGATTCCGTCATTTTTTCATTTTACCCTTCATAACTTGATAGAACAAAATGATAGATATTTCTATCACAGTGCCAGTCAATTGACCGTTGAAATGACTGTCACTGTGCTTGTAAGGTTACGGCCGTCAGTCGGAAATTAAACAAATTTTACATCAAGATATATCAATATTAAACTAAAAATACGTGTGAAAATATTACAAAAAGAAAAAGAAAAATAGTAATAATAATTAAGGGTTAGTATAAATGAATTCTTATTTATTGATTCCTTAAAATGTTATCTTTTTCACCAAAACTTTATCTATGAATTTTCGTTAAGTTTTTTTATATTGAAGTGCACCTGACTAAAAATTACAATTAAAAAAAAAATAAAATAAAAAAGTAAAGAAAGTGTTTTTTTAATCGAATTTCAATTACAGCACTTAAAAAAACATTTTAGAAATTTATATAATTTGGTTTGCTTATTTACACTATAAAATTGTTCAATTATAGGATGTTAATGCTTAGCCTTTCTCTTATATTAAAAAATTATTTAAAATAGAAATTGTTTGTAATCTGACGATTTAAAAATTATAATTTTTTTCGTAATGCTTGAAAAGTATTTACTGGAGTATTATGAAATATTTGATGAGAAATACATTTTTCGACACTTGTAAATGCTTTTTACTAAAAGCCAAAGAGATTATAGAAAGTACCTGCTGTAATATTTTTTATTACCATGATATTGCATATAAACTTTAAATTAATTTTATTTTTTTTATATAAGCTTTACCCATATAATACCATTTCTAATGACTTTCACTTGATGCATATGAGATCCATCAAAATTTTCAATAAGAATCATTATTTACACTAATTTATAAAAATAACAAAATACCCATTTTAGACAAATAAAAACAAATTTATTGAAAATGCATTTTATAAGACAATATAAACACCGGCTGTAGGTTGCTTGCATATTAATGTTGATATATAATATAAAAAAAAATATATAAAAAAGTAAATATTTTTATAAGCATGATTATGCATTTTACTTACAATTTGTGGCAATTAATGTTGAACTTTATTTATATATATATTTTTGTTGTTGTTGTAATATTTGTTTTCTGTAATATGAGATCTTTATCAGAAGAAACTTAACAAAATAGGAAATTTGTTCAAGTTTTTTTTTTTCGTAAGAAAAAATAAATTCACAATACTTTGAGTGAAGAAAAATTATGTGTCTTAAATCTTTTGTTTTGCTATTTAGTGTTAAGCCTTCTAAACAATCAAACATTTTATACCTTTACACAGACAGACACTCATGCATTTATTGAGGCATATGTTACGTCTATATATTTTATGAAAATTATTAACTTTTAAATATTTATAGTAATTTTTATTATTAAATTATTATGGTGTTAAATATGTAATTATAAGAAAGAAAAAAAATGTTTTTATTTATAGACGTCACATTAATAATTTATAGGTAAACTGCATGTCATGTGATACATAAAAATGTAAAAGATGAAGAAAAAAAGTATTACTAAAGGTGATAAATTTTCATAAATTTCTTAATATCACGTATTTATTTATGCGCAAAAATAAATAAACAATTTAACCACAACGCATTTTCTGGCTTTTAGTTTTTTTTCATTTCTTTTCATTTATAACTCCAGGTTTGCTATTTGTATACGCAGGAATTATAAAATTTACGATCATTTTAACAAGTGACGACAAGTGGCGCTGTTTCGACTAACCAGTACACTGAAGTCAACATCTGCACATCAATATAAAATCAGTATTAAACAGTGGATATACTTAAGAAGAAAAGAGTAAAAACCAACGATCAACGTTTAACTATTTTACATGCATTGATGATGATAAGAAATTGTCAATTATAGCAAAGTAATTGAAAAATTGATTTGCTAAAAATGCCTAGAAGCTAAGTTATGCAAAAAGACGAGTGGACAAAAAAACACACATACACACACACAAAAAAATGTAAATTTATGCAACATGTTGTAATATAATACCACTTGCGTATGCAAATATAAAATATATTAAAAAAATCCAATATTGGTTCATTTATCAGCAACTTGGTTTACGTTGAAACACTTGATTGAAAATAGATTTTTCTTCTGAAACTCTTTACTCAACAGCTTACTTTCTTTTTTGGTTTTTTGCTTCCCCTTTATTACTCTATTACTGCAAACTTACTTCTGCTGTAAAGAAAGGAAAACAAAAACAAAAAAAAAAAAAAACATAAAATTGGCTTTAATCTCTTTTGTAGCGTTATATGTTATAATATTCTAGCAATTTATCATATAACAATGATAAATGTTAAATTTTACCTTTAACTCTATAAAATATCATCAATTATACAATTTCTTCGCGCTCATCATTTATAAACAAATAGTTAAAATATTTACTATTTTTCATAAAGCAAAGATTAAAACATTGTAATAATTTTTTAATTTTTTTATATTTTTTTTACTTTATTTAGACTTAGTCGCTAGTTTACATTTATAATTGCTTAGATGATGGTTTAAGATAGATCATTCAAAAAGATATTACAACGTTATAATGTTGCTGATATACGTTGTCAACAATATGACACGATCCGTACACACGCATAGTTGGCACGCCAACATTTTCTGTTGCTGCAGCGTTGATTGATTGATGAGAATGTGTGGCAAGGAAATGAAACCAGCATCGAGACAAAACAATTTCATATTAAATGTTGTTGCGATTTAAAAAAGATTTTCCACAACATGTTGATTATTTGAAATATTTTTTTTCCATATTTTCTTTAAATTTTTCTTCTCTTTTTTATATAATTTAATAATGGAAAATTATGATGAGTATGAAATGAACATAGAACAGTTTATAAAAGTTTTATTACCAATTTTGGTTTGTAATATTACAGAGACAGGCATGTAATTCTTTAGAATTTTTGACGAGAGAAGCAGCTTTAGAATAATAAATTATCTTAAAGTCCATGTGTCCATAGATTAAATTTTCTGAGAAATAATTGATTAGACGGTAATTAAATCAAAAGCTCGTTAAGGTCTAAATTCAGCCAGCAACTAAGTTGCAGGTAATACTGTTTATAAATCATTCCAAAAATGAAATAACAAATGACAAAAGCTATTTAAGCCCTTGTTATAAATATATTTATTACAAATAAAATATAATTATTAAGTGAAGTTTAAGTTAATCTCGCCTATGTAATACTCTATGTCACAAATCCATATACACATATAAATTTTCCTGTAACTTTCGTCACTCAATGGCGCGTAAACGACTGAACTGATTTTGTTGAAATTTGGAATACAGGGTACTGTAAGGTGTTAAAATCGGAGGAAACGGGAAAATTGAATGATTTTTCTTATTTATTATTTTTCTTATTTATTATTATTTGTTTATTAATATTCTGATTTTTATGAAATTTGGAACACAGATCGATCTAGTTAACGAAAATTCTGTATTCACACGGTTGTCTTATTTTATATAAAATTTATTGTCACAAGATGGCGCTAAACAATGTATTGACAATAATTTTTCCAATGCTGTCATACGATTATTCTAGTTTACGGCAACTCTATGAAAAAAGAAAATAAAAAGAGTGTGGGTCAGAAATTGGCTCACAATAAGGGTCATTGGTGGTGCATATGGGAAAACATTTAAATAAATTAAGAAAAAAAAAATTGATTCACTAAAATATTTATTTATTTAAATTGGAATATAATTACAAATTATATTTAATCCTCTAAAGCAAAAATGATTTGTTCTTTCAAAAAATAAGAATTGGATCGGTTTTGATTATCAGGTGTCCGCTTGATAAAAAAGAGTTAAAATAATGAAAAAGAGAAATGGTGGAGGTTTGTGATGCAATTTACATATACATAAATAATTAAAAAAATTTATAAATTAAGAGATGACAATTTTAAATACCGTATAAACATGTGTTTTTTCGGAAAGAAATCAATTAAAAATTAAATTTCAATGATTATTGTCTTCTTCAATTGCCACACAAGAATACAATAAATATTGGTGTATTTTTGGAATTTACGTTGGTGTATGATTGCCGATAAAGCCTTCACACAATTGTCGCACCAGGGTTGCATTTTATTGGGATATATAAGCACAATAATATTCTGAGTTGCCGTATAAGCTAATAAATTGTATAATCACACGATTGGCATATAAAAAACACTAATTATTGGTGAATTACGACAATCCTACCTTAAAGTAGCTGATTATGATGTGTATTGGTGGCGAATATCCTTACTAATTGGTGGTGATCTTTATTAATTAATTTTTAATTTTTAATTTTTTTTCCAGTAGGTGGCGTTTTTTTTTCTGCTCATTCGTATGATGTTTGTAATCATCGTCAGAGGAAAGCTGGAAGGTCAGGGGTCTTCTTCTTTATTTTTTAGATGTAGACACGTGGAGGAAAGTTGAAGCCTCTTTATTAAACACTCGAAAAGAAACTATAATTAAATTATTTCATCATGTCCTCTGCTGGGACTCGAACCTGGCTCGCTTGTGTTATTATGCGTGAGCTCTAACCACTACATCATGCCACCCCTGTGAATGGTTAAAATCTACGAAAAACGGCCCAAATTACGTCATATGAGAATTTTGTTTATTCCTTTTGTTTATGAGTCAAATACGCGCTAACGACTAATTTTGTTGAAATTTAGAGCAACAATATAAAGATCCAACCAATCGTAATAAAGTGCTTTTCTTCAATATTGACTCTCAAAGCGGTTAGATTTAATGATTTTCTTCTGAAATAAATCACTTTTTTTCTTCTAAAAGAAAATTTTTTTTTCAACTTTAAGTGGCTTATAGGGCGTAGAAGAAGCGTTTTTGGTTCATAGTCTATTCCTATAAAACACATGTTTATTACCAAGGAAACAAGAAATATGCAATTGCATGCTTTTTCTCATGCATCGAATCAAGTTGGATGTTAGGTATTTGTCCATTTCACAAATCTGTATGAAGTTTGGCGTCTATTTTTTAGCGCATAAGTTTGCATATTTTTCTTAAAAAAGCATTTTTTGAATATTTCAGTTTTAAAAGCAGTTTTTTGTATGTTATGAGCATTTTACACCTTTTTTTTTTAATTAAATTTAAATTTTTTAATTTTAAATTTTAAATTTTTAAATTTTTTCACAGCGAAAACATTTTTTTTTAAATTTTGCCAAATCATAAGATTTTTGAATTATTTGCCAATTGAAGTTTATTGCGCAATTTATATCTCAATTAAGTTTATTGCCACTTGCCAGGATCTAAAACAATTTTTAGAAGAATGTACAAAGAATGAAGGGCGTTCAGAAAGCGTTTAACGTTCAAAGTATTTTTGTATGCCAATAATATTTACCAATAATGCTTAGATGACATACGCAAATGCATAAAAGACCCATCTATATGAGTTTCCGAACGTGAAACAGTTGATGCAGATTTCTTGTGGCCAGAATGTGAGGATATGAACCTGGGTGCTACGTTGTTCCAACAGGATGGCGACACTTGCCACACAACAAACGAAACAATGGCTTTTGTGCGCTAAAAATTTAATGGCAGTCTTATTTCATATCGTGGCGATGTTAACTGGCCGCCACAATCATGTGATTTGACACCGTTGGACTTCTTTAAAAGATAAGATGGACGTCAATTAGCCAAGAACAATTGAAGAACTATAGGATGAGACAATTCGGCACATTAATGATATTGAACCTCAATTATGTCTCAGAGTCATTCGACGAATAGAGGTATATCACCGAAGCCGTAGTGAGATTTTGGCATATTGTTGCACACATAATTGTCATAGATCCTTTAATAATAATACAAAGTTTTATGATAATTCTCTGAAAACTTGTCGTTTTGTTTACAATTAGCATCATTCGTTATGGTTGGGCCAACCTTTAAATTAATATAGCTTGTCTATCACAAATTAAGTACAGTTATTGCCGATGTTCACTGTTAGGCCAACAGCCTTGGATAGGATTACAAACTCAATTATTTCGTCTTGTCTATCACAAAATCCTAGGGATAGAAGGCATACATCGGTTGACTATGTAGACTCCAAACTATATCTTTTTTCTTCCTTTCTATCTCCGTCATAGGGCTGTCTAATGTGACGGCGAAGAGTAGGGGTATTATGCTACTATTTAAGTGATATTGTTTTATAAAGGCAATGCGCACCAGTTTTCCTATCTAATATTGCGGTAGTCAAAATCAATGAATGAAAGCGTACTGAATCACGAAATTTATTCGTCAGACTTAGCTCCCTATTCACTATTTTAAAACTTGAGTAAAAGGTTTGCCAAGAAATTAGTGGTGGTTCTAACCAAAGGGTGTTCAAAATTGAGGTATCATTTTAATTTTAATAAAAAAAAAATTACTTATTTTTCAGAATTAAAAATATTTTTATTTCAGTTTATTACAAATAGGTTCCGATTAAAAATGATAAATTAGGTCGGTCAAGTGACCCCCTTACTGGCTCGGTATGCTCACAACCTTTTAATAAAATTATCAATCACGTTTTTTAATAAACTGTTTTCAATGGTTGATATCTGCTCGATAATGGTAGTTTTAAGCTCTTGAACTGTTGTGGGATTATTGCTGTTTTACAGCAAAACGCATGATCATAATGGCCAATTTACTCCTCCTCTACTAGAAATAATACGATTTTTGAACTTTTCTTTCAAAAGATCTATTGTTTCTCTTGCTCTGTGACAAGTGGCACCAACCTCTTGAAACCACATATTCTCTACATCTAAATCATTTAATTTCGATCTCCATCGACCGTTATTGCAACGACGACTCCTACGGACCACAAACCACATTTAACAGTAACTTTTTGTGGATGTAATTGTTGCTCTAAGATAACTATTGTGGCAATTCACAAATGTAGCAATTCTGTTTGTTGGAGTAGCCATTGAGCTGGAAATGGGCTTCGTGGGTGAAATTATTTTGTTACAAAATTCTCATTTTTTCTTGCCTTCGATACCCAAAGAAAGGAATTGTCTACGTAATGAGCGATAATTCTTGGGCCAACTGTATCTTAAAACCTTTAAATGAAGATCACGATGCAAAAAGTTGGATAATGTGGATCGTTTGTTATTTAATTACTGCTAACGATGAGAAATGGCTGTTTTTAGATATTCTTAACACTTCTGCTTACAGCTGCTATATTCTCGGTTGAACGACAACTACATTGATAATTTCTGGTGCTCCTATCATTAACGGATCCAGTTTCTTCAAATTTCCCAACCATCAGCTTGACGGCACGATTTGTTGCAGCATTTTCTCTACCAAATTTTGTTCTAAATTTTCTAATTCCATCTTGAAAACTTTTGTCATTCTCAAAAAATGTTTTAATAATAAAAAGATTTTGTTCCTTCGTGTAACGTTCCATATTAACTAACCGGAATGTATTTAGAATCTGAAAATAAAAATTTAGAATAAAAATTACAAGTAGAAAAACATGACAGCAGCCCACCAATTCTAAGCAGGATATCAAAGCTGCTGAATATGGCTGAGAAAAGTATTGGGTTGTGGAAAAAGAATTCTGTTAATTTTTCGGCAAATGGCTGTGTTTTACGTTGGTTGTAAAGGTGAAATTTGGCACAAAATTTTTTTGTTACTGTTTTTTATTAAGTCCATTCAGTTGTGAGCTACAGGGTGTTAAAAATGGTAGTCAACATTGGGACAATTCAGTTTATTTTACAGTTTTGAAAATTTCGTTGTCTTCTTCTTTTTCTAACAATTCTGTTTTTTATGGGAATACAATTTTTAAATTGTTCCGTAAATGAATGCGAAAATGTAATCAAAGTACAGAATAGGGATGATTGAATTGCTCATTTCCTGAATTCCTTTTCGGCTACCACTCACAATATGAGTGGAATATGCTAAGTAAGGGAAAAAAGTATCATTATTCAGTTTTTACATAAGGTATTGTATGAGCGAAGATATTTTAGAATTCAAATGCTTAACATTACCATCTAGTCTATTAGGAAAATGCGAACATTATCGTACTGTTTCTCATATGCTACGATAGTTAATGTTAATTATAAGGCATTTATTTTATTTACCTTTTTGGTGTCAATTTAATTAAAACGTTTGATTGATTTTAATTTTCTTTATTATCTTCTTCGTTATCGTCGTTTACAAACAAAAACCCTTGAATGCTTTAAAAAAATGTAATTAATTCTTTTATGGGTACGTATATAGTGCCACCTTTATTGGCAGGCATAAATCATGTTGTTTTGTGGACATTAACGCCTCTTGGAATTATAGACAACTAGAGAAATACCACTTAATCAGGCCATTTTATAGTGTTTTCTACTGCTTTTATAGGTTTTTGTTTTTGTCTCTTTTTTTAATTATAGATCGTTAAAATTTTATATCAATATTTAAATTTTTTTGTTTTTGTTTTTGTTTTACAGATACCATCAATTTGTCTCTCAAAATATGTCAAATGAATCGTAGCTTAGCATGGAGATAAATTTGCATAAAATGGAGCTGCTAAAAGAGCCACAAATATTTGTTCTGGTTGTAATTTCTTATGGAAATATCCGATGAAACAAGCATTTGATTGAACCAGTTTCATGGACTACCATTCAGACAACAGAGTAAAGTCTAGAAAAATGTTTTCATTTTTTGTTCTTGCATTTTTTGTTAAATTTTTTCAATTTTTTATTTTTTATTTTATTGGAGCTTGACTTACTTTAGGCATCTTCAGTTGAACACCTACACAATTAGCAACAAATTCGCCCACAGCTGAATAGTCACTAGACTGGTGTTACATCTTAGCTTCTATCAATAACTAGCTCACTGCTGACTCTTTGCAACTTGGCTTGATGTTGTTGTTCATTTTAGCTTGGCTACTTGCTGCTGTGTAGAGGTTGCTGCCACATAGAGACATTGCAGGCTGGCAAACAGACACACACATATGTACATATATATGTAAGCCTATGGTGCTCATAAACGAATATGATGAACGTTACTTTAATTAAAAATTTTCGAGACAACGTACAGAGTGACAAAATATAAATGTTCCAAACCATGTTTTGTTTAACTATTATAACATAAGAAGTATTTGCAACCACAAATAAATTGTTACACTATTGTTATATGTATATTTACATGGTTTGTTACTTATTAATCAAGTATCCTCACTTCTAGCTGCCTCTTTGCTACTACATATTGAAAAAGAAAAGAAAAAATAATAAAACATTATTGGCGACGTGTTTATTGATACCGCATGCCATAAAAACAAAGGCTGGAGAAGACCAGGCTTAGTAGACGATCAATAAATTGCACAAAAAAGTAGCATTTGGAGGCGGTTTAGCTGTTGCAACGCACATTTTCTGCTCGTTACACATAGAGAGTTTATTAAGTTGAACATTAGTCGGAATATTTCAATATTTATTCTGATTACTTTTAAGTGCAGTTGAATGTTCCTGCCACACTCTTTGTTTTTCAATAATTTTTATATGTAGATATGCAAGTATGTTTACATACTCGGTCTGTATTTGGCCGTCTGCTATAAAATGCTTTAGTTTTTATTTGACAAGACGGTGTTAATACGAGTGGCATATTTTTAATGGAAAACTATAAAATATGTTGTTTTGTGTTATTATGTTAATGTTTTTGTTGTTATTGTCTCTCTGTATATACAACATATTATTAATGTGTATGAAGAAAGTGTATCAACATTGAGTATTTTTTAATTAATTTTCATAGATCTTCTCTTAATAACAATGTTGTTGTTTTAACATCAAATTAAAATCATGAATTAAAATCAAAAGACGCAAACGCATTTCAAATTTTTCTTTGGTAAAAACGTTATTTTCTTTAGACAGGAATATGTTCTATATAAAGTAAAATTTCTGGTAGAAAAGGAAAGCTGAAAATACGATTTCTGTGGAGTTATATTTTCTGAGAAAAAGTATATGATTTTGTTTGTGATTAGACTTTAAGTGATTCATTTTTATTCCTGTTTATTTATTAGGGAGATCGAACGGTTATTATTCGACCGGTTTTTTTGGTTTTATCGAATACGGTTTTTTCAAAATCTTCATTTTTCGAATAAATAAGTATAATTTTTATATTTTTGTTTAATTTTTATTGCAAATATGCTCATCGTTAAACTATTTGGACGTATACTACCCATTTTGATAATCTGTGCGTTTTTTGATGATCATATGCAGCATTTAATACGTCATGCGGTTCCCATGTTGAGAATATTAGCAGAGAGCAAGTCTTGGCTACGGAGGCAGACGAATCGGCATATTACTTTCCAGGTATTGCAACGTGAGAAGGAACCCACATTATTTTAATTTTATCGAAGTGATTTATACACATGGATCTAACTTGGTTTAATAAAGGTGAATCAAAGCGAGTGTTGGATAATCCTTTAATTGAAGAAATACTGTCGGTACAAATGACAAGTTTTAGTCCGGTTTTTGAAGCATACTTAACTGCGTTGAATATGGCTAATACTTCGGCGTTGAAGTTTGAGCAATAGTTTTCAATCAAGCCGCAGTTGACTATGTTACCATTTGGTTCTACTACCGTAAAACTTGTAAAGTCTTGTGTTTTTGAGTATATTGATTTTTATATATGGAGAATGATTAACTAGACTAATTGAAAGCGACCTACAAACGCCGGTTCCGAACGGTAGATTTATTATTTAGTGAAATTTTTCACAGCGTAAATACACATAACCAGTCGCCAGTAACATTGTGAGGTGATAACGCTGTTGAAAATTGTCAGATGGTGTGACCTGGGATTGGACTGACGACTTCTTGGTTGGAAGGTGGGTTCTTACCTAACATACCACAGTGGCGAACATACTATTAAATACGTGGTGCATAAATTTACATACAGTGGTGCTCGAAATCTAAGGAAATTTGCCTGTCGAGGCAATTAAGAACTCGTATATAACAAATAGATTTATTCGAAGTAAAATTAAATTTTTGTTATCTCAGGCACCTAAATTATAACTATAACAACAAACTTCTAATTCCATTCCCTACCAGCTAATAGCTCCTTGAGTAACTGAAACTTAAGCATATTTCAGTACTTAGTGCAATAAACTTTGATCTTTATGGCCTTTTGTTAGAATTACTGTTAGGTTCTGCTTATTTTTAAAACGACGTGGTCTAGCTCTGCGTCTCAAGAATTAAGAATAATTTTATTTATATAAATTAACCGGTTAACCGGTTATTTGAATTATTATTAACCGAAAACCGGTTTTTGAAAAAAGTCGAATAATCGATCTCCCTATTATTTATGTATTTATTTGATTACTACAATGCCACAAGAACAAGTCTTGTGTTAATACCCCGAGGGAAAAATAGCATAGTAGTGTGCCATTGTGGTATTGTATGTAAGACACCCTTCTACCAACCAATAGGTCCTCGTTCCAATTCCAGGCCAGACCAACTGACAATGGTTATGAGGACTTACTCTATGAAAAACTTCTCCGGAGCTGGCGTTAAACTGTAGTTCCCTTTCAATGAGTCTAATAGAATAGGGTGAATTTTCATTTTTCATTGGTTTGAGAGAAGTTCTCATTATTCCATTCGGGATATCGCGGGAATTATATATGTATGTAAAGTGTGGTCCAACCAAAATGTACGATGTTAATTGTAAATAAAATAAAAAGCTTTCAGAGAATTATTATAATATTTTTTATTGTGATAGAAGGTCAATTACATGTGAAATAAAATATCGGCCAAAAGCTCGCCACAGCTTCGATGGCATACTTCTATCCGTGGGTCCATATTTACAATGACTCTAAGCTCTTGAATTATCCTTGTCTATGTATCGTTGTGTGGCACCATCCTGATGAACCACATATCGTCCAGGTCCATATCCTCAATTGCTGGCCACAAGAAAACCCTTGTCATCTCGCTATAGTGAAAACGATTCTCGGTTACTGATTAGGCGACCTCATATTCGAAGAAGTACGACCAGATGACGTCGTCAGCTCATAAGCCGCACCAAACAATCACTCTTTGTGTACGCATCTAAAATTGTATTTTTAAAAAAAAGTTTAAAATTTTGTAATAAAAGTGTGATTTTTTCATGAGTTGCTTTATTAAAAATTTAGTAACATCGTCAATTTTCAACGGATTTCTAAACCGTAAATCTCATTTTTTTCACGACTTTATATAATTTCTTAATCAATTCATAAATAGTATGGTTCCTATATAAAATAGTGCGCAAAAACGAACCAAAACTTGAAAAATATGGAAAAAAATTTATGAAAAATGCGTTTTCTTTAGAAATACATTCAGATCCTTCAAGGCTACTTAAACGTTATATACATCATTCTAAAGGTTTATTTCTGTTCTTTCCAACTTCTTTCCAAAGAAATCGGGTAATACTCAGTTAAGTTATTAGCTTATAATTGCCTGAAGTTCCGAAAAACCGGATTTTTACCCGTAAATCGAGATTTTGGAGGTGTTTTAAGAATTCTAAAAACAGATCCAAAAACAAATATAAAAACAAATCTACTGATCTTTGTGCGTATCCTTCAAAGAAAAACATTATTCGTAATAAAAAACAAAGAGCATAGTATGACTTTCATATGTATATGAACTGCATAATATATTTTTGGGGTACACAAGTACCATGTCACTCTGTTTAATGTGTATTACACAATACTTTGTTACGCAACTCCCAAAAGCTCTTAAAAAGCTAAAATAGAATTTATTTTAAAAATAACGGAGTGATAGGTGTTCACAAGAGGTTTTAGCTTTCTGGACCAAAAAATTCTGTAACAAATTCCTATTTTAAAATGAATTTAGTATCTGAGTACCCTGTAACTCAATACTTACGAGTAGAGAAATTTGTTTTCAATAAAAGATTTAGAGTCAATAATAAGAAATAGAAACATAATATTATAAAAAATAAATATAAATTTACATATGTACACACATATATATCTGTATCAATATGGAAGAGTGGCTTAAGTCGACTTAAGCTATATTTACTTACCGATACATATTTATCATATTTAGAGACAATATCTAACAGAATACACTTCTATTGAAAAGCTTTAGTCGTATTCGATATTCCCGTCTTCGTATCTTGTCATTTATGTTAAAAATCATCAAAAGGCTCATTTCTGGAGACGAGACGTGTGCTTATGAGTACACAACCCAAACATCAGGCAAGTAAATGGCGTTTACCAAATAAGCCGAGAACATTTCAGTTAATGCTCACGGTTTTCATGAATTACAACGGTATATTGCATCATGAATTTTTGCCAGAATGCTAGGCAGTATACAAAGAGTATTATTTGGGCGTTATGAGATATTTTCGTGGAGCAATTCGCCGAAAGAGACCAGAATTGTGGGCACAAAACTCGTGGACTTTGTACATGATAACGTGCCATCATTGTTCAAAATTTATTGACAAAAAATGCAATAAATACCATCCAACAGCCACCGAATTCACCTGACTTGGCTTCCTGTGGCTTCTTTCTGTTAAATCGGGTAAAAAAACCATTACAGACAACGCGTTTCAGCAACAGGAAATAATGGAAAAATCTCATCATATCTCAGTGACAGCAGCCAGTGTTTTATTTTTTTAATCGAATATCTCTTGAAGTTGTTATATGGGTGTTCCCATCAATTTTTTAAGCAAAATTTTAGTCCAAGTTTGTTGTTTTAAATTTAAATCCATTTCTAAAATTGTATTTCTAAGATTGTATGCATAGAGATAGATGTACTCTTGGCTACGTAGCTTTTGCAAATGTTAAGCTATGACGCTAAAATTTAGCACGAATATCAAAAACAGATGTACTAACTTCACAAAAAAAAAAAAAACTCAAATCGGAATGATGGGACACCACCGCACGGAGGTTATGCTGGGAAATTTTTAATCAAGGTGGTATTGCTGCCTATAGCTTTTATCGGCTTTCAGTATTTAATTAAGATTAGCATGCCATTCAGTTGGAAAAGTAGAATTTGTCAAATTCATATGAAAAGGATGAATAAAATATTTTACCGCATATGGAAGTATAATTGTGGATGCAATCTATTTTCTTGCAAATCTCGGCGTTAACAAGTATTCTGGGCCAGATGTCATACCAGCACTGGTCCCGAAGCAGTGTTCTTAGACGCTTGCGCCTCGTAAAGGCTCTGATATTACCACCAAAGTAGGCTAGGCCTATAAAAAATGATAAAATTTATTAATTCAAGTAAATTCACCAATGAATACTTAACACATTTTATGTTCATTTTTGTAAACTCTAAGGAAACAGTTTTGTAGTTATACTTATACACAGTCTTACAAAAGTTTACGTACCCCTAAAAAAAAAATTGATTTTTTATAAAAGATTAATAAAAAATGCTTCAATATTTTTTATTTGTTCACATTACATTTGAATAGAAAAAATAAACTTAAAAATATTTGCACTTTAGAAATAAAAAAAAAAAAATAATATAAAAAATTTAATTTTTAAATTTTTGGTAAACTTACAAAAGTTAACATACGGTCTAAAAAATAATATTTTGAGTGAGTTTCTTTAGCTTTTATATCATTATTTATTGTTTCGGGGGTAATTTTTCCCACTACTCCATGAAAGCTATCTTTAGTTCTGAAAGTGACGTGATATACCGTTTTCTAATGTTCCGCTTCAGAATATCCCATAAATGCTCTATAACATTAAGATGTTCCAGTTTGTTTTTAACATTGTTCAGTAGCCATATTCTTACCAGCTTCTAAGAATGCTTTGTGTCATTACCTTGAAGCAATACAGGTCTAAAATTTCACAACTTATCAGATAGCTACCCGTTAAAATCTCCACATACATAGATTTAACCTTCAATGAACCTCAGCTTGCCCATACCATTTGCGGTCATACATCCCCAGACGATGACTGAACCGCCTCAATATTTCACGGTTGGGCTAATATTCTATAGTTGTAAAGCCGTATTTGATTTTTGTCAAATTTTTGACCGACTATAACCTCCAAAAATAATAAACTTACATTCGTCGGTGAATATTACACTTTCCCAAAATGTTGGATCATTTGTGTGTACAGTGTGTTACTTTTGGGCATATGCCAAACGCTTGCTTATATGTTCATATTATAAAGAAAATTTAAATTAACCAAACGTATGTAATCTTTTGTAAGCCTGTGTAACTGTTAGTAATAACATAGACAAACACTTGAACAGTGGAGTGAGTCATTGTATCTTAAAATCCGTATTTTGTGTTCTTCCATGACATACAAATTATATTGCTTCTGCTGTTCAACTTTAGTAGAACACAAAAAAATCATCTATAAAACGCATTTAGTCTTAAATTATAATCCCTAATAACCTTTTGAACTCTCAATGATTTTTCTAATACCACATAGTACAATTCGTGCTCCCAAACATTTGCCAAATACTTACTACTAATGACTAAAAATCCCACCATTTCGTCTTAATTTGTAATCAATTGGAAGAATATAGAGGGACCTGGAATCAGCAAAAAGTCTAAGAAAATATTTTCAATAGATTTTTTAACATTTTTGACCTCACAACTCTTTAACGTAAACAAGAAAATTTGTCAAAGTTCAGTAATTGTTTTGTCACCCATGTTACGTACTCGTTGTTGTATCTACAATAAAAAGTCAAAAGATAACACTTTAAGACACGATTATCTCTTTTTTTGTTTTTAGAAAAATCTCTTAAAACAACAACTTAACAAACATCCAAAGAAACATATAAAACATATAAAACATATCCATATATACATATGTATGTACATATCTAAGACATATTTTCGACTCTTAACAACCCACCATATACGTTTATTTTATTCGTCTTTGAGGTTCAATTTTTTTTTTGCTGCTTTAGACACGTACTCATACACCTTCATGCTTGGCATTACAATTAAATTGTATGATGACTTGAACATAGCGTGTGAATCTCTATAATATGAAATAGAAAAAAAATCTATCGCTAAAAAAACGTATATAACAACATGTCTTCTGGCAAGTCCATTTGTCTGTCCATACAAAGTATGTAGATACTACATGTATCTTTAACTCTTCTAGTATGATTAACATGCGACATTTACTTTTTTTTTTTTTTTTCATTACACTTGGTTTTGATTATATTTCTATTTCCCTCGATAACCCAACAAATTTACAAGATTTTCATATTTTTATTTTATGACTGCAACTATTTTCGTTTTTCGTTTTTTTTTTCTACAACTTTTCACTGCAGTAATGTTTTATTTGACCAATGCATAATATATAGATATTTATGTCCACTTATACAAATATGGCATTGTAATATTTTTTAAACTTTAACAACAACTACAATAATGGCAGTCGAAAAAAATGTTTTTTTTTAAAGCACAACTTCACATTCATAATAAAATATTGTTCAAAACTCATCTCTACTACACTAAAATGTTAAAAGAAATTGCTTTAAAATTACTTTATGATGATGATGATGATTTTGACCATTTGTTTACTTGTGTGCACAGCAACATAATCGTCATTATTATTATTATCAATGCCTTATAGTAGCCAAGGTTTATAGAAGACCCTTTAAGTATAGGGAAATGATGAGAATTGTAGAACCTCAGGAGCTCTTTACTATATATGAATATTAGTGTCTGAAATAAGTAGATCAAGACTTCTGAAAAACTTATTTTATTCGTACAAAAACTGATTAAGATTTATATTAAAGTTCTTTTATCAAAAATGCAGTGCAAATGTATCTACATGGGTCCCTTGCCAATCTATTCTATCACGAAATTCAGTATATTAATTCCACTGAACGAAATTATTCGATCTATGCTTGACCAACGTTGGGATTTATTGGAAATTTGTTTTCAAAACAAAGACAATTGGTCGGAGATTGC
This sequence comes from Wohlfahrtia magnifica, assembly GCA_023159175.1. NCBI lineage: Eukaryota > Metazoa > Arthropoda > Insecta > Diptera > Sarcophagidae > Wohlfahrtia > Wohlfahrtia magnifica. Next base: position 9,976,700 of record JAKWBJ010000226.1, on the reverse strand, counting down.
ACAAAAATGTCGTACAAAATTTGGTCGCATAAAAGACCAACAGTACTCGGTAGTTCGTAAAACTGGTTTCATTATTAGTGCGGCAAGACGTAAGCGTGCTTGTTCAGTGCGTACACCCGTAAATATCGAAGCGTGCATGAGAATCACTCATCAACTCGAAAAAAATTTAACATTTCACGCACCAGTCTACGTTGAATTTTGTGAAAAGATCTCAGTATGACATCTTAAAAAGTTCAATTGATTAAGAATTGCAGCCACATGTTTTTGCTTCGCTATATGGGCCAACGAGAAACTACACGATGATGTCGATTCTGCCAAAAAAAAGCATTTTTTCGGATGAAGCTCGTTCGTTCTGGTGGGTACGTTAATAAGCGAAATTGCCGTATTTGGGTCACAGAAAACCCCAAAGTGGCTTTACAGAAGCCAATGCACCCGTTACGAGTGGCTGTTTGCTGCGGCTTGTGGAGCATTTTTGGCCAATATTTCATATTTCGCAACCATTACGATTAATTTAGACACATATCGCACCATAATAACCAATTTTTTTGTGTCCGCTCTTCATGGTATTGATGTGAAAGGTAATCTCGTTTTTGGCCCATTCGACGAATCTACGCCGGGCGTGAGTCTATTCACGATGAATTGCCAAACCAAACTAAGAATAAATCACTTGACAGCTGTTAAATCGGTCGCCATCTAGAAAAGTAATGCCAACTTAAAATCTATACCTCTATAAAAAACACGCTTATTTTCATAAAAAAGGTTTTATCATTTTGCTTACTATGATGTATTCGAATTTTTGAATTCTCTTAAAATGTAACCACAAACAGCTTTTCACTTCTACTGAAAATTTGAGAATTTTGATCTAATACCCTCATATTGACCAAGTGCGATATGAAACTTTATTTCTATATTAGTTAAAAGGGGAATTCCCGAAATTGGAATTAATTTCGAAAAATGTATGTATTATGTATGTATGTACGCACACACGTATGTGTTTTAATTGTTACTTAAGCTAAAACTATAATTTATGTAGAGTTGATTTTAGAGCTTTGTGGTTTGGTTGATGTTTCATAGTAGAAAATGTTAATAAAAAAGGATTGATGTTTTGGGATGTTGACGAAAGCGGGTGTTGACGTTATCCCGAGTACACTGTATGGGCTTTCTTATACGACGACTAACTAACGTTGTAGATGTTTTATTTTATTAACCAAATGATAAAATAATTATGTTATGTTATGGATATGTTAAATATTGCAACATTATTTATGTCCCTACTAAGGATTTATTTCACTATAAAAAATATATTTAAATGTTTCTCTTGTTTTATATACAACATCCCACAACAGGTGAATTATGGCAAGAGTTCAAAGTCTTGAAATATACCATTAATAAAAAAAATTAATAAATGATGGTATTTTTAATATTAGACATTACTGTAAAAATAAAAAAATATATGGATATGGATATATGCATGTATGTATACCAATAAAATTTAATAATAATTGGAGTTAATATTCAAAAGCAAAAAAAAAACATAATATTTTTATTAGTTCTTATATAAAATCTATTTCTTTAAAAACAACTTACATTTTCGTATAAAAATTCTTAGTTAAGCTTATATTTTTTAATTGTTTTACATTTTTTTTCTTGTCAAAATGCTCGAGTTCTTATTATGCAATACCACCAGATAAGTAACCTCTTATGCTTGTCTCCTTTCTAAAAATCGATGCTGTTAAACAAGCATCGAATCATCATGTGAATTCTTTCTTTTATAACTAGTATTTGTTTAATGTATGAATTTCGTTGATTGACCTGAACTGACCAAATTTACATAATTTACATAAACGAACACTTAAACGTTACTCTTACAGAGAAAAACTAAATAAAATAAAATGAAATAAAAAATTTAAATTTTCTTTAAAGCAAAAAAATAAAAATAAAAGTACGATTTTATCATAAATTAAGATCAAGAATATAAATTTATTTGCTAAATGATATTCCCATTGCGATAAACTCGACCAACTCCCGTAGAGTAAAGATGGAAGAAAACTTATGCCAAAAAAGTCCACAAAAAAATAATCAACTCTTGGTTAACTATCGGCATATATTAAATGCATGTATGTATGTATATGTGTGTATTTAAAATGCTAAATATATGCAATATAATAGTGTTGAGCGCTGAGTAAAAGACTTAAATATAAATTTAAAAAAAAACAACAGAAAAAATTGGCGGATAATCAAAATAGATACAAGTATGCTAACCTTTTGAACGGACACACACGTGACACTTGAAACCTTAAGTGTAAGGTGAAGTAAAAATTTTGAAACAGCTTGCAGGCAAATTTGTGCCGTGGCAATTAATTATGACGATATGGTCTGGTGACACATTGTCATAAACTGCGGCTATTTATAGAGAAGAACCTGAAAAAATTTACACCAATCCATACACATGTATATATCGGATGGACCATTTATAAGCTTAAATTTAAAAATACAATAGAACAAAAACGGTTTGAAATTTTGCCAAATTTTTTGTTATGAAGTACAATTACTCCGGTTAAAAATGAAATATTATTTCATTCCTATGGCTGCCGCTGCTGGCCTCACAGTACCCCATTCAATCGGACTAATTTTCGAGAACTTTTTCGAGTGTATGGGGTCGTATCTCGGCAATGACAGCACGAATGTTGGCTTTCAAATGTTCAATTGTCTCTGGTTTGTCGATGTAACACTTTTTTTAACAGCGTCCCACAGAAAAAAGTCTAACGGTGGCAAGTCGCAGCTCCTTGGCGGCTAACTGACAACACCATTTCGGCTAATTAAATGACCATCAAACTTTTGACGCAATAAATAGAGTGTGACATGAGATGTGTGGCGAGTTGCACCATCATGTTGATACCAAACATCGTTCACATCAATACTATGAAGAGTGTGTACAAAAAAATCAATTATCACACACACCAAACAGTCACTCGTAATGGGTGCATTGGCTTCTTCAAGACTACTTTTGTATTTTTTGAGCCCCAAATACTGCATTTTTGCTTATTAACGTACCCACCAAGATGAAAATGAGCTTCATCCGAAAAGTTGATTTTAAATGATAAATTTCCAATAAATCCCAACGTTGCTCAAGCGTAATTATTGGGGTAATTATTCTAGTAATTCAAAGAGTGAACAAAGTAATTCGAATTCTTCTCTTTATAAGATTATTAATTTATACGTCAAAAATGACTTCAGTTTAACGTAAGTGTAGATTTCCAACAATCGTGTTTATATTTTACACAAAAAGGTCAATATTTTGACAACTCCTATACTATCATTGACACTTCCGTTTTAAAGATAATGAATGATATTAAACAGACTGTTTTAATCATACAAAATGTTCTTGCTTGTTAATTCTGAAAGGAATACAGCCTGAAATAAATGTGATTATAGGACAGAAAGTTTCGAATTTAGTTAACATTTCTAAGGTTTTATTGCCATTAAAGTATATAATAAGAAAAAAACTCTTTTTTTTAGATATTAAAAATATTTTTATTTTAGTTTATTACAAACAGGTTCCGGTTAAAAATACAAAATTAGGTCGGTCAAGTGACCTCGCCTACTGTCTCGGCTGGCTCCCAATCTTTTACCAATTCTATCATTCACGTTTTTCAATAAACTGTTGTCTGCTCGATAATGTTGGTTTTATGCTCTTGATCTCTTATGGGATTATTGCTGTATACTTTCGATTTCTGAAAAATCCACAAAGATATCTAAAAGTGTACAATTCACTCCTCCTCTACGGGAAATAATGCGATTTGTTAAGTTTTCTGAAAAAAATCCATTGTTTAAATTTTCCGACACAAAAAGCTGCGTATAATTCCTCCGGACCACAAACCACAACAAACCGTAATTTTTTGTTGGCGCATAGGTTGCTCTAAGATAACTCTTGGATGCTCTTTACCCTAAATTCAGCAATTCTGCTTGTTGATATAGCCATTGAGCTTCGTCGGAGAAGATTATTTTGTTAAAAAAGTCTTATTTTGTTCTTGTTTTTCGATGGCCTAAGAAACGAAATGATGACGTAAAGCGTGATCAGCTGGTTTTAGTTCTTGGCCTAACTGGATATTATAAGCTTTTAAGTGGAGATCACGATGCAAAATGTTGAATAATGTGGATCGTCTGATGTTTGATTGTTACGAGCGATGGCGAATGAATGTTTTTGGATCTCCAACACTTTTGCTAACAGCTGCAGTTGAAAGGCTACCACGTTGATAAAATCTGATTATTTTATCATGAACGGATCTAGTTTCTTCAAATTTCCCAACCTACAGCTTAATGGCACGATTTGTTGCAGCATTTTCTCTACCGAATTTTGTTCAAAATTTTCTAATTCTTTGAATTTTTGAAAACTTTTGTCATTTTAAAAAAAAGTTTTAATAATAAAAAGACGTTGTTTCTTCGTGTAACGTTCGATATTAACAAAAAATTAAAATGATACCTGATATTTGGACACTCTTTATGTTGTCGATTTTTATTGCATGTGTACATATAAGTTTTTGTTTTATTAATTGGGTGTTAGCAGTCCTTAACTCAGTATTGCATGATAATATTCTTTAAGAATTATTTTGATTTCCAAATTGTATTTTATTGTCTGTTAAATTTTTGAGAATCATTTCTTATCACATTTCATGAAGTTGAAAGCGTTTGTTAAGGATTTTTTCTATTTTTTTTTTCTTTCTTTGACCGTTATTTGTCTAATTTCATAAATGATAAGTTTTGACCAAGAATATGTTTGTTAAAATATTTAAAATGTGCATGTATGTACCCATTTCTTTGTCCTCCTTATTCAAGCGTGGATAAAATAGACATGCATAACAAAACAAAAAAAACAAAAAACAAAATTATTTGGCATGTTTAATAGTTTTTATTTTATTTTGTTTTTGTTTTTTGTCGACATGTCTTCCTGATTGTAGACAATAAAAGTAACACATTTGTGGCAATAAGCATTATTTTTATTTTGCATGCAACTATAGCCATTGGCTTTTTACTACATCTACTTGGCTGCAGTTTGTAAAAAAAAGCACTGCATACACAATAGACATGTTAATCCCAACAAATATTTACATTAAAATGTTAAATCTATAAATATCGTAAATAAAGTAGAAAAATGTTGCGTTTTTTTTCTATTTTTGACTATTTTTTATTCATTTTCATTTTAAAAAAGATATGCTAAATTAACGTAAATTTTTGGTCAATAGTGTCATCTCAACAAACTAGAGGGTATATAGTCATACTTCAACATCAAACAATGTTGCATTTAATTGGCACTATTAAATTTGCGTTGGTGAGAACAAGTTATTTTTTCGCTATAAAACCAACAGTTTGAATTTTTGTAACTTACTTCGCCTTTTGTGACAAATTTTATAAGTTTTTATATATTTATGCAAATGGTGACTACAAACTATTTACAAAGCATTTAATCGATATTAATATGACAGCATATATTGCTCAGGTGCTTTTCGGGTGTGCATTTATGTAGAAGATATCCACAACAATTGATCGTTTCCGATAAAATAGGTATAGTTTTTAATTAAATATGTTTTATGACAGACGGACAAATAACCTATAGGGTATAATTTGATCTGCTGCTTAAATAAAACATTTCAAATGAAAACCATCAAATATTTTCAGATCTTACAAAAAACCTTTATTTTTATTTTTATTAATACGGCTTATTTACTAGCTATGTCCATCCGGCGTTGTCCAAGTATCTTTGAATAAAACGCTAATAAGACTCATGACTAAACAATGCAATTACTCAAAGTAAGAAGTCCGCTGCAACCTTCCAAACTGTAGGCAATTAGGTATATAAAGGGTTGCTTTACCTACACGTTGGTTAGTTATCGTTTGGCTGTCGTAAAGTGGAAATAAAAGTGTTGTATAAATGAATATTAAGTGTATAAAAACAGTATAAAAGTTATAGTGAAATAAATAAGGAAACTGTAAAACAATACAAATAGCGTTGTTTATTTTATTTTAACGCAATTTAAACGAACTCAAACGTTTTAAAAAAGTTAAATGTAAGAATATATTATAATATTATAAGATATTATTATTATAGATATTGCCTTTAAATGGAAGATAAGTTCTTCTTTGCCCCAATACTATCCGTTTTCGTGTCACCTATTTATCTTTACAAAGAAAATGCAAAGCCGAGTTGTTATGCCCATTCTTCCTGTAAAGTTGATTTATTAGCTTAATGTGTACCTTATCGAGTATATCGACCAGGTACTATTGCAAGACATTGCAACCGATAGGATCTATTATGCTTCTTTCGGTCTATCGTTTGCTCTGCATATCTGCTGCCTTTCTAATTAACACCAGCAGATCTGAAACCATAATAATCACCCAGTAAGACTCTAACCTGCCAAGAACTCTACATACATACAAAATGTGTTACGCTGTCTCTAATGCCTGTGAGTCATAGTCTGTAAATATCCACATCTATGACCGCCATCCTTTTCATATAAGCTCTTAGTCTACATTGACATTGTATGAAACTCTGTAAAGAGTTTTAAGTCCGACCTGCCATATTTGGGAACCTTAGAGCGACGTTCAAATTGCGAACTGATCGCCACCATAGAGAGACGAGACCCCTGTGAGTATTACGCTGTTTCAAGCATCTGGCAGTTTTCCAATCCTTGATTAGATTGAGGATGGTAGTGGGTGGTACTGGACAGCAAAATTCCGGACCGATTTATGGTGTCTTGGAGCTCTTCCTGGCCAATGCATCTGCTATTTTATTGCCATAGTCCAGGTATCCAAAACAACTAGACTTTATTTCAAAGCGAAAGCTTTTGCATCATATCGTAGCAATATTTGGTCGGTGTAAATGTCATTCAATTCGGAAATATTCGGTTGGTTCCATGGACACCATTACCCACACAGTTTTTCATTTTGGATAATAAAAAAATTCCATGTAGAAAATTTTAAGACTGTATATTTTATAGTTCCCAAGATATACCTTAATAGCCTATGTGTTCAGCAGGAATGGACTATAAACCAAAAATGTTCATTTTATTCCTTATTAGCCCCTCAAAGTGCAGAATTTAAAAATTTACTTTTTGGCTGATGAATGTAAAGCAGCAAAAAACATTGCCTAAAAAGGAAAAGACGAATTGTTTCATAAGAGTCACTAATTTTGACTATTTTCAACCGATTTTAACCTCTCCTAGGCTCAATCTTGCACACTCGTTAGTGGGATCTATCTATGTTCAAAATTTCAACAAAATGTTTGCATCAAAGAAACAAACTTACAGAGGAATGTACGCCCCATATTCACACCATATGTACATACGAGTACATATGTACATACAAAATTTTCTTAAAAAAGATTTAAAATACATTTTATATTTTCATGCACATAAGGGATATAATATATGTGTGGGATTTTTAAGATTAGGAATTAATTATTAAAGCTCAAGATTGTCACCCTTTGGCTAGATAGTCATTATCTTCATACTCCTTTTAACAAAAGCCTAGCCCAATACGTGTTGAGAAGATTTAGGCACACGCTTACTACTTTCTAGGTGATTACAGTTGATTGAGGAGTTTCAAGAGCTGCTTGTCTATACGAAGATATATAGATGTGAGTTCCTCACATACTCCTATGGATATATTCCCTCACAATTTTCCGCCTGGTAAACATTTGGGTAGACACTTATTGGAACAGTTTACTGTATCTGCATACTTGAGCGTTCGGCTCGAAGTTGATAACGTAGGTTCTTCAGTTCTTAAGGTCATTGGTAGCCACCCGGAACTTACTGGGGAGAATAATTCGTGGTGACGTCGTGTCATCAGTCCAGTCCAAAAATATCTGCAAATGTCCCCTGATATCTTCAAATTTAGTTCCGAAAAACCCTTTAATCTCAGGGAAATAGAACGAGCCTTTCTGTCAAATATGAAGGAAAGTCTACTATTAAATCTAAAACCTAAAAGTTCTGCTATAGCATCAGTCGGACAATTTCTCATTGCCTCCGTTTTGCGAACACAAATGTTTCGATGCAGCTTACCCAGCCTTTCGTGTAGTAGTCTTCGGTCACCATACCAAATATGAGCAGGTGACTGTACAACCCAAGTGTATAGATATAAAGTCTTTGTACAGGCAGAGAATATACTTGTTACCCTGGTGGTAAGCTTCTGGAGATGTGTGCTACAAGTGATCGCTTTGTCCAGAGCAACACCCAGATAGGCTTTCTGTTACTATTCGCTTAAAAAGTTTAGGAATAATAAATAATTTATCTATACTTCTGTAATTTAATATATCGTATTTGCTTTCAGATATGGACAGAGGAACCATAAATGATTTCTTAAAAAAATTGGAAAGTAACTGGTGAACTAGTGAACCTACCAAAACGGAGGATTCCGGCCAGGGTGGGTATGGTAGGTAGGTCCTATGAACGCACTGGGTCGCGGTATCGTTACTTAGTAGGCACGTAGTTTTGATTTGTCTTCCTGGAGCCATTGTCTTATGAGGCATCACAATTGGCCTTTTTGGCTTAAGTGGGTTGATCTTTAGACCGGCTGCCGCTTCTTAACCTAACTTAACTGAAACAGTTCAACAGTATTAATGAAACAAGTATGTGAATAGTCTACGATTTTATGTATAGATTTTGAACTAGTAGATGGTTGAAGTTTTGGATAGGTTATATGAGCGAATTCTGGAATGGGATATGAATATTCTAGAAATTAGTACCATTTTTTAATTTAATAGGAAGAGGAGAAGAATCTCAAATGTAAACCAAAAACTTTTCGCTTAGAACTTATAAGTTTAACAAATGATTTTAGATCAGAATTTTATTATGTTATAATTCACACTTTTTTCTACTTTTTTTCCAAATAAATAATTTATGTTAAGCCATATTCAATCCAATCAAGCAAAACTAGTCTGTTTAACAATACGATCCATTTAAAACAATTCGGTCTTAACTCCCACATGCGGGAGTTCTTACCACAACTTTAATTTAACAAAACTGAAATTGGTAAATGATTTTGACTTTAGGGTAGAGGAAGCAGGTAATCGAAAGGTGGGCATATGCATGTAAATGCTGACAACTTATGAACGACATCCATATACCCAGAGTTTTCTAAAGTAAAAACAGATGCTGTAAGAAAATTGGAATAGAAGAGAAACGAAAACAATGTTAAGTCCTTAGAACTACATGACGATGTCAGATGTCATCTTAAAAAATAAATTTGAATATGTTGAACATAAAAGTAAATGTTGTGTTGGCTAACAAGTTTATAGTTTCGACAAAAAAAAGGGCAATTTGACCAATTCATTCATGATTAGAAAATGTTCATCGTTGTCATTATTATTATCGTCTTCGTCGTCATCATCATCAGCAGTGTCATCGTAGTCATAGTCATTGTTTTCGTTTAGTTCCACTTCGGAAGAAAACCTAAAAAAAATTTGTTGTCGTTTATACACGAATAACTGATACCCTATGCCACAATATAGACTACAAAAAATTTGTTAACAAGTGTGACTGTTAGAGACAATCAATCAATAACACTGGTCTACAAAAAACAATAAATTTTCTGGCCTTTGAATTAAACTAAATATATGGAATATAATGATTTTATGCGCTAAAATCAAATCCGCTTTAAGTTTTCTCCATCGGGCTCAATTTTTTTTATGGGCATGCCAAATTATTCGCCCAAAATATGGTAGTTATGTCAATGTATTTCATCATAACATGAAAACGACGTGACCGATTTTAATGCAAGTACCTTACATCAATCGACGCGAGCCATTTTTTGAGCGATTGATAAATTATGTATTATGTATATATAATTATGTAGTATAGTATAGTATAGTATAGTATAGTATAGTATAGTATAGTATAGTATAGTATAGTATAGTATAGTATAGTATAGTATAGTATAGTATAGTATAGTATAGTATAGTATAGTATAGTATAGTATATAGTATAGTATAGTATAGTATAGTATAGTATAGTATAGTATAGTATAGTATAGTATAGTATAGTATAGTATAGTATAGTATAGTATAGTATAGTATAGTATAGTATAGTATAGTATAGTATAGTATAGTATAGTATAGTATAGTATAGTATAGTATAGTATAGTATAGTATAGTATAGTATAGTATAGTATAGTATAGTATAGTATAGTATAGTATAGTATAGTATAGTATAGTATAGTATAGTATAGTATAGTATAGTATAGTATAGTATAGTATAGTATAGTATAGTATAGTATAGTATAGTATAGTATAGTATAGTATAGTATAGTATAGTATAGTATAGTATAGTATAGTATAGTATAGTATAGTATAGTATAGTATAGTATAGTATAGTATAGTATAGTATAGTATAGTATAGTATAGTATAGTATAGTATAGTATAGTATAGTATAGTATAGTATAGTATAGTATAGTATAGTATAGTATAGTATAGTATAGTATAGTATAGTATAGTATAGTATAGTATAGTATAGTATAGTATAGTATAGTATAGTATAGTATAGTATAGTATAGTATAGTATAGTATAGTATAGTATAGTATAGTATAGTATAGTATAGTATAGTATAGTATAGTATAGTATAGTATAGTATAGTATAGTATAGTATAGTATAGTATAGTATAGTATAGTATAGTATAGTATAGTATAGTATAGTATAGTATAGTATAGTATAGTATAGTATAGTATAGTATAGTATAGTATAGTATAGTATAGTATAGTATAGTATAGTATAGTATAGTATAGTATAGTATAGTATAGTATAGTATAGTATAGTATAGTATAGTATAGTATAGTATAGTATAGTATAGTATAGTATAGTATAGTATAGTATAGTATAGTATAGTATAGTATAGTATAGTATAGTATAGTATAGTATAGTATAGTATAGTATAGTATAGTATAGTATAGTATAGTATAGTATAGTATAGTATAGTATAGTATAGTATAGTATAGTATAGTATAGTATAGTATAGTATAGTATAGTATAGTATAGTATAGTATAGTATAGTATAGTATAGTATAGTATAGTATAGTATAGTATAGTATAGTATAGTATAGTATAGTATAGTATAGTATAGTATAGTATAGTATAGTATAGTATAGTATAGTATAGTATAGTATAGTATAGTATAGTATAGTATAGTATAGTATAGTATAGTATAGTATAGTATAGTATAGTATAGTATAGTATAGTATAGTATAGTATAGTATAGTATAGTATAGTATAGTATAGTATAGTATAGTATAGTATAGTATAGTATAGTATAGTATAGTATAGTATAGTATAGTATAGTATAGTATAGTATAGTATAGTATAGTATAGTATAGTATAGTATAGTATAGTATAGTATAGTATAGTATAGTATAGTATAGTATAGTATAGTATAGTATAGTATAGTATAGTATAGTATAGTATAGTATAGTATAGTATAGTATAGTATAGTATAGTATAGTATAGTATAGTATAGTATAGTATAGTATAGTATAGTATAGTATAGTATAGTATAGTATAGTATAGTATAGTATAGTATAGTATAGTATAGTATAGTATAGTATAGTATAGTATAGTATAGTATAGTATAGTATAGTATAGTATAGTATAGTATAGTATAGTATAGTATAGTATAGTATAGTATAGTATAGTATAGTATAGTATAGTATAGTATAGTATAGTATAGTATAGTATAGTATAGTATAGTATAGTATAGTATAGTATAGTATAGTATAGTATAGTATAGTATAGTATAGTATAGTATAGTATAGTATAGTATAGTATAGTATAGTATAGTATAGTATAGTATAGTATAGTATAGTATAGTATAGTATAGTATAGTATAGTATAGTATAGTATAGTATAGTATAGTATAGTATAGTATAGTATAGTATAGTATAGTATAGTATAGTATAGTATAGTATAGTATAGTATAGTATAGTATAGTATAGTATAGTAGTATAGTATAGTATAGTATAGTATAGTATAGTATAGTATAGTATAGTATAGTATAGTATAGTATAGTATAGTATAGTATAGTATAGTATAGTATAGTATAGTATAGTATAGTATAGTATAGTATAGTATGTCTGTTAATTCAAAATGCAAAAAATGAATTGGTAACACCGTTCAATACGCAATTGGTAATAAACAATTAATTACGGCGTTGACATAGTGATACATTGGCAGCTTTGACATAATCCAATAGACTAAAACCCCGTAATAAAGTTTTATAGCATAGAATGTACTAATGTTTGTGTATCTTCTCTTTAGGCATTTTGATTTTCATAACAATATGTTACTTACTCATTGAAAAACTTAATATACTGTCGAATTTTTTTACAAAGAAAGTTCGTCGTATTATGGGCAAGATTTAAGTTTGATGCAAATGTTGTTTTTGTTTTGGCTTTCAGTTGTTCTATCTCGTTAACAGACAAAATAGTGTAAATGTTTAGTGCAACACCATTTGTGTTGTTATTGCTGTGACTTTGTTACCAATAACACCATCTTTAGGTCCAAACGTTACAATGGCAAACAGATTTGTTTGGGTTGCTTTTGGCTGTTAGCTACGGGTGTTAATGTAATCGATATACATTTTTTTTTCGGTTTTAACTTTTTTAATTTTAAAAAAATAAACTTTTGTTAGCAGGTTCTTGCTATAATAACTTTGAATTTTGTTTTGTCAATAATCTCTAATTGAGAGTTTAAACATTATTTTGTGTAAATCAGTTTAAAAAATATGTATGTACATGCAATATTTTCATAATTTCAGTATGTACTATACTTTTTAGCATTTTGTTTTCTGTAATAATACGGTTTACATAATACAATCGAATTTTGATCTTTAGGTTTTCAAGAAATGGTACAGAGAACTGAAACCAAGGCAGATCATCAGAGACAGCACTCTGATGTTTACGTTAATCAAGCTTTTAGATCTTGGTTTGTTACCTTCTGCTTTTTGGATGTACAGCGGCAGAGAAAGTTCAGCAGGTGTACCCCACAGAGGTAGTCCTGTCTCTGGGACCTTGCAATTAACACCCTCCTAACTAGGTTTGACTGTTTTGACGATAGAGTCGTCGCTAACGCGGATGATATTGCCATTGTAGTGTCTGGCATGTGCCCATAGACACTGTTGGATAAGCTCAATTTTTCCTGGAGAACCGATACAATGCTCTTCCCTATAAGGCATAGGATACCTCACTTTGTGTTGCCCAGTGTGAAAGGGACCAGGCTTAGCTTGGGTCCTACTCTTAAATATCTGGGTTTTATTATTGACCCCAATTTAAGTTGAAAAGCTAACTTGGCTGAGAAAGCTTGCAAGGCGGCATTATTCGCTAGATTTATTCTGCGGTTATTGAATCGAATCTTTTTTGTGTAGTGGTCTTCTGGTTGACCGCCTCAATAAGAATTGCAGTGTTAAGCTGGCATCACACGATTGACTAAAATGCACCAATCTGATACAAATTTTATTGTGACAAATTAGCGCACAGTAATAAAATTGTCCCAACTAAAAATTTTTTATTCACACGGTTGTCTTATTTTATACAAAATTTGTTTTCACAAGATAGTGCGAACCGATGTATTGGCAATAATTGTCCCAACGTTGACACACCATTGTTCTAGTTTACGGCAACTCTGTGAATCAACAGTTGTGGTAAATTAATTTTTTGGTGTTCAAAATGGTTTGTTCTTAAAAAAAATAGCGTCCTCTTTATTTATATTGAGGTCATTTAGTAAACAAATAAATAAAAAGAAATACAAAAAAAAAATAAAAGAAGTATGTTTGGTCAGAGATTGTCTTACAAGAAGAGCCATTGATGGTGCATAGGAGAAAACATTTAAATAAATTAAGAAAAAAAAATTAATTCACTAAAATATTTATATATTTCAATTGGAATATAATTACAAATTATATTTAATTCTCTGAAGTAAAGATGATTTGTTCTCTAAAAAATAAAAATTGCATCGGCTTTGATAATCAGGTGTTCGCTTGATAAAAAAGTAAAAACAATAAAAAAAAATGGTGGAGGTTTGTGATGTAATTTACATGCAAACAATTTTAAAAAAATCATATTTTAAGGATCACAATTATAAATACCGTACAAACACTTGTTTTATTTTTTAGAAAGAAATCAATAAAAAAAAATAAAAATCAGTGATTATTGTCTTCTTCAATTGTCACACAAGAATACAATAAATACTGGTGATTTTTGGAATTTACATCGGTGCATGAATGCCGATAAAGCTTTCACACGTTTGTCGCACCAGGGTTGCATTTGTTTGGGATAAATAAGCACAATAATATTGTGAGTTGCCCTATGAGCCAATAAATTGTATAATCACATGATTGGCATATAAAATACACTTATTATTGGTGCACTACGAGAATTGTGTAATCTTATCTTTAGACTCTTTGATAAGGTCTGGAGATCTGCTGCAATTCAGATCGCAGGTGCGTTACGTACCACCCCTTCAAGGGCTGCTTTTGTAAAGCTTGGATAGCTTCCTTTGTGGATACTTGTCAGGCAACGGAACGCTCTATCACGCTGGCGTATTAGCGACGCTCCACTTTTCTATCTGAGGAGCCCTTGATACTCGGTGATATCGACTATGTCTCATCTGGACCTGAACTGTGGAGGGGATTCCGTGTCATGATTCCTAGTAGGGACGATTAGGCCTCGGGCTCTACCATCACCAGCGATTCAGTGGATGTCTATACGGACGGTTCTAGACTAGAGAACAGAGTGGGCAGTGGAATTTTTTTCGAGAGACTCAACCATAGTGTTTTTCTTCGCCCTTCGGAACACTGCAGTGTGTTTCAGGTCGAAGTGATGGCCGCTTTTCATGCTGCAGAGTGGATTCGTTGTAAGGGCGCTCCGACCAGCTATATATATATCAGTTTTGATAGTTCTGAAACCTTTTCCAATGATCTTTGAAACAGGACAAACCTATTGTGGTGTCGAGTATGCATATGTATAAGAAGATATATTAAAAATAAAGCATTTCTCAAAATTTTTAAGCGAAGGCCAACACAAAGCTTATAATTTTTAAGGAAACTGAACTTATAGAAGCTGAATGCTATCTGTATAATAAATTATTTATTCATTTGATATATGTATGTATACAAAATAAATATTTAAAAAATTATTTTAAAAGAAAATCTTAAATTTATGCGTTAATAGAAAAATAAAAAAAATTTCAAGCATTTCCTTTAAAAACGTTTATAGAAGAAAAACACCAAATGTATGGACGAAAATGGTTGAATATGTTACACCCTAAAGTTATATAAAAAAATAAAATCGAAAAAGCTATGACAAACTTTTAGAGCTTATCTGGTAAATCACTCAGATGAGATGCGTTATTAATATGAAAATTGTTTTCTTAAATAAAAATCCAAAATTAGAAATAACGCAACGCATTCGCTAACTGATTTAGAAAATAAGCCCATTAGTTTTCTATTACTGTTAATTCGTTAAATCGAATAACTATTATTAGGTTTTGGTTTCTTTTTAGGATTTAATTTTCATTTAATTTAATTGAAATTTGTATGTATATTTTAAATATTAATTGTCATGATTTTTGTAGGGTATATTCAAAAATTCCTTAAGAAGGTCTAAGAAAAAACAATATAAATAAATAAATAAATAATTTTACATTGTGTTGATGATATGCAATCAGAAAACAAAACCCTGTTGCTGGTATTATGAGACAGAAGTCTTACAGATTTTAAAAAGGCTTAAGATAAATTGCCTTTGCCAGAAGTTTGTACAATAGAAATGAACATTTTATTATTGTTTATGCATTATACGATACTTAAGATTTAAATAAATAGAAATGATTGGCCAAATGTTTTGTTCATTTCTGTCCTTTTTTGAAAATTTCTTTTGCCTTTAACCTTGTAAAGAGCATTTTTATGTACATAAATATTGAAAGCAAAGGTGATCTGTTTAAAACATTGGAAGCAAATAATTTTTAAGCTATTAAGTTATACTTTTTTTCAATCCTGTTATCAGCCTAGAACCACATCTTTCTACGTTAGTATTCTTTTTCTAACGACGACTGGACTAGTTAAAATGTCGAAAACTTTCCTTTTATGAGCGAGTAAAGTTAGTGACAACAGTTCTAGTGTATTTCTGGTGACATTGTCAACGAACGCGTCCATGGGGTCACTAAAATAGAGTAGTAAATCTTTGGCTCAAATGTCTCCATGTATTCTGAAAAGTACTACCTTGTCAATAGTTCTTAACTATTGGCTGTGGTATACCTGGTTATTAGTACTACTGACAATGTCACTAGTAAAGTGCTAATATTTCACTATTGGCATATTCTACAGGGAATGAACAAGTTAATAAATCTCACTCTGAAAAGCCGCTACCTGTTATCATTAACCTATAACGTACGTGAAGTAAACATATTAAAAATAGCAAAAATCAATCAAAATAAATCTCTAGCCACGTAATACTTTCTCAAACCCGATGAATTTTACATTAGTAAGCGCAAATCCTAGGGATAAGTGTAAACAATAGCACAGGATAGGATCATGTTCAGACGATTTGTTGATTCCCTATTATTTGTCTTTAACGATTTTTTAAATAGCCAGTCTGATGGTTTCAATAGCCGACTAGGATGCATTAGGCCAATCATTTGCTCATCTGATACAAATCGATTAACAAATCCCCTAGAAAAATTATCTATACTACCATGATTAAAAAGATTCCGGAATAACCGCCGGGTGGCGGTCCAATCTTTCCGATTAGATTTTTTTTTTGTTAAGTTGGTACATCTGTTGTTGATATTCCCGCTAAATCTTAGTGTCATAGCTTAACATTTGCAAAAGCTACTTAGCTAAGAGTACATCTATCTCTATGTGTGTTGGCGGGTTCTTGTTATGGTTTTTAAACTCGATTGAACAGAAAGAAGTCACAGGGAGCCAAATCAGGTGAATTCGGTGGCTGTTAGATAGTATTTGTTGCATTTTTCGTCAAAAAATTTGAAAATGATGGCACGGTGCGTTATCACGGTGCAAAATCCACGAGTTTTCTGCCAAAAATTCTGGTCTCATAACGCCCAAATAATACTCTTTGTTTACTGTTTGGCCTTCTGGCAAAAATTTATGATGCACTGCACCGTTATAATCAATGAAAAACGTGAGCATTGCCTTCTCTTTTGACTGAAAATTACGTGGTTTTTTAGATCTGGGTTCACCTGGTGAACACCATTCACTTGCCTGCTGTCTGGATTGCGACTCGTACTCATAAACCCACGTTTCGTCTCCAGTAATGATTCTTTTGATGAATTTGGGATCGGATTCAGCATCGCAAATCATTTCTTTTGCGACATTTTTTGCATTAAATTGAGGTCTTTTACACCAACTTTGCTGCTACACGACGGAAACCCAAATTATTAACCAAAATGTCTTAAACGAATTCAGAGGCAATGTTCAAGTCCTCCGCTATACCTCTGATGGATAATTTGCGGTTATTAGCCAACATTTCTCTTACTTTATCAATGTCTTAGTCGGTTTTCGATGTCAATAGACTGCCACTGCGCTCATCATTTTCGATTGACTCACAACCACTTTTGAACCGCTCGTGCCACTGGTAAACGATCGTTTTCTTTAGAGCATCGTTGCCGAAACACTTTTTCGACATTTCCAACGTTCATGCATCATTAAGTACGTTTTTTACGCACAATTTAAGACAAACTCGTTGTTGTAAATTTAAATCCATTTCTAAAATTGTAAAAAATCGCCAACACACATAGAGAAAAGCTACGAAGCTTTTGCAAATGTCAAGCTATGACGCTAAGATTTGGCGGAAATATCAGCAACAGATACATTAGCTGAAAGAAATATAATAAACTCAGATCGGGGGTGATTCCGGGAACTTATCATAGAGAAACTACTGCCATTATATCTGACTCAGCAACTATGTGATATCTCGATTTTATTTAGAAGAAAAATACAAGATTTAACTCTCTGCCTAATTTTAAGCGCCTTAATTCAATACGTAACTTTTTGGAACATAATTACCGCATTTAATTAAATTTCATTTTATTTTTAAGCTGATTAAAAAGTTTTTGAATGCAATAATAAGTTTTCGGCTACTAAAATTGACATTAAATTAGTTGAGATAAATGACCTCTTTCTGTCTTTACATAGGTTGGTAGTGCTAACTCGGGAAATAATACAATATATACAAGCAGTCTGCGAGATCCTTTGTCATAAAAAGATCGACAAACTCTAGTAGTCGTTATATTTACAGATACATATATTATCTCTGAGAGTCTCTGTTGTGAATCGAACGCGGGATCCCTACGTTGGCAGACTATCAAACTACTCATTATTCCACCGGAGCACCCAGGTATTTTAATATATTTATACCAGATTGTATTTGTATGACAATAAATCTCTATACACCAGCAATAAAGCGCAAGTTTTATATGTAAATTCCAAGATTCGGTTAAGTAATCACATCTAAAAAAATTAATATATTTTCAACGTTCTTTGCATGAAAATTAAATGTTTTTTTTTGTAACAGAAGTAAGTCCTAATATAGCATTTCTTATGTTATTTGCTTCTTTTTATATTTAATGGCTTACTACCTTTACTTGGCCTTTGAAACACTTGGTTTGAATTCCTAATAAATCACAATGTGATTTTATTATCTAAATTAGCTGAAAAATCCATAGATTTTTATATTTATTAAATATGTACATGTGGGTGCGTCATATTTAGAAAAATTATACATTTTTTCTCTAAAAAAAGCTCTTATTTCTGATCAGATATCATAACTGGAGAAAAAAATAGTCTAAACCATTTAAGGGTTAACGAATGGAGAAACAATTTCATATGTAAAAAAATACAGAACTCATGCTGTGTTTAATTCATTATTTGCACATTTTAATTTAATAAGATAATTTTTCAATAGAAAAAGACGAAAAAGAAAAAAAAAACTAGAATCTTGTACGATATTCATATATGGAAAAATAATATAATACGGCTTGGCTAGATGCGTGCATACTGTACATATATGTATGTGCACATGCAGCAGCCCATTTTGATGTATGCAACCACCATATATGAAATTGAAAAACAAACAAATCACAGAGAAACAAAAATTGCATGTGAAAACAAAAAACTATAGATGAATACTTACTCGTACATACATATAAATATAAATGAATTATTTCGTAAATCAAGACAATATTAATAGAAAAAAAAATTAACTTTAGGAAAAAAAGACAGAACTTAAATTCATGATGTTCATCACACAATCAATTTAAAGCAGATGTTTGTTGTTTGTTTTAAGACTTCTTTCTAAATTTACGCTCAAATATTTTACTTTTTTTCTTCTCCGTACATAGTTATTCTTATTTATTATTTTTGTGTAAATTAATTTAATTTTTGTTGTTGTTGTTGCTTTTTCTGTTTGTCTATGGCTTGACGCTAACAACAACAAGAAGAAAAACTCATTAAATTTAAACATTTTATGTATTAACGGTTAAAAAAGAAGTTTGCAATATTGACCAAAAAAATGTAATCAGAGCCAACTAAATAAAATACGCACAAGCTAATACAGTTGATATAATAGTTAATCGCAACGAATTTTAAGCACTTAATGGACTAAAGAGATGTTTGTTTAGGGTCTTCCAATAAGAGGTTTCATTTTGATATGCAAGTCAAAGTCACCAGATGTAACAAATTAATCAAAATAAAAATTTATCAAATCACTGTTTACATCCCCTCCTCACATTTGAGCCAATTTCCGAAAACCGTTTCAGAAAAATCTATCATCTTTCTTGAAAAGAAGTGATTCAGTGAAATGGTAAAAGATATTGTATCCGTGAAACAGCCGATAGTCAGAGGAATCAATGTGCGTAGAATACAGTGGGTGCGGCATTTGATTGTTTCTGACAACCGTTTTGCAACTTATGCAACGTTGCCATGCTATATAATAACTTTATCATGTCGACCTTTGTATTCCGGCCGTTTTTTTTTTATAATGCACGATTCAAACGAAGTAATTGTAGTCTGTTTTAGCAGTCCATAGTACCCAACAACTCCTTGATCCGACCAGGAGTATAAAATTGCATTATAAATACTAAAACAACGTAAATTTATTAATAAATAAAGCAGTTTTAAAACCCAAAAAAACCATCAAAAAACCCATTAAAGGTGGTGGTGGGCTGGTTTTTTTTTTAAGTCCGGGTTTTTTCCAACCCTGATAAAGAGCAACATAAGACATATTTTTTTCACGATCTTTTCACACCAATAGCTACTAATTTCAGCCATACAAATTCAATAATAACCGTTCGTTTGCGCAATCCATTGAACGTAACGCAATCCATTCGCTTCAACCTCAATTTAGTAAAAGTATGGTCCATGGACTCCGCCAGACAAAAACTGCATCAAACGCTCATGCATTGGGCAGTGTTGCCATAATTTTTTTTAACAGAACTGAAAATTTAAAAGAAGAAAACTGATTTTCAAGTGAAAAAACTTCATTAACTTAAAAAAGTGAAATATACTTTTGATAATCGAAGAAGTTTTTTGAAGGGTAGTTAAGGGAATAAATAAGAAAAAATATTAAAATCTTGTCTGGTTTTAAAATTATAGCAATTTGATGTTCCAATTGATTTCAATTTCACTCGATTTCGATTTTTGTTATTTAAGTATAGCACAAGAAATTAAATTAAATTTACATAATTGATGATATAATGACATCGTGCTTGAATTTTACACTTTTTTCGGACAAGCTTGGCACCCGGCATGTAAACCGGTTTCAAGGACGCTGTATCCAGTGGTTCTACCGCTTTTTTAGGTCAGCTCTTGTTTTCTAGATATAACGTTATCTCAAAATGGAGGCGGTTTCACAACATATATTCACGTTACACAGAAAAGGTTTAGTTTATTGATAAAATTAAAAAACCGAAATTCCGCAATAAAATTACTTTTATGGTTAAAACTTTTTTTATATATTTTGTTAGTGAATCTACATGCTTCACTCAAACGTAGGTACTTACGTAGAATGTAATGTGATCCCACTGATCTTTCTTTGTAATCAATGGCCAACAAAAATGGATAATTACATTGTAGCATTAAAAATGGAACGAGTAAATCTCATCACAGTAATATTAAGCAAATGGGTGAAATTCTCATTTCAGAAATTGTAATTAAAATAACAAATTTGAATTTAAAAAACTAAAATATTAAAAATTGAAAATATGCACAATTTATAGAAAAACGTATTTTTGGAACTAAAAACTTCAAAGCTGCTCATTCCTTTAAAAAAAATTGCAAAATACAGATAAATCTGCTCATTTGGCAACGCTGACATTGAGGATGGATACTTGCTACAACAGCAATATTCTCAATTGTTTTTGAGCGATGTGCACAATTTCGGTTCTTTCCATCTATAACTTGTCATAAAAGCCAAAATTTTTTCATCAGTTTCTCACTGCTTTAAAAAAAAATTGCAAAATACAGATAAATCTGCTCATTTGGCAACGCTGACATTGAGGATGGATACTTGCTACAACAGCAATATCTCAATTGTTTTTAAGCGATGTGCACAAATTCGGTTCTTCCCATCTATAACTTGTCATAAAAGCCAAAATTTTTTCATCAGTTTCACAATTGATCGCAGAGAAGATGTTTTACGAGACGGAGTTTAGTAATATGAATTCGTTGTTAAAGTATAAATCTTTCCATTTTTATTGATGAATTACCGACTAACACATGACGACGGTTAAAATGGTGATGATTGCTACTATAAAAATATTAGTTTAGCACATAGACTGGTACAAAATCATGTTTCCAATCGAAGAGAACACCTTTGTAAACATGTTTATCAAACTGCAAGTTACAAATGGAGTCTTTTTTGAATTCACTAGTTCGGATATCTCCTGTATAAATAAAAATTTGTTTTAAGATTGAATATATAGAACTTACCTGTAACAGAAATCAATGGGTTAGCTAGTCCGTATAAAACTAGTTTTTAGAAACATTTTCCATTGGATCTGCTGGTATATATTGATATAAAATATATTCCTATGCCTTATAATAATATAACGATAATAACTCTCAACCGAACTTACAAAAGATTTCCGAATTATATATTTAGAGGACCAATATAATTTTTAATTTCCTTTATTTCCGCAAAATATCGAAATTGTTCCAATTTATTTTATGAAAATAAATTAAAAATTTTTAATATTCCACAATAAATATTGCGCTTTTATTTATATTTGCATTTTTGACATTTTGGTCGCTGCAAGAATACCTATCGACATGTCGATTGCCGTACGACAAATTGGTGCATTGGGCCAATCACGTGATTTCAACTTACTTCCTCTTTTATTTTACAAATCAACAAATGCATGTGACTACACTGCCCCATAGTGCCTTGAGTCCATACAAGCAATAGACAAAAATAGAAGAAGTGGTTGGATAGCGATGCAAGTTGGTACTGTAATTTGGTATCACTGAGAGTGTTGCCATTATTGGTCGGATTCTACCAAAATTGGTCGAAAATTTATAGTTTGGTAGGATGGTAGGCAATTTTTGGTAGACTTTAACTGAAGTTATAATATTGAGAAATCACTATGCTATTAAAAAACATTAATTGCTCGCAATTCAATTTGTTTTATATATAAGCGAATTTCCACAATTAGTTACAATCTGTTGTTATAAAAAACTTAACAGTAATAGCAAAACAACAAGAATAACACCCCCATTTACAATTTAGTTTTAATTTTGCTGCTGTGGTTTGGTAGGTGAGACCCCCAATCAAGAAATCCTCGGCTTAATCAGAGGCCAGACCATCTGAATAAAATTGTTCATCTTCACTATTGCATGTGCTGTTCGGAGCCGGCGTTAAACTGTAGGTCCCTTTTAATAAGTCTAAAAATAAAATCGTGTGCAGCTCACTGACTGAGAGAAGTCCACGTGTTCTTTCATAGAATGTTATGGGAATTATTGTTATCAAAATAAGATAAATTTAAACATTTTATGTTTCTTTAAAACTATCCAAGGCTTCACAAAATTTAAAAAATTACAAAAGATTTCTTGCAATAACAATAGTTATTCTATGGAATGTACTCTATATTTTAGGCGTCAAGAAGTGTACATATAAAAAAAAGTTTTGTTTTATTTTATTACTCGTATTAGTCTTGTATTATTATTGATTAATACTAATTATTTATTGGCTAAAATTGTAGAATTCTTCGTAAAGCAAATTCATTGTGTAAACTAACTTTAATTAATATTCGTAAACTTCTAGCCAAATTCACACATTATAAAAAAATCAATCAACATTGAATGGAACTTAAAATATCAACTTCCTCTAATAGGGTGGCTGTTACAAAAGTAACATCTTCCGAAAACGCATTGTATTACATAAATTACACACACTCAAAAAAATACGCATCACCTGAAAAAAAAACTGCCAAAAAGGCCTAACGAACATTAAGAAACAACTCGTATTTACAAGAAACAAATGAAAAACATCAAAATTGAAAAAAAAAAAACACTGGAAAACAACATAAGAAAAAAACTTGAAAAAACATGACAAGTAATTCTGCTTTATTCTGGCCGCTTTTGTGTTTGACGGACGATCATTCTTAATGAGTTACAAATGCAACTTATTATTTTTAATGTATTTCAAAAAGAAAAAAAACAACACTTTTTTTTGGCTACTGTATTATTTTTATGCCGCATGTTAATGCTTCTCTTTTTAGTTTAAGTGCTACATAAACTTGTGTCATGTCATTCATTGTCAGCACGCAGCATTTTACTGCTACACTACAATTTCAGCATTATAACGATGACAATAGTTAAAAAAAAGTTTTGTAGAGAGAGTGACATAAACGATATTTTTTTATAACTTTATTTTACTCCTGCTGATTTTAAATGCATCCTATAAAGACAACAACCATTAGTGAAAAAGGTAAATAAAATATCACTTAGAATAGAAAGTAATGTAGTTTACGATGATTTTAGTAACTTTTTAATTATTTAATATCATTACAGTGTAATTTTACATCTTGTCATATAATTAAATTCATAACAGACGGTAAGAATATGTTTTACACAATATTTTAAGCCATCGACTATTGGCCAAATTCGTTAAACTTTGACTCTTACAGCAGCGGTCAATGTGTAATATGTAGTATCATGTCATCATGCCTATCAATTAAGCCAACTTACGCATTTTCGGCTGACGATCATTTAATACCATTCCATGGATTTGTTTCCGGCGTATATATCTCAATCGACCACTATGGTTTCGCTTTGAAGACTATCCCAAAGTAAAATCTAGCTCTGCTTTAATATTGGTTGGACTGAAAACATTTAAAGGAAATTGTTTAATTGCCTTACAGTGAACAATTTTTCCGACGTTGACGTATAAAAATACTTAACAACTTGGCTCGTTAAAATTTAAACACGACTTATAAGCTTTATGCTTTTAACAAGAGTAAGAGGGGCTTATTTTAGTACAAAGATAGCTTGTAAATGATTAAGGTAAAGTCAACTACAAATTTTCAGTCAATCCAATTTGAGTTCCGAAATGATCATTATACGCTTCTGAAAGTTATGATTGTAGCAGATAAACCATCTCTGTTTTCATTACATTAAATGATCAAAAAGTAGGCGAAATGATTAAGCCTTCTCTCTAGCGTTCTCAATA
The DNA here is from genome assembly GCA_023159175.1 of Wohlfahrtia magnifica. Lineage (NCBI taxonomy): Eukaryota > Metazoa > Arthropoda > Insecta > Diptera > Sarcophagidae > Wohlfahrtia > Wohlfahrtia magnifica. Next base: position 9,951,986 of record JAKWBJ010000226.1, on the reverse strand, counting down.
CTCCAGATAACAAAAAAAAAAAAAAAAAAATTCATAGGAAATAACACTAGTTTTCAGATTGGTTTTATCGAGTACAATAATAATCTGTTTTTTAAATTTTCCCAACCTCTACAAAATCTTGATTTACGGATAAAAAAGAACGGTTTTAGAACTTTCATTCACTGATAGGCTTATAACTAAGTTGAGTATTAAATAATTTTAAGTTTCTCAGAAAATTAGTAAAGAAGAGGAACGATATTCTCGGTCGATTTGATGCCATATTCACAAGGCACCTTCAATTGCTTTGTACAATATCTGAATTCTTTTTACGAATTATGCTGTTTACATGGTGTCTTTTTATTTAGTTTTGGAAGTTCTACTTTTTTATTTATTTTATTTACCGGTAATTTGTGCTTTAAAATTGGCAAACAAATTGAGGAAATCAAATAAACAAATTTACCGTCAATAAACAACCGATAAAATTTGGAGAACAAACACATTGATTTTCTGGTAATCCACAAGCTAACTGAAACTCAATTATTTACAAATTGCGTGATTGGCACTTAAAACTTTATTTGGGGAATTATGTATTACGGCTCATGACTGAGTGTTGAATTATAAATGTGAGAGCAAATTACGATGATCGTAGGCCCAGACCCTAGAAGATTGTGGCGAAAAGGCGAAATATGAACGACACATACACACTGAGCCTGACGAGAATATCTGAATGGGGTCGTGGGAACAGGTTCGATTTAAATGCTCGAAAGACCCAATATTGTTTTCTGACACACAGTCGTGCTGGTGTGGTGTCATCTGTGACCAGTGATGCTCTTTTCATCTTTTTGGAAACATATGCACTTCGCGCCAAACGCTAATCAAGCTCAGTTTTAAAGTACAGTGTATTTCGATCGAAACGAATGTCAGTCAGAGAGACAAGGTATGCACTACATATATTTAAGGTGAGTGAGACAAAATTTTCAAACCACTAATTAATAGTTTTAATTGGTCTTTGAACATCTGTCACGATGGAATACAATACAATTCAAGTCAAGTCGAATATTTCGAACATTTTTACCAAAACGCTCACTTCGGGTTGTCGTAATGGATCAATTTTTCGACACTGTAATAATGTGTTTTGTATTAAAATTTTAGTTATGTTCGGTTACTTCTTTATTGAAATTCGGTTACAAAAAATTACAAGTTGTGGCAACACTGTCTGTGACCATGGGTAATTTAGACATTGAGGACTAAGATTCTCTTGATGTTATGTGCATGAGATTCAATTGTGTGATGTTCGCTGAAACGATCACATATTTCGAGTGTCTAAAAAAGCATTCAAATGACTCTATTTTTTAAGAAGGTGTAAAAAATTCTTTACTCCATATGATCCACTTCAATATATATAGATGTTGTAAATATCTATATCCGACACAAATTGTAATACAACTGTCAAAGTCTATTTTAAGACTTCACGACAGCGTACAGGAGAGGGCGAATGTACTTATTAATGATGGTAGAGTAGCCAACTCTATCGATTTATAAGAGCATAATCGCAACGTGGCGTGTGTTTCATTGTTCTATCGGTACTATAATGGAATGTGGAATTAATTAAGGAATTAATTCCTAACAATCATACATTCTTACCTTGTACTCATATTTCTCATAGGGCGCATTCCTTTGATTGTTCAGTGCACAATGCATTATATAGAGAATTCGTTTTTTAGCCGCACGGTTTGTTTGTGGAATGGTATGGAATGAAATGGTATCGATAAAGGTTAATTCAAATCAAACATCCATAAACACTACTCATTTATTCTCCTCCCACTACTCATTTTCCTAGTACTTGCACAGTGCACTGCTTAAGTAGGGGTAATCCACTGAGTGCTGGACTTAAATGATAATAAAAAATGACTCACTCCACACACTTTTGGTAAAGGAAGAACTTCTCTGACAAAAAATGTTGCTCTTCTTTTGTTCTTTGCCATAAAATTTTGTTCTTTGTATTATATTTTTTTAATGGAATGCCAATAAAAAATGAGCGACAAAGTGGAATTTCTTTTCGAAAAAAGAAAACGTCATAATTTTCCCACTACATGTAATAGATATATATTTTCCTTTCAAATAAAAAGTCATGTTGTTTTCCTTACTTTCGCTAAAGCATAAACATCAGGTTTAAGTGCATTAGCAGCTTTAAAAGTTAATTAAAATTTAATAAATTATCTTTTTTATTTTTACAGGTTTTGGATTTTGCAATAAAGTGTTGGTTTTAGCTTAGGTATTTTATTTATTTTTATTTATTTAGTTTTTTAATTATATTTCTAAATCATTCATCAATTTTTGGTAACCCATCATATCCATCTCTTGTCAATCAGACATGACCAATTGCTGCATCTTCATGGTCAATTAAACGCACATATTTTATGTTTTTTCTACTTCTTGTTTTGACGAAATCGTATTTAATGAATGAAAATCGCATCATTCAAGGAAAATTCAACTTCTTGTATAACAAATGTACATTTTCTATAATTATTTTCTTTATTTTTTCGGCCACAGTATATAAATCTGTTTAAAAGTGATTTTAATTTTTGTTGTCATTAGTTACTGCCAAAAATAAGCAAAATATTTATTCATCATCATTTTTAATGGCATCTGTCCTCTTCTTCGTTTCCGTCTCTTACGGGCATTATTGTTCTTCTATTTTGAATGCAGTTTTAAAAATTTGCAGTTGTCGCTGCGAAATGCAATTGCAATAAAAATGAAAAAACTATTTCTTCAATGTATTTGTTTTTTTATATTAATCAATAGTTTATTGAACATTTTATGGTGTTAATGAAGAAGTTAAAAATCAAAAATCTTTGTAAAACTCATTAATTATGAAGGCTTTAAAGGAAACAAGAAATAATAATTATAACTGAATGAAATTCTTTTTGGTAATAGAATTTCAACAAATTTATTATTTTTGGTAACTATTTAGTAAGGCTTATTAAATTGAAGTGAAAACAAATTTAAGTTTAATGAAGATTGGTCAAGATGTACCCAAATATGGAAATTGTTGCTATACTTTAAGGATGTCATCGTAAGTGTAATAAATTTGTTACAACTTTTAAATTTGCTCAGAATAATGCTATAAACACATTCAACACTACCGACCATCGACAACACGACCACAAAAGATGCTGGGTATAAAAGTAGTCAAGTAACCACGTACTTAATTATTTTATCTACTACAGCTATAAAACAAACATCTGATTTGACACATTGAACATAACCTAAACAAAACATAACAGTGGTGCCACATAAATTTTTTCACTTTTTAATGTAGATATTTAATGTAACGCGTTTTAAGAACGCCGATTTCATGCATATTATTCTATTGACAGCACTAACTTGTTTGTTGAGGCCAAAAAAAATAGTAATTAAGCTAATTGCCGCTAAAAAATTTATTCGCATATGCACACATGTATTTTATTTTTGACAGCTGGTAGTCGATGATCGGTAGCCTTGACTGTGTTTTTAACATAAGATATTGTTTTCGATCTCAATATATTTCTTTTTCACATGATTTGTGTTTTTAATAACCTATATGGCATTTTGGAGGGTAAATATTTATTAATTATTCCCATTTAATCCTTGAACGAAATAGTGTAAACATAATATGAAAGTCAGCGGTAATAATTTCCAAGCACAAAAACAGCTGGATGCTTTAATGTTAAAATAAGAGAGGTACTACTCAGCATAACCTACAAACCGCTTTCGAAGGTAAAAGCTAGTTAATTAAAACACTATTATAAGATATTGTTGAGGCCGGGAAAATAAACGGTAGATCAGATCTTCTGAATCCGAAAAATATTAGAAAATATGAGCTGAAAACAGTTACAATATCGGCCACCTAGTAGTAGCTTTATTTGAAAAAGTATGCAAAAACTAGTAGTCCTAGCAAAACTAGCGCAATAAGTACTCTAAACCATTTTATATATACACCGTAGTAAGACAAGGTGATGCAATCTCTGCTAGTTAGTTTATATCGAATGGGCCATCTATAGGCTTAAAATATTTCGAAAATGGCAATACTTACTTAATTCAGTATATCATCTCCACTGAACGAAATGAATCGATTTACGTTTGAGCAACGTTGGGATTTATTGGATTTTTATTTCCAAAATAAAGACAATTGGTCGGAAATTACAAATTGAAAAATCATCGGTGCGGATAAAGCTCATTTTCATCTTGGTGGGTTAAGTTAAATTGCCGTATTAGCGTTCAGAAAACCCAAAAGTGGTTTTACAGAAGCCAATATACCCATTACGAGTGACGGTTTGGTGAGGCTTATGGAACGGAGGCGTCATTGGCTCATATTTCTTTGAAAATGAGGACAACGCAGCCATTACGGTCATTGAAGACATCTATCGCACTATAATAATCGATTTTTTGTGCCCGCTCTTTATGGTATTAATGTGAACAATGTTTGGTTTTAACAGGGTGGTGTAACTTGCCACACATCTCATGCCACAATCGATTGATTGCGTCAAACCTTTGATGGCCGTTTAATTAGCCGAAATGGTAACGTCAGTTGGCCGCCAAAAAGCTGCGATTTGACATCGTTGGACTATTTTCTGTGAGGCGTCGTTAAAAAAGAGTGTTATGCCGACAATTCGTGATGCCATTACCGACATACTACCCCATACACTCGAAGAAGTTCTCGAAAATTAGTCCGAAAGAATGGGGTACTATGAGAACAGCTGCAGCAGCTATATGAATGAAGTAATATTTCATTTCTAACCGGAGGAATTGTACTTCACGGCAAAAAATTAAATTTGGCAAAATTTTAAACCGTTTTTGTTTTATTGCATTTTAAAATCAAACTTGTAAATGGCCCACCCAATATTAAGAGCGGAAAAATTGTTCAAAACGCCGCAATCGCATTGCTAAACGTAATGTGATCTCCAACACTCAACTACAAGCTTTTGCTGATGATAATATTGATATGTTAGTGATTGGCTTAAAACATGCTTCACAAAGATATGAATGAGCGGCAATCGCAACAGGGTCCCGTATTAACAAGGACAAAACTAAAGCAACGCTTGCTGAAAATTCAAAGAAGACGGCACTTTGCGGTGCTAAATATACACTACTTTTTTTATCCCGTCACACCTCGAGGGAGCATATTGGCCTTCCACAAAGCATACAGTGCTTTGTTTCAGTTTCATTAATCAATTTGTCTAGTGGCGAATATCCTTGCTAATTAGTGGTGATCTTACTTAAGAATTGTAATTTTTCCCAGTAGGTGGCGTTTCTTTCCTTATCATTCGTCTGATGTTTGTCGTCATCGCCAGAGGTAAGCTGGAATGTCAGTGATCTTCTTATTTGTTTGTAGATGGAGATGTCTGAAGGAAAGTTGAGCTACTTTATTAAACACTCGAAACCATAATTAAATTTTTTCGTCATGTCATCTGATGAGGATCGAACCTAGGTCGCTTGTGTTGTTGTGCGTTAGCTCTAACAACAACACCACGCCATCTTCAAATATACAAAACTATAGCTGCGAAATAGTTGATAGCTTTAAATGTTTAGGCTTACATACGAGTATGACCTCTGTGAATTATTTTACTATGAAAATAAAGAAACTAATAAAGTCTGAAACAAAGACCTTTCATGCACTCCTTCAGTACTTTAAAGTGATAAGTATACCAATGATCCAAAACTAAAATTATATATATATTTGGCTGTGAAACGAGCACATCAAAAAAAGCTGGTACCACGCTTTCGACATTGCGGAGAGAAGTTTTCTCAGGAGAATATTCTAATCTTTGATAATAGAAGTGAATCAATATGGAAATTGCAACAAAGTCGAGTTAATGACTGCAATGAATGAGTTGTCGCAATCAGCGTTTATCAAATCTTAAAGAAGAGGGTGTGTTCGACAACATCCGAATTCTATAACAAAGAAACTTAGAGGCAAGTGAGCAACACACGATGGGGCAATCGGGATGTTTGTGGATATAGCAAATATCTAAGCTAAAAGAGCTAAAAGTACAGATTGGAAAGAAATTACGAAAGAGAGAGGACGGAGAAGTAATGTGTGTAAACCAATTCTGAATTAGAGTTATGACGCCAGTGTAGAAGAAGAACATGTTCGTATTTAGACAACATTTTAATTCTAAATGCACGTTTTATTATGATGTTTTTACTTTGTAGCGCTATTACTTACCTACTTGCTTAACCATCTAAAGGTTTACAAGAATCCACTTCCATTTTTTCACTTTTCCATTGCCTTTTCAAAGTATTACATTTCACATAAATATTATTTTTAAAATTTTTTATTGACCAACCATTCCAATATAAAGACAATAATAGCAAATGAAATAGATAAGATATAGTAGAGCCAGATCCAATAGAAATCTTCTGCGCATAATGGCTTTTTACCTTCGTTATAAGTGATATTAATCTGGATCACTCTACCGGCGGCAACTACATCTTCAAATGCCATCTTTCTAGACCAAAATTCCAAAAGTCCTGATTGCGTTATTAATAACATAAGTTCATGTAAACGTTGCAAATAAAATGAATTTTTTCCTAAAGGAATGACAAATTGCATTATTGTGCTCGGGCACATTTTAGAGGACCAACGAAAAAACTTTTTACCATAATAAAGTTCCAGGCCAAAGTAATAGATTATTTTGGATGAAGGGGCAGGATAGGCATAACGTCGATCAAATGAATCACGTAAACGTGAAAATTCATCCAATGTGGCTATAATATGAAATTTTTCATATAAGAATGATAAGGAACCATTTGTTAAAGTGTGTAAATAATTGAACTCCTCTTGAATAATGGCAACCTCAAGATCTGAATTCAACAAGTCTTCGTAGGTATTTATTTCCGGTTCAAATGGTGGACTCGTTGAAAATGACAATAAATAGGAGCCAAATGTTATGGAAACAGTTAAGCCTGTAAGAACTAACATTAAATAGATTTGTTTAACAGACATCTGGGGACAAGTAGAGAAAATAAAACTTTGACCCAATACTCCTCTTATAGCCATGTCATTAATAATTATTTCCGACCATAAGCGACGCTTTCGCCTATAAAATTTATTACAAGAAAATGCCATGAAAATCACAATTGTAAACACAGCGATTAAAATAAAAGCGATACACATTACTGGAGAACGAAGAATCATTAAAAATATTTCTTTAGTTTCTATATGTTTTTCCATTGGTAATAGAAAACACCATTTGCCAATTTCAAAAGGATATGAAAAGTCACCTGGATCTTCTTTATCATATATAACCAAAGAGCTAATAGGTATATCTAACGAAAATTTCTCAATATAATCAATAACATCACGATAATTCAATATTATATTATGAGGAACTTTAACAGGAAAATAAAGTGTGGCATTTAGTTGATTACTTATGGTTTTCATGAAACGTCCAATGTAGCCAACCAATACAGTTTGATTATTCTTATCATAGTATTCTATTGAACGGGGTTCTATATGATCGGCAATCGTACGTAATTTATAACCCTTTAAGTCTTTTAAACGATCTGGCAGCATTAGAAAATCTTTACTCCTTGGATTGTACACATCATGTTCTATCTGAAACTGCGGGAATATGGTATATTGGCAGTATTTACGAGTTTTAAAGAAATTCTTAAAAATAACAACAACATTTAATATTTTCAATTTATGGCAGTATTTGAAGAAGTTCTTTAATCGCTTTATATCCATGGTATAGCTCCAAATATCCATAATAATGATTATTCTTGTATAACGCATATTGTGTAATATCGCAGCCAATTGTTCCAAAACATCGTATTGATATGCTGATGAGCATACAACAGCTAAAATTTCATTATTGAAATATGAACGATATTGTGTAGTTTCATTTCCTGTTATGACAGTAACTGGCTTCTCAGCAATTTTTAGCCATTCCAGCCATTTGTGGCAGTATTCGTAGTCGTTTTTTTTATTAATCATTAAAACTGCTTCAAAAGACTTTTGTTTATAGAATTTCTCAAATAGATCCTTATGAAATATTTTTTCACTTTCATTTTCATATCTTATTTTTCTTATAATTGTATTTCTGCTGGCTTCAATACTTGTATTTATAATTATTAATAAGACCAGAAATTTTGATAAATTCCGTAATTTTATATAGAATTCTAACATTTCGACTGAATTTTTTTTTACTGCTCAAACTTATTTTATAGTACCTGAGTTGAGATTTTATTTTTAATGCCTCCTTCCAATATGTAAATTATGGCATCAATCACTTAAATGTGGCCTGTTATCAGTGTCACTTATGCTTATGTAGGCGTAAGCGCGTTATTCCATTTTCAACAATACAGGGGAGTATTTTTTAATGATCACACTAATTTATGGGGGTTTTGTTTTTAAATGTAATAAATAAATTTTTAATATTATATTTTTATTTGAAATAACTTAGAAAAAAATAATTGTAAGTTTGAGCATGTTATTAAATCAATTGTATAAACTTATAATTGATTGAAGGAATAACATTAGCAAATAGATAGGTAAGTATGTTTAATCATAATCTGATATTGAATATAATTGATTGTTGCTATTAGAGGCATAACAAACACCATAAACTCTTCACACCTGTTTTTGTGTTCTTATTTTCGGAAAGCAGGAAAGTGAGAGAAGTGTTAATTGATTTTTTTTTTAGCCATTGAGAAAGAAATCATTCATTTATTTCGAGACATTCTGTGAACCCGAAAAACTGTGTATGACAGTTTGTTAGACTAATACACCAAATGAATGCCAAGCAGTCTGCGTTTGTATCAAAAATATAAATGAAAGAATAAAATTTTAATTTGTGTGATGAATGTACATTCCTTTTAAACATTTTTTTTATCAATATGTTTTTTTCCGTTAGATATCTTTCACGAAAATATTAATTTTTAGTTTTCGGAAAACGCTTGTAAACATTTTGCATTTTAATAACTTGTAAAAATTATTTTGAATTATTTGTATTATAAAACTTTGACATAAAAAATATTTTAATTTTAAAAAGTTTGTGAATAAGAAAAGAAGCAAATAAATAAAAATATAATTTTATATACGTAAAAAGTTAAAAGCTACATATCTGCTACATTTGGTGAACCCGACCTAAATATGCTTCTAACTCGTGCTACTGCTGAACAGCGATCATATTTAGCTGGTGATTCAAATACTGCAGCCGAACAATATATTTGGTATGCGTAACTTGAAGCTCAAGCTACGCTTCATAGCAATTCCGATGAAAATTAAAGTATTTCATCATTCTGGCTGATCCCGATACAGAAAAATTTAGCCAGATGAGTGACATCGTTTTAAATCCCACAAATGATGCGTACAAATAAATCAAACAGAGATTAATTGAAAATTTCTCTTTTCACCTATTACTGATTTTGTCAGATCTCTGCGACTACGAATGAATTCTTTAAAACCCGTTGAACTGTACATAAAAACAATCGTTCAATTTTCATATCTCAAAACCTAAACACTCGTAAATTTGTTTTCCTTCGAGATGATAGTGTCAGGAAATTTTTCCAACCACCATGTCAAGGCCCACATCGCCTCATCAGAAAATCTCAAAAACTTTTCATTTTAAACGTAAACGGTCATGATAAAGTAATATCTGTTGATAGGCTAAAACCGGCCTACATTTTTAATATTGATTTAGAAGAAGATGCAAAATTGATATACACGGCCTACATTTTTAATATTGATTTAGAAAAAGATGCAAAATTGATATACACGATATCAAATACAAAAAAAAAAAAAAAAATGGATTTCCTATTCAATCACGGCAACCCCGTGATACTAGAGGGAAGTATAATGTTAACACTTTGCTTATTAAAAACTTTTAAAAAATATTTTAAATTATATTACCTTTGAATTTGTATTATAAAATTTTCACTCAAATAAATAAAAAAATATAAAAAAAGTTTGTGAATAAAAGAGAAGCAAATAAATAAAAATATAATTTCATATAAAAAATAAAAGCTACACACTTATGGCGCTTTATTTTCTGACAAAAAATGTGGCACTTCTCATGTTCTTTGCCATAAAACGTCTTGAGAAATTAAGAAATATAAAGACTTTTTAAGTCAACATTTCTAGAGATAAGTACAGCACCCTTTCTTTGTAATAATTTTTTTTTAAATACGAGAAAAAGACGGGTGAACAAAGTGCAACATTTTTTTTTTCAGAAAAGAAAACGCCACTAATCTTAATGACTACTTTCCTCTTTATGGGACACATTTGTATTTTTCAGGGGTAAAAATTCTTAAGGTATTCAAAACTTAAGGTATTCACACTAAATTGAAGTAACCAAAGTAACTAAGGTAAACTAAGTAATCCTGAATATACTGAAAAAATTAAGAAGTTTCTCCTTCTTGTTTTAACGTAATCAACAAAAAAGTTATGCATCGCCTTACATACAACGAAAATGGTAAGGAAGGTTAGAATATTTGCCCACTGGTATGTAAACCTACCATCTCACGTATCAAAAAACAATTGTTCCATTTTTTCAAAATTTAGAATATATTCTAGTTAGACCTAAAAACCACTACGTACAGTTTTATTAACATATTGTAACTTTTTTGAGCACCGGGAAAATGGGTTAAAATATTTCTTATATACTAAGCCCCATATTCATATAATTTAAAATAAATTTGAAATGTTTTTTATTTCAAATTCTTCATTCAAAATTTTCCTAAATAAGGTTTTAAATACATTTTGTTTTTATGAATATGTATAAGCCTAAGTACGTTATCCTCTAACTAAGGCTGTTAACACCATTTTTGTTAAAACAAACAAGTGTTGCCTTCAATAGCTGGTCACTGCTAGACATTAGGACTTATTTCGATGTTTATATTTGGTGCTTTTATTTACCTATTTGGCTGCCTATCTAATAGTTTACAAAACTTACTTTTAGTATTAACTTTTCCATTTTCTTTTTCACTTTAAATTTTTGTATTAACTAACAATTCCAGTAGAAAGACAATAATGACAAACAAAGCTGACAATATGGGGGGAGGCTTCACCTTCCCTCCAGACAACTTCATCTAAAAAAAAAATAATTAAGAAAAAAGCCCCCCTGACCTTCTCGCATACCTCTGGCGATGATGACAAACATCAGACATATGATCGGGAAAAAGACGCTACCTACTGGGAAAGAATGACAATGCTAAAGTAAAGCTCACCACCAATTAGCAAGGATCTTCACCATTACATAAAAAAATCACATGGAGGAAGCTACAGTGGATTAATTATCTACTTAGCTTGAACTATCAAATTGATTAAGTAAACTCAAACAAAGCAATAAATGCTTTTCTTTGACAATATATAATATAGCCAAATCCAGTGGAAATCTTTTGTGTTAACGTTGATCACTCCACCGGCGGCAGCTACATTGCTAAATGTCATTCTTCCAGACCAAAATTCCAAAACTCCTGATTGCAATTTTACTAACGTGAGTTCATGTAAGCGCTGTAAGAAAAATGAATTTTTTCCTAAAGGAATGACACATTGCACTATTGTGTGAGGACACATTTTAGGGGACCAATGAAAAAATTTTTTGCCATAATAAAGTTCCAGGCCAATGTAATAGATAATTTTGCATGTAGGGGCAGGATAGGCATAACGTATATCAAACGAATCACGAAAACATGGAAATTCTGCGAGTGTAGATAGAATATAAAACCCTTCATATCAGAACGATAAGGAACCATTTGTTAAAGTGTGTAAATAATTGAATTCCTTTTTAGAAATAGTAACTTTGTGATGTAAATTCAACAAGTCTTCGTAGGTTTTTATTTCTGGTTCGAATAAATAGGAGCCAAATGTTATGGAAAAAGTTAAGCCTGAGAGCAGTAACTTAAATATATTTGATTAACTGATAATTTTGGACAAGCAGAGAAACAAGAACTCTGACCCAATACTCCTCTTATAGCCATATCATTACTTGGGAACGAAGAATCATTAAAAATATTTCTCTATTTTCCATACGGTTTTCCATTGGTAATAGAAAACACCATTCGCTAATAATATATTTACTAAAGGATATGAAAAATCGCGAGGATCATCATTATCAATTAAAAACACACAGTTAATGGGTATATCCAGAGAAAATTTTTCAACATAATCAATAATGCCGCGAGTTTTAAATATCATATGATGGGGAAACAGGAAAATAAAGTCTGGCATTTAGTTGATTACTTATGGTTTTAATGAGACGTCCAATGTAGCCAACCAACACATCGATTGTTCTTATCGTGGTATTCTATTGAACGGGGTACTATGTGATCAGCAATCTTAGAAACTCTTTACTCCTTGGATTGTATACACCAAATTCTATTTGAAACTCCGGGAATATGGTATATGGCAGTATTAGAAGAAGTTCTTTAATCGCCTTATGTCCATGGTATAACTCCAAATAACCATTAAAATTATTATTCTGGTATAGCGCATATTGTGTAATATCTCAGCCAATTGTTGCAAAATATCGTATTGATATGCTGATGAGAAAACAAAAGCTATTATTGAAATACGAACCTTATTGTTCAGTTACATTTCCTGTTACGACAGTATTCGATTTATCAGCAAATTTTAGCCATTTTAGCCATTCCAGCCATATATGACAGTATTCGCATTTGTTTTCTTTATTAGGCATTAAAACTGCTTCAAAAGGCTTTTGTTTATAGAGTTTCTTTAATAGATCCTTATGAAATATTTTTTCACTTTCATTTTCATTTTTATTTCTTATTTGTCTTATAATTATATTTCGCTTACTTCAATGTTTGTATTTAGAATTATTACTAAGTCCAGAAATTTTATTATATTTTCTGATTGTATTTTGAATTTTAACATTTCAACTAAATTTAGTTTTACTGCGCAATTTTATATTATAGTAATCGTGTAGAGCTATTACTTCTATTCCTTAGAAGACAATACGTAAATTAAAGTATTAATCACTCGAACGCCTGCTACCAGTACGCTCTTTTCTGTCACTTAAGCTTTTGTGGGCGCTAACACGTTATTTAAGTTTATGTATTCAATATTAAACAATACAAAGAATTGATTTTAAGTGGTCACGGTACCATACATAGGTAAATAAATTTTTAATATTCTACTTTTTTTATTACATAAATTAATTTATTTCTACTTTGAGTGCAAGAATTACATTAATAAATAGATGTGTTTCATCACAGTCTGAAATTGATTATAATCTATCGGTGTAATTAGATGTTAGGACATTAGAACAAACACCAAAAACACCCATCACCTGTCTTTTTTTTTCTTAGCTAAACAAAAGAGGAAAGGATTTGTATTTATTAGGGTGGGTCGATTTGTAGGGACGCCAAAAATTTGCCCGAGTGTCAAGGAAAATCGTATTCTATGGATCAAAATAAGAAACTTTGCCCAAGGAACCATACCACTAAAATGAATTCTGATGTTTCTTATTTTGGCCCAAACGTCAAATTTTGAAAAATCCCACTTTGACCCATTTAAAGTGCCCCAATCGAGTCTAAATGTACGAGCAATTCCAACACAAAATTACAATGGCAACTGTTATCATCATCGTGTAGTAAATCCAAATCCAATATAGGTCTTTAACTTGCAGAGATTTTTCAATCTCATGATATCTAATATTAATATCAACCACCTTACCCGCCGCCCTAACGTCTTCAAACGATTTCACTTCCATCCAATAGTCTAATAGCCCCGATTGCATCCAGGGATATAACGAATTGCATCATACCATTGGGACACATTTGTGCAGAAGTTTTAAAATTTTTTTTTTCTATAATAGGATTCTAAGCTGTTGTAGTAGAATAGTTTTGATGATGGGGCAGGATAAACATAACGTCGATCAAAAGAATCTCGTAAATTAGAAAAATCTACATATTTAGGAATTATAACTTTGGATACAAGTAAGCTAGAGAGCCATTGATAATGTTGTGTAAATAAAAGAATTCTTGTTGAGCTATGATTGCTTTTAAAGATGATTTAGCCAGTTCTTGGTAAGTATTGATACCTGGCTGTAAGGGTGGTTGAGTAAAATATGTCAGTAAGTAGGAACCAAATGAAGTGGATATTACTAAACTCGTAAGCAGCAGCATTATAAAAACTTGTTTTAGCGATACCTGTTGGTATATGGAGAAAACGAAACTTTGTCCCAATACACCTCTTATGGCTGCATCATGTATTATAATTTGCGGCCATTGACATATAAAATGCTTCGTTCGGTTAATGCAAGAAACTGTAGCTAAAACAATTATAAAAATGCTGATAAGGGCGAAAGCGATATACGTTAAATGCGAGTGCAACAGCAAATGAAATACGTCCTTAAATTTCTGACGGTTTTCCATTGGCATAAGAAAACACCATTCACCAACTTCAGAAGGATATGAAAACTCCAGTTGATCATCATCAACAAACATGGCCAGCGAACTTGTCGGTATATCCAAGGAGTATTTATTCATATAAGTTATTAAATCACGGTAATCCAACACTAAATCATGTGGTATTTTTACAGGAAAATATAAAGAAGCATTTAAGGCTTTACTTATTGTTCTTACGGCCAGCATAGCCAACTAAAATACTTTGATTATATTTGTCATAGTACTCCGTTGATCTAGGTTCTATGTGATCAGCTATAGTTCGTAGTCTATAACCTTTTAAGTCTTTTAAACGTTCTGGCAACATTGGAAAAACACTATTGCACGGATCATATGCATTTAGTTCAACTTGAAACTCGGGAAAAATAGTATATTGAATATATCTACGCATTTTGTAAAAATCTTTAAAAATTATCACCACATTTAACATTTTAAGTTTGTAAAAATAGTAGAAAAAGTCAAGGATTTCTTTTGTAACCACCTTGGTACTCATTCAATTAATAATTACAATAATGCGTACATAACTCATATTATTTATTATCTCTGACAATTGTTCCACAATATTCGTTTGATATGATGTCATACAAACCGTTGCCAGAATTTCACTATTGAATTTTTCACGATATTGATTAGTTCAGTTTTTATCAGTTATGATAGTAACTGGTATCTCGTCAAAACTCAGGCATTGTAGTATATGGTGACAATAGTTATGTTTGCTATTTTCATTCAGCATTAAGACTCCTTTGTATGCATTTTGCTGATAGGATTTCTTCATTAAATCTCTGTGAAATAGTTGTTGATCGTGTTTCTATGTTTTTGTCTAGAAAGAACACGACTTACTAATAAAACAATTTGCATTAAATTACATTTTTTGTTTTTTCTTGCATAATTTTATATTATAATTTTAATGTAAAATAAAAGTAATATGTAAATTAAAACATCAATCATTCAATCATATTTGGTGGCATTTAAAGAGTTGTGGGCGTAAATGCGTTACACAATAAAAGTGAATAAAAGGTGCAACATATAGTACTTTATAAGAAAGTTAGAATAAGTAGAAAATATGCTTACCTTTGATAACACTGGTCTACAGCAAAAGAAGCCTTGAATAAAACTACATGGAATATGATAATTTTGATGCGCTGAACTCCAATCCGTTTTAAGTTTTTTTCCATCGCTCTCAAATTTATTTTTATGGGCGTGGCAACTTTTTCGTCCAAAATATGATAGTTATGTCAATATATTTCATCATAACTTGAAAACGACTTGACCGATTTCAACGCAAGTACCAGCAAATGTTTAGGAACAAAATTTCCTGTTATTTCAGCAAAAGATGATCCAATAAAACACAGGGTGGGCAATATTTGAGGTTAGGAAGTAAATTGGCTGTCAAATGGCGAAATGTCAAGAATTGAGCGGTCAACCTTTGACAATTATTAGGGAAAAATAGCGAAATTTTAACTATGTAATACTATACTCTTAAACAAAGAATTTTAATTGTGAAAATTTACTGTCAAAATGGTGAAAATTGTACTGTATCACTTCGTAAAATTCGAGCAGTTTTTCCTCGTAATCAGGCTCCTTCTGAGACCGCAGTGCGTAATTTAGTCGCTAAGTTCGAGGATCACGGTACTGTTACTGACAATATACTCGTAGTGGCCCTAGGGATGTAAGCGCTGTATAGCAAACTGTTAAGAATGAGCCAGGAAAAAACTCGTCGACGTTCGCAACTATTGGGTATCACCAGAGGAACTTTGCGCAATATTCTGCATAAAGATCTTCATCTTCGCGCTTGTAAAGCTTAAATTGTTCAAGAATTAAAGACAGCCGACCATTGTTCGCGTCGAACGTTTGTGAATTGGCTGTTTGAAAAACTGAACGCCAACGAGGCATTTTTCAACAAAATCATCTTTAGTGATGAGGCCCATTTTCAATTAGGCGGCTATGTAAACAAACAAAATTATCGCATATGGAACTCACAA
This sequence comes from Wohlfahrtia magnifica, assembly GCA_023159175.1. NCBI lineage: Eukaryota > Metazoa > Arthropoda > Insecta > Diptera > Sarcophagidae > Wohlfahrtia > Wohlfahrtia magnifica. The sequence continues at coordinate 9,935,613 of JAKWBJ010000226.1, read as the reverse complement.
GATCCACAAACAGTCCTCGAAAAACCATTACACTCAAAGAAAGTGACCGTATAGTGCGGTTTGTAGTTAGGCGGAAAATGAGCAAGAAAACACCGCCACCGTGAATTCTTTGGGCTACCAAACCATAATGACCAATTTTTTTAGGTCACAATTAGCTAATGTTGACATAAGTGACATCAGTGCAAGCCAAACAATTCAGTTATTGCATGAAAAATTTCGATTTGGCAATATCAATTGGCCGCCTGTTATTGTGATTTTTCTTCGCTGGATTATTTTCTCTGCGGCCATTTGCAAGAACGTGTTTACGTGAACAAACCACAAACAACTGACACTCTGAAAGATGAAATTCAGCGCTGCATTGACGAGATAAGTGAAGTTTTGTCGCAAAATGTGTTTCAAAATTATGAGAAAATTGCGGACGTCTGCCGACTTGCTAGAGGTGGACATTTGCACGACATCATATTTCATTATTAATTCCCATATTTTTATTTTATATTGGTATGAATTAGGGAGATCGATTACTCGACTTTTTTCAAAAACCGGTTTTCGAATAATTCGAAAAGTATCAATAGTTAAAAAACTGGTTTTCGGTTAATAATAATTCAAATAATCTGTTCTTTTAATTAAATAAAATTGTTTTAAATTTTTGAAGCTCGGTGCTGGATCACGTCGTTTGAAAAATAAGCGAAAGCTGAGGTGGAGCTTAAAATTAAATTGACAACCAATACTAACCATAGTTCTAACAAATCTCATAAAAACTATGCCAAAAGGGTGTGCGCAGGCCATAAAAAACAGAGTTTATTACACAAGGTACTGAAAGTTCCTTAAGTTTCGAATAGCTACTCAATGATCTAATTTCGTTCTTGTTGTTGTATTACTTGGTAAAGAATGGAATTCAAAGTTATAATTAAGGTGCCTAAATAAAAAGAATTAGATGTTTTACTTTGAATAAGTCTATTAGCAATATACGAGTCATTAACTGCTTCGACAAGAGAAGTTGCTCAGGTTTCGAAAAGCAATGTATGTAAACTCATATACTACGTATTTTATAGTGTGTGTGTCACTGTGATGTTAGGTAAGACACCTTCAACCAAGACGTTGTCGGTTTAAGCCAACGCCACACCGACTGATAATTTTCAACAGCGATATCTCCACATAACGTTACTAGCGACTGGTTTGCGTATTTACGCTGTGAAAAACTTCACTAACTAATATATCTACCGTTCGGAACCAGCGGTTGTCGGTCGCTTTCAATGAGTTTTGTTGACCATGTTCCATATACATAAATCAATATTTATTTACAGAAGATGAGAAAAAGTTATTGTTGCTTAAGTGTGCATATCTTTTTCGATCTACCTTGGTTTTCACGTTCTTCGTGAGACGTTTAAGGTTGCCATATATACAAAAATAATAACAAAATTTATACAAATAGCTAAGAGATGAACACATTTGCAGAAAAAAATATACAAACGCACAAAAATTATACTTATTTAAATAAGTCGGTTATTTGATTAAAACCGGTCCAATAATAACCGTCCGATCTCCCTGGAATGAATAAAACTGAATTTGTCAAAAAAATGTGTTTTTAAGCCAATTTACTTCCCAACCTGAAATTTTCGCACCCTTTATTATTCAGGTAGTTCTTTTTATAAGGGGTGTTTTTTATAGAGGTATAGAACTTTAAGGTGCAATAAAACAACGATGGATTATTCGATTGACATGAATTTTATTTATCCGAAAGATAATTTTGTGGCATTATATTTTAAATATGATTTCTGGCATACGACCGCCACGGCTGGCACGGATGTAGTCCAATCTTGACGTCCAATTTTCAATGACTTTTCCCAACATATGTAGCCGTATATCGGCAATAACACGGCGAATGTTGTCTTCCAAATGGTCAAACGTTTGTGGCTTTACCGCATAGAACAATGACTTTACATAGCCCCACAGAAAATAGTCTAGCGATGTTAAATCACAAGATCTTGGAGGCCAATTCACAGATCCAAAACGTGAAATTAGGCGGCAACCAAACGTGTCTTTCAATAAATCTATTGCGGCACGAGCTGTGTGACATGTGGCGCCGTCTTGTTGAAACCACATCTCCTCGACATCATGGTTATTCAATTCAGGAATGAAAAAGTTAGTAATCATGGCTCTATACCGATCATCATTGACTGTAACGTTCTGGCCACCATCGTTTTTGAAAAAGTACGGACCAGTGATTCAACCAGCCCATAAAGCGCACCAAACAGTCAGTTTTTCTGAATGTAAAGGTGTTTCCACTTACACTTGAGGATTACCTTCAGTCCAAATGCGACAGTTTTGTTTGTTGACGTAGCCATTCCACCAAAAGTGCGCTTCATCGCTAAACAAAATTCTCTTATGAAAATCGGGAACAACGGTAATCTCGTTTTGGGCCCATTCGACGAATATACGCCGGGCGTGAGTCTATTCATGATGAATTGCCAAACCAAACTGAGAATAAATCACTTGAGAGCTGTTAAGTCGGTCGCCATCTTGAAAAGTAATGCCAACTTAAAATTCTACACCTCTATAAAAAACACGCTATATTTTTTGAAAGTAAGTCAAGACAGTTGTTCTTACTCTAGGCCAATCTTATTAATATTGTTTTGCCTTAAATCCTTATTGAAATTTATAAAAAAATTCAAAAAGTCATTTGTAGACAATTGAATTTTGTCCTCAAACTTTCCAGCAAAAGTTCAAAAGAAAAGAGTAAAAATATTGCAAAAGATTAAAACACTTGTTGCTAAAGAAATCTGCAATAAAAGTGTACAAATAACAACAACAACAGAAAAACAGCTACAAATTAGAAATTGCCAGATAAAGTTTAAACCAAAACTGGTCATTTAATTCAAACATTTACTCATTCATTTATACAGGCATTCGTAATCAAGAAAAAAAATCGATAAAAATTGTCGTCGTCATTTGAGTTGCCATTGTCAACAACATCATTATTGTCTGCGCTATGCTGTTGTTTACAGCAACATCAATTGAGTAGAAAATACAAGTGCCACACTTTGGATGATCGTCTGCAAAATTTTATATTATTTTGCTAAGGCCTTAGAGTGGTCCACCGCAATGGTTATTAAAATAAATGTCAAACTCCTTGAGCCATGCCAGTAACAAAAACTAAACTAAACTTAAATTGATTATAATTATTTAAGCCAACAGAGCTTAACAAAAAAAAAAAAAAACCGAATCGAAATGACAACAGCTTTTTATTGCACACTGGCCATTTCTTAAAGAAAAACTGAGGCAGACGAATGAAAAAAATAAAATTTAAAAAAAAAAATTATAATCCAAGGCATGTGGAAATGGCTGGTCTAAGAGGATCAAAATATGGCCGACAAAAAATGTTGGTCAAATAAAATCAGTGCCTTTTTTTCTTTTTTTTCATTAAAATAAATTTTTTGTGTGATACAGTAGTGAAAAAACAACAAGGCAAACAAAAATTTGCGCAATTACAGCATAAAATAAGGCAGAGTATAAACGAAGTGCTTAGATTTTAAAAATTTATGTGATGTGTCTTCGTATTTGGCGCACGGCATTAATTTGTGACAAATAATCACAGTAAATTTTTGGTTTATGGTATTTTTTATTTTTTTTTTTCTTCTTTTTGGGCATTTCTTCTTCTATCATTTCTTTTTAAATTCTTTCTTTGCAATTTTCGAATGTATAGAGCTCCTTGCTGCCATAAAACTGATACCTACCACCTAATGAAATTCAATGCAAACTTAATGTTGGCATATATTAGTAAATAAAAGTGTTCACTTTGAATCTTTTTGCTTAACGACAATAATGTTAAGTTTTATTGGATACTTCTTTGTAATTAATTTTTAACTACCCAATGTTGGTCATTAAAAATTAGTCACATTTTCTCCGAAAATTCAGACATGCATACATACTCGTATATGTGTATATGGATGTATAATTGTACTTGAGACTTGTCTGGCTTTGGATAATTAAATTTTTATCGTTACAGATAATTGTTATATTCGAAGTGAAAGTTAGTGAAGGTTTTACTATATAATCTAAGATATGCTAATTAAGGCGGTGAAAAAATAAATTTCAAAATAAATATTTATCATCTAATTCTCGAAAACATACAGTTGAATAAAGTTTAGACGCACATTAGATTAGATTTCCCGAAACTACATACACTGACAGATTTCGGATATCGCTTTTTATAAAGTGATTTGAAATCAGTGAAAATGTGTTCTGTGCTTAAACAATTTTGAGCTCGCGTGATTTAAAATCGGTCAACTACTTCACTACCGATTCAAATTACTTGCTTTTTTTGTTAGCACCGTATTGTAAATTTTTTTTTTTTTCAGCAATTTTATTGAAATTGAATCCTCACCGTAACGAAGATTAAAAATTTATACTCAAATCTTCGAAACTAGCGGCTTATTAGACGATCCAGGGCGGCTTGTTATCGCAGCTTGATGGCAAGCCAACCAGCTCGTATAATAGCATGTTTGTCGTGTTAGTCAATTTCGCTGGATGGACTTAAAAATTTTTCGATATTTTGTATTTGTCATTCAGTCATCAAGCTCGTGTAATAGCAATTTTGTCAAACACAGTGTAAATTTCATATCTGGTTTTGTAAGTGAACTGTAAAGATGTCTTGGCTAGAGCACACGTTTTTAAACATTTTATTGAAATGTATGAATTGAATTGTGGCAGATAGAATGTAGCATATAAATTATTTTTAATGTTTTTATTTTAATAATTATTTTATTGATTTCTTTTTTATTATTAATATTTATTTGTGTAATTTTATGATTCTAATAACAATTTAATAATGATAATTTTCTATGTAAAATACATTGACCACATATTCATACACACATTTTAATTTATAAAATTTTTATTTTAAAAGTAATTTGCAGCCTATGGTAAAAATATTCTGAAGGCTTTATAATTATTACGCAGGCTTTAATTAATTTATTTGTAAAACTTATATATAAAATTGAATACGTGTTTGTTTGTAAAAACCCTACAGAACATACAGTGTCCTTGTGGAAGGAACATATATTTGCATTTTGACCGAAAGGGGAAGAATATATGGAAAAAGGATGAAAATTGTAACTAAAATATCATTTAAAGTAACAATTGAGATGGGGATTTTAGCCAGTAATAATTAAAAATAAAAGAAGTCAAGATATCACAACGTCATCTGTAATACAAAAGGGTCAATCATGACCCTAATTTTATGGTAGAGATAAAAAACTTAATAAAATGATTAAAATTGTGACGATCTCTTGTTTTAAATGCAATTATGAATTCCGTCTTGGACACGAATGTACTTTTTCTTTTTTATTTATTTTCCTAAATGGTGTTGGATATAGCCTTTTGATAGCAAATGCTGCCAACAACAACTTGCTGTTTGCTTCCATGCTGCTCGCTGCCGTCTATGTGTTTACAGCATAAAGTATACCTACTCGTATATACACAATATTAAAATATTGTTAAGAAAATGAAAATGCTAACGACAAAAATCACCACGTCAGAGCTTATTATGCGCTTTAAGCTAAAAAATATATTGGCTTGTGTCAAGGCTTAAAAACTTCTAAAATTACTTGCTCTAATTAAGAGTGCTGTCAAGTGCATGGATCGGTTACTTTTTGTGTTATTTTATAACATTTGAATTAACGCGAAAAATCGAAGATTCGTGTCCGTACTAGAACATTCTAAACTAAGACGGTGAGTTAGTTAGTGATTAATTGGCTGTCAAGAAGTAAAGTCTGTTAAAGGCGTAAATAAAAAGTGTTGTAAAAGCGAATTGGGTGTATTGAGACATAGTGTATTAAAGTACAGTGGAATAAATAAAAAGAGACAGATTGTAAAACAACTAAAATAAAAAATAGAGTTTTATTTTATTTTAACGCAATATAAATAAACCCAAACGTTCTACAAAGTTTAAGACGTAACAATATTGTTATGAAAATAAAAAATACATTAACTTAGTACATTTCGAACTACAACCGTTATTATGGAATTTGTTTTATTGGTTTGTGTCAAGGCTACTACAATACCATACTTATTTGTGTTGTTAACAGCTTTACCAATTTCCCATTGAACGGTGCTACCAGTTCAATTTGGGTATTACATTTGATTTAACGAATGGACCTGAATAAAAGATTTGAGAAAGTTTTGACTTTTACTAGAACATTACAAATTAGTATCAACATATTAGTCCGCATTATGCTTATTTAGTCAGATTTAGTTTAGCAGCCATAGTGAAAAGTCGTACTAAGAGTTGAGATTTGAGTTAATTGCTGTATTAATGGGATATTATTCTACGAAAGTTTAAAGATCTCAAACGTCTAAAAAAAAGTTAAAACGTAACAATAAGTATAATTTGGCTCGTGCAGGATTATCGTCGAGATGTCGGTCTCGGTGGCACCATTGATATAGTAATGGAATAGAGATACTCTTGACAAAAAACTGAATCGGGTGGACTACAGGACTACTTTTGTTTCCTGCTGGATCACTAGGATGCCTTTGCCTAAGTATGACGTCAAGCGCACTGGCTCGCTCATTGGCTATAGCAGTAATGAGGTATCTAGACTGATAGCTGTGTTTGCCGTGCACTGGCTGATGGAAAATCATTTTCGTAAGGTTAGATAAAATCCCCACCAGAGGATATGACATAAAAATTTAATTGCGTTTTCGAGTATTTAATAAATAGACTTCTACCTCCTTTCAGACAAATCCATCTAAAAAAACCCCTATGACCTTAAGAGGTAAGCGGCTCTTACCAAACATCAGACGAATGATCAGGAAAAAATTTAGAACGATAAGGATGAATACCGCCACCTAGCAGGGATCTTAACCACTAAACTATTATGTTTGATTAATTAAACTGAAACAAATCAATAGATACTTTGTGGAAAGCCAATATGCTCCCTAACGACATGTCATGGAGAAAAAAAATATTTTGATAAACGGCTAATTGAACTGTTTAACAATAGAATCCTACCTAAAACATTTAATTCTTATTATCTTAAGCACCTAAATTATAACTATAATAATAAATCGTTAATTCAATTCTCTACCAAGTAATACAACAACTTAAGCGACTTTCAATACTTTGTGTAATAAACTTTGTTTTTTATGGCCTCCGCATACGATTTGTATGAGATTTGTTAGAATTATTGTTAGTATTGATTGCCACCTTAATTTGAAGCTCTCCGTCAGCTTCTGCTTAATTTTAAAATGACGTGGCCTAGCTCTGTGCTAAAAGAATTAAGAACAATTAATGGTAAATAAATTAACCGGCTAATTGGTTATTTGAATAATTATTAACCGAAAACCGGCTTATTTAAATTGCTAGTTTTCGAATTATTCGAAAACCGGTTTTTAAAAAAGTCGAATAACCGATCTCCCTAATAATTACAGAGTAAAGCGATAAAGATTTTTGTATCGGGTTCGCCGTCTAACGTTTTTTTTTCAACTAGTGCTTATTTCGTGAATGGTAACATTTAGTTCATGTCTGATTTGACAGATAATTAGTTTTATCCTTCTGCGAACGAATATGGTTGTGTATACGCTTTTTTCGCTTCGCTAAGTGGGCCTGCGATCGACTTACATAAGATGTCGATTTTGCCAAAAAAAAAAATCATCTTTTCAGATGAAGCTCATTTTGATCTTGGTGGGTATGTAAACAAGCAAAATTGTCGCATTTGTGGCACAGAAAACCCACACGCATATATTGAAAAGCCGATACACCCAAGACGGACGAGTCACTGTTTGGTGCGGATTTTGGTCCAGAGGCATAATTGGCCATTTTTCTTCGTAAATGAGCAAGGAGTGGCCGTTACAGTCAATGGCGATCGTTACTGGGCCATGTGGAACGAATTTTTGTTTATAAAAATTGAAGAGGAGGGTATTAGCAACATTTGGTTGCAAATTTGGTTTTGCGTCCTGTTTTCAAAAGAAAAAAAAAATTATTTGGCGGACCCTTTATTTGCGAAAAATTCTATGATTTCTATAATATTCGGAATTTAGACAGAAAATTTTTGGTTTATGAATAAAAGGCTATGACCGATAGTTAATATTCTTCCTTTTTAATAAACATTTAATTGTTTTATAATATGAAAAAGAAATTTAATGGGCAACATAGTCGCATTTATTGCATCAACAAATATAACAAGACCACTAAAATTTTTCCCAATTACTTTGCCCCCAAATTCAGTGGTAGTTGATTAATTAACTCAACTTGGAAATTTAGAGTCGTTTTACTAATGAAATATAAAAAAGTGAAAAAAAAACAAAACAAAAATACATTTTTTGAGTTTTAAAATACTTTTTAACTCAAATTCATAAAATAGTGAAAACATTGAAATTAATAGACTTTAATTACATTTAATTATAGTTCTTTAGTAGAGATGGAAAAGATGTGTTGCAACAAAAATAAGTGGATTACTAAGTCATAACTAAGAGTATATTTCGAAAGTTGTATATGTATATGTGTTGGAAGAAATAAAACAGAAAAAAAAATTGTTTAAATATTGCATGTATTGTATGTTGTATGTATGTGTGAATTAAATTAAGTTAAGATGCCTGGAGTAGAATACAAATGAGCGGGTACTGGCGCACTTATACAACAGCATCGACAGTCAGTACTCGTAGCTAAATGTTGGTTAGTGTCTTATGGAACTCACAAAATATTTTATATTTTGTACACAAATGTGTTTGTCTCTTATTATCTAGCAGTCTATCTGTCTGTCTACTATACAACCTGTATTCTCATATACTCGTACGTGAAGAATTGTAATCCTTGCCATAGTGATTTATGCGCCAGATATAAATTTTAAAATACTTTTTTCTTCTCCTGTAAATTAATAATTAAAATTGTAACAAAACAAAATATTTTCATAATGTTTTTGTTGCTACTTATGAATTGTTATTTTTAAAAGTGAATTTACTATATGAGTTTCGTTTTCTATATTACAGACGGACGGATCATTAAAAATCATTGGCGTCTCTCTTTTTTTTGAACATCTTGTAAAGGTTGAAATTTTCGTTGATTTATGTTCTTTACAGAGTTCATTAGGGTACATCATTAAAACATTAATTACAATATTTTGGTTTTTACGTAATAGAGTATGATTTTTAAAAAGAGTTTTAAAGCGTTTGAAAATGCTAACAAATGTGAATGTTAGTTTTTGCTTATACGATAGAACAAGCAGTACAAAATTAATTTTTTTTAATGATGATTTTTTTAATGCTACTGTTTTGCTACCAAATACTGTGTCAATTACAAGAATATAATGGCAAAATCACATAAATTAAATTCGAATGATAATTTATGAAGGATAAGTCACAATTAAATCAAACACTTCACATATAGATCTTAGCTTTTTATTTCTATGTTAATTCTTCTAGATTCTTCCATTAAAATGACTGGGCTAAGGTTTAATTATCAAAACCACATACACATGATTTGTCACCATTACTTTGATACCAAGAAAAAAAAAATCGGAATAAAGTTTGCTGACACACATTTTATGACCCAGGCGAATGATGCATGCAACCGAAATGTCAACATCATCCAATTTATAAGTTAGATTTTGTAATAATATTCTCAAAGGGCATCCGTAGCAAGGTCTCAAAAAATATTTTTATTTAAGCATAATACAGCAGATTAAATTTGATAAACATATATGATGATATAATGGCGCTGTTCTCGAATTTTACACTTTTTTTTCCGACAAGCTTGGTACCCGGCGGGTAGACCGGTTTTAAGTACGCTGAACCCAGTGATGCTAACCGCTTTTTTTGGTTAGCTCTCCTTTTCAAAATATATTATTATTTCAAAATAAAGGAAGTTGCAAAACGCGTAACTCAAAAAATATCTACTTTACTTGATAGAATAAAAAACCATAGATTTCCCAAGAAAATTACTTTTAAGGCTAAAACTTCTTTTAATATTTAATATTTTATTAGTGAAGCAGATATATCACTCATACGTACGTACTTACCAAGTATGTAATGTGATCCCACTGTTCTTTTTATATTTGTAAAACGACCGCACAGAAAAACGCAAATTTCTTAGACCTAGATATGAGAACCCCACACTTTTTGATTTCTCTTTCTTTGTGATCAGTGGCCAAAATAAGGTATCATACTGTCGCATTAAGAAAGCTACAAGTAAACCTCACCACAGTAATATTAAGCAAATGAGATGAAATTCTTAATTCAGAAATTGCAATTCAAATAAAAAATTGAAAGAAAAAAATAAAATGTTAAAACCGTAAAATCTGCACAATTTACAGAAAAGCTATTTTTAAACACGAAACTGCTCAATGCTTAAAAAAACTGCAGAATACAGATAAATCTGCACATTTAGCAACGCTGGCCACTGCAGAAAATCACCGTGGACGTCGAACAGTTGTTGCTCTGATACCAGGCAACAAGCGAGAAAGTGACTAGCGGCAGAAAATTAAAGCATGTTGAATACGATTAAAGTAGCCACGCACTTAGCGGCATCTTAAATCCAAAGAAAATAAATAACAAATAATCTTACCTTAAGTTATAATGAAATTTTGCTCTGCAAATATTTCACAACCATACAGCTATAATGCTAAAATATGTCTGTAATCTTCTTTTCTTAAACGCTTTCATTTCTTATAAAATATCAGTATGCTTTTCGCGTAACAAACCTGTCATTACAATGACATTTTAATAACTAACCACTCGAAAATGTCGTTCGGCCACTTCCAGCTTATTGCATAGCATCGGCCAAATTTAGACTGCGAACTTATCGCTAATTCAGCTCAATACTGTTATACCGGGTAGGAAAATTTGAGGTTAGTAAGCAAATTGGCTGTTAAATGATGAAATGTCAAGAATTGAGCTGTCAAACTTTGACACTTATTTAGCAAAAAATGGGGAAATTTAAACTATGGAACACTACACCCTTGTACAAAGAATGTTAATTGTGAAAATCTTCTGATTGAAAAACTGAACGAACACAAGGCATTTTTCAATAAAATCATTTGTAATGATGAGGCCCATTTTCAATTAGGTGGTTATATAAACAAACAAAATTGTGTTCTTATGGACTTACAAAAACCACAAACAGTCCTCTGTTTTTAGCACGACGGCGCCACAAGCCACCCAGCCAGCCAAACAATGGCGATGTCAACTGACAGCCTCGTTCTTCTGCTTTAACGTCGCTGGCTTATTTTCTCTTCTTTGAAAGACCGGGTTTACGTTAGCAAACCACAAGTATCTGACACTCTGAAAGATAAAATTCGGTGCTAAATTGACGAGATAAGCGAAGCTTTGTTGCAAAATGTGGTTCAAAATTTTGTGAAAAGAGCGGACGTCTGCCGACGTGTCCAACATCTTATTCCACTATTAATTCCCATATTTCTATTTTATAGTGGTATGAATGATGTCTTTCTAAGCCAATTTACTTCCTAACCTCAAATTCGCCACCCTTTATTACGATGAGCAACTGCTTGGTTTTTATTACACTTTCGATTTGAGGCAACCAATCAATATGGTTTTCTCATATTATTCTGCATAGCTGCTTCTTCTGCAGTTATTTGCATATTTCGTCATAGTATTGTTGCTATTCAGCTACAGGTTCATGTTTCATTCTTTTATCAGGTTCCAAGCGTCATCTAGTATCCACAATTTTCTCTGTGGCTGCACTACGCCCAGTAATTCCACTGCGATTTGTTTATATAGTATGTAACTGTGATAAGTTTTTATTAGTGCTGTTGGTTTGTTGGTAACCATTCAGGAATTTCCATGGTTAATGTATGTCTAGTTGCATTGTTCTGAAGCTGTTGTTGGAAGATTCTAATAGTACTTTATTGATATTTCATTTTGATCTTGATTTCTCTTGTGATGTTCATTTATATTTATGTATCTACCTACACGGGAAATTGGAGCCAACTATGAGTGGGTGAAATGTTTGACACATGCTCGCCCGTCGGCAGCATCATCGGGCCGTACGTCTTTTTAAATGAGGTCGGCCAAGCAGTTACCGTGAATGATGTTCGCTATCGCCAGATGATAACAAACTTCTTGTGGCCAGAAGTTAAGGAAAAGCTCTTGGACGTTATGTGGTTCCAACAGGATGTTGCCACTTGCCACACAGCTAACAAAAAAATGGCTCTTTTTCGCGAGAAATTTAATGGCCGTGTTATCTCATGTCGTGGCGATGTTAATTGTGATTTGACACAGTTGGACTTCTTTCTTTGTATATATATAAAGGAAAAAGTGTACGTCAATAACCCGAGAACAATTCATGAGCTAAAGGATGAGAAAAATCGGCACATTAACGACATTGAACCTCAATTATGTCTCAGAGTCATTGAAAAAGCTTTTCCTTATTCTTTACACGCAAATGTGATCAATCTAGTTGCGTGAGTTGCCCATGGGGAATGTCTACTTATGACTGGTTGAAAGATTTGGAACAACTCTATTAATCACTCTTCGTTGTTTTTTCTGGCATATCAATTCTGCATTCCCATGGTAGAGCGGATGTTGGTGTTGTCATGTCGAAATCATCAATGCGTATGTTCTTTTTGAATCTCAGTGGGTATGGATGTTACCTTTGAAGGGAATTAAAGATTTTTGGTGCCTTTAACATTATCCGTTGGGGCATAGCACCGTACTATGGTCATTTACCCTCCTATACTTTTAGAACGTACAATTCTTAAACAATCCGGTATTGGCCTCCATATTTGGAATGGTTTAAAGTAATTTCCTTTATAGCTTCATAAAATAGCCATCAATCTCAGATCTCACATCTTTAATGTAAGCAAATCTATTACCAACGTGACATTATATCAAGTGTGGAAACAGGAATTAACCAAATTAAGCTAAATCTGGCAAATGAGGTGCAATTTAAGCTTTGGTTCATTTAATTCCTTTTTAATACTGCTATCATTCTTACGTAAAATATTAAAATTTTGTGTTAGTTTTTCATTTTTTTCCAAGCCTAACAAAATATGTGCTTTTATCGTACTCGATTGCATTACATCAACTGAAGACCAAATCGTGGCCTTTGGCAACAACTTAAATTAATATTATAAAAATAAGTCATCTAGATTGTTTCATTAAAAAAAAATAATATTTTACACTATACGCGTTACTTTATAATTTTTTATAATATTTTTTAAGAATCTTATCGTCCATGAACTGTAACCTTGTTTGTAGTTCTTTTTTTTCAAAATTGCCAAAAATTTGATCTTGTGATATGAGACTCCTTCTAACCTTCAACAATCTGTGAGATTCTTATAAATATTTTTTAAACTATGTATTCGAAACGTTTACTTATAAATCAAAAAATATTCACAAATTTTCTATTAAGGCTGGAAAAAGAGTGTTTTGCTGATAAGATAAAACATTTACAGCTTGTTTGCCAAATATATATTTTTTTTTCGAAAAAACCTACCCAGAAAACATTAAAAAGCTTCTTTAGTGGCAAAATACTATAAGAGAAAAAACTCTATACTAGAAGAAAAAAATCCGTGTGTTAAACGTTACCAAAAACGATAAGAATCTTAAAAGTTGCTAACTGTTGCGTACAGCGGACTGATAAACGCGATGTAAAAAATCAACCTGTTCCCACACACATATACATACGTACTCTTACAATAAGTTGGAAATTTAATAAGTAATAAAGGCTATAATTGAGTGGCAAAGGACGATAATATGATACGCTATTAATGTATTAAATATCTTTTTTATTCAAATATCTTGCAATTGTATAACTAAGTTAGAATGGAAAGCAGACTGCCATACGACCATTATGAACATGTTTCTAGTGCTCTATATTATTTTACTCTAATGTTGAATACAAAAGTACATTTTTTATTTTATTTTAAAATTTTGGTTTAATTGCATGTAAAAATACAAGTTTAATTAAAGCAATTGGCTTAATATTTGTTTGACTCAACTTACGGTCACATCTGGCAAATATTTGACCAAATTAATTTTTCCCCTATTTGACCGAAATTTGAATAAAATTTTTGTTTTGTGCTCACAATACGCACATTTATTTGACCATTTTTACGTAGTCAAAAAGCATTAAATAGAAATAGGGGAATAAATTTTTTCCCTACGGTCACACTTGAAAAATATTTGACACAAAAAAATGTTTGATCGCTATCAAAGAAATATTTTCATAAATATTATAAAAGAGTTAAATGAAGCAGGAATATATTTGGTTTTGTGTTGGTAAATTAAATCATAGGGAAATTATTGCATTTACTTATTTATTTAATTTTATTTAATATTACAATACTTCTATTTTATTAAAATTTTTCAGCTTTTTAAGTCTTTAATATAAATTTTTAATCACAACTATAATTACAAATTTATCTAAAAAAATTTTTATGTTATGTTTAGATTTCTCGAGTGTACGAAAGCCAATCTGTATATTTGAAAATCTCTAATATGATAGACATGTTTCAAAAGTTAAGTAAAGTCCAATATTTTGTCCAAAAATAAACTAATTTCTTAGAATAAACAATGAAATCTATGTTTCGTAATCCATATTTATTTAACAAAAAAAAAAAAAAAAAAAAAAAAAAAATAAGAGCCATTATTACAACTTGCCCTTATAGTTTGAATTAGTGAAAAAGTAACTTCAGATAAAGTGAACTCACTATCACCTTTATATACTTTTCGTTATTACAACCTACTTATAAAAAAGTTAACTTTTTTAAGAATATGGCAAATTCAGAGCAAACACCAAATAGTTTGTGCTGAGAAGAATACGAAAGGAAATTAAACCTATGCCAAAAGAGGAGTTACAATAAGTACCAAACTCTGGCAGGGCAGGACTAAGATTGAAATGGAAGAATTCTTCAGCAAAAAGAACTAGAGGCAGTTACTGAATTAATGGGAAAACGCACAGTAATACACTAACGAAAGTATTTAAGAAAAAAGTATGTACTTGCCTCCTGGTGTATTGAAATAATCAGGCAAGGAATTTTTTTTTAATAATTCTTTTTAGCAATATTATGAACATTTACTTTTTAGCTTAACCCTCTAACGTTTTTGGCTGACTCAGGGCAGCTATCGATTATTATTATTATTCATTCATATTTAAGCAACGTTTATTTTTTTAAATTAAAGTTTTATTCCATTTTGTTGCCAACAGTTCTGTTTATCGTTATAAATTTGTTTAAGTTGAATCAGATTCTTTCTGTAAACATTTTTGTACAAAAAGCAGGCAAAGCGGCATAAAAATTATTTAGAAAAAGTTTGCTTTTTTATATAAAAAAAAAGTTTTAAAATATCAAACAATCAATACAAAAAATTTTTGATGAGTAATAGTTTGATCTAAACGGAAAATTGGCAACATTATATGATGTTACTAAAATAAAAATACAACATTGCATTGTGTTATTTTGGTATATTTTGTATCACCCTGTCAATTTGGCAGCACTACCACATCGAACATCTTTACGTTACATTTGAATTAACAGATATGGAAGATGGTCTATATTTCCTGAATCTTCCAAAATGTAGGCAATTAGGTATATAAAGGGCTGTTTTACCTACACGTTGTAAATTATTGTTTGGCTGTCAATAAACAAAGTTGTGTTAAAGCGGATATAAAAGTGTTGTATAAGCGAATATTAAGTGTTGTATTGAGACAAAAAGTATAAAATTTATAGTGAAGTAAATAAAGAAACTCTAAAACAATAAAAATAGCCAACTCAAACGTTTTAAAAAGGTTAAAACGTAACAATAATTGTGTACAATCTGCAACTGAAAACTTAATGGAGGCTTCAGGGTAGAGCTGCAAAACAATCGATAGTACTATCGATAGTTTTGTTTCTGGCTGACCATCGATAGTTTTGTTTTTCACTATCGATGCTATCGTCAAATTCTAAGAGTAAATACGGAGGCCACTAAATGTAGTCAAAGTCACACTTGCAAAAATTTGTTCGACTAAGATTGTTAGCCCTCTTTAAACTTTAATAGGGGCACAATTTAACAGTTTCTTAAATTTCGATTTATTAAACTCAAAAAAAGTATGAATTGTAACTAAAATGTATTCCTACCTACGATTTCACATTTGACCGAAACAAATTAATCTTCATTTCGTCAGACCGTATAATGTTGTTCTAATTACTACTGAGAACTGATACATTTCGAGGACTCTTACCATAAGTCTAGCTTCCATAAGTTTTTTTTCTTATTGCTCAACTTGAAACAGGAGAATAAGTTAATTTTTGAGGCTTTTTGATGACTTGAAGAGACTAATTTTTGAAGTACGAATTAAAAGTTGACAGTTGTTCTACGCTTTCTTCCCACAATCTTTGCAGTTTTTTTTTTCACTGGTCTGAGCAATTCTCGCTATATATAAGGATTAATCTTCTAGCAAAAAACTTCAATACATAAACTTTTATTATATCCTGTAAAAAAATAAAGTGTACCTATTTTTTGTCTCAACACTGTATATTTATTATTATTCTTTCCCTTTCACTTAAATTCTAATATTGCTGACACTAGGAGTACTTAAAAGAATCCGATAGTATTTTTTTATATAGTAGTATTTTTTTGCAAACTATCGCAACTATCGATAGTTTTACAGCTCTACTTCAGGGCACGCTTGACCGTTTATGGTAAAAATTTTGCTATAGGCATATTTTTCATTTGGCAGTACTCCATAAATAAAATATAGTGAAAGGTGCAGTTTTATGCAATAGAAGATATAATTTGACCAACTTTTCAAATTAATCAATAATTGATTCCTAGGATGCGATGAAATCTGCTAAAGAAATACCTGATTAGAGAAGCTATAGTAAATTTGGGTATCCAAGTAATGTATGCTGAAAATATAGCATTGGTTTTATGTGATAAAGCTACAAAAATCAAAGTTATAGAATCTCACCTATGGACTACATCGTCTATTCCTTCTTTAATTAACGATTCACATATGCCAAAATCTTCTTTATTTTAGCACATGATGTTGTTTTTAATGGTTCACATAGTTTTTTGTTCGCTTTATAAATTTTACTGTGAAATTTGCCTTATCTATATTTAAATAAAATATATAAAATAAAAATATTATGATTGTTTTTGTTACCGTAAAAGGTCAAGGATGCTCTAGACAAAAACAATTGAAATAAATTATTCTTATTACTCGGAAGAGAATTCCCAAGTTGTTTGGATCCAATTTAAGCTTTTGACCGTTAAAGGGTAAAGTTTTTTTAAACAATATTGAATTTATCAAAACATTTTAGGTGCGCATAGCATTTTTTATATACATATGTGTATGTATAGATGTATTTGTTTTTAAATATTAAGAAAATATCTTATGTTTGCTTAAAATTATAAAATAGATATTTCAATAAAAAATTCTTAAGTAAAGTTGGTAAAACGCAAAACTCAGTATCAAAAAGTCGCTTAAGTTACATAAGGTGTAGAATGCCCTCTATATACCAATAAAAAATAAAAGATATAATTAAACAAATTATTTGCTGACTCTAAATTATATGCCACTTCTCTTTTTTCGAAATTTTCTGGTCTAGTTCTGCTAGTAGACAACACACCCTAGTGCAGGGTGATCTTGCTAAAAATATGTAAGATCAGACAGGTTTTTACAAAAAAGATAAAAATATTGGCCACTTTGGTCACATTTAAAGTATTTTTGTTTGAAGGAATATAATTTTATTTCACCAAAATCAGCTGTTTTTTTGCTTGCTTCTCAAAATAAATTTTCGTCAAATTTTTCCCAGATGTAACCATAGCTTTATTAGTGAATTTTATATTATACAGGGAAAATCTAATTTACCAAACAATTTTATTACAGTAAATTAAATGATTTTTATAAAAGTATTTTTTAGTTCTGCTCTTTATTAGATTGGAGTGTTGACCACTCAGCTCGTACTTCAATTCGTTGAATTTTGCCATTGTCAAGCCATAGTACGTAAAGACTCGGTTCGTGATCAGAATTTTCTTTGGTTCGCTCGTTTTATGACTCATGCTCGTAAGTTTTATTTTTTAATTCGAGAGCACGAACCATATTTTTTGCTCGACTCGTGAGCACAAATTTTAAAAATATTAAATTTAACTCGTGAGCGCAAATTTTATTCTGCGAACGAATTAAAAATGGGCAAAAAAATAATTGAAAAGAGCAATTCATTTCAGTGCATGTTGCTTGTGTAAGGGTAAATGCATAGTACCAGTGCATTCGTATGTGCACATGTATGTATAATTTGTGTGCAGCGACCAACATTTACTAAACAGAATTGCTCGTTATCAACTCGTTTTGATTCTTTTCTACTCTGTTTACTTTCCGAATTTTATTAATTTTTTTTTTTTTTTTTTTGGTGCGTTGTCTGTATAACCAATTATTTTTTGTGTTGTAAACCAGGTTGTTTTTCTCGAATTTTCAAATTCAATTGATCGCAAAAAACTGTAGCAATAGCCTTACCAGACGATTGAACTGCTTTTGCCTGCTTTGGCGCACTTCCACCAGTCCATTGTTTGGATTGTTAATTTGTCTCTGGTGTATAGTGAGTGATACATGTGTCATCAACAGTTAGCGATGCATAAAATCCATTTTATATTGCTTAAATCGATCCAAACAAGCTTGAGAAATTTGCATTTGAATGCGTTTCTGCGTCCATCTTGCAGAAAGCTTTTTCATCTGAAGTTCCTCGTACAAAATAAAATACATTCGATCATTTGGGATGCCTATGGCATTACCTATTTCACGCACTTTCACTCGTCGATCAACTAATATCATATCATGCATTTTAGCTATGATTTCTGGCGTTGCTGCAGTTTAGGACGCCCACTTCGAGCTTGTGCAACCACGTTTTACTTCAGCGACCTAGTTTTTTACTGCTGCATATGAAGAAGAATTTTCACCTAACACATTCACCAGATCAGTATGAATTTCCTGTCCTGATAAACTTTTCTTATGTAATATTTAATCATTTTCTAATTTTTCCATTATAAAAAAATCACCGAAGCGTCTTTTTGGAAAAGCTGTTGCTATACGAACGAGTTGACAGATTTAACTGAAATTTAATACGTGTTCAAATAACAGATGAAAGTTTCCTTTACATAAAGCATTTTGCTGTTTATACCGCCATTACTATGTCAGGCTAAGACAATTTCGTACTGCCCTCGTACTAAAAAATAATTTTTTAATGTTTTTTTTTTATATGTTGAACCTAAATTTAAACAAAAATTTGTTTAAATAGCTACACCGACAATGGATATGCCGACACACTTTTACCACTTTTTACGTTCGTATCTGTCATGAAAAGGGCAACATTTAAATGGGGAAGTGACATCACTTTGTAAAAGTTAACATTTTTTTAGAGCAGAAAATGCCTTCATGATACTTATTATTGTTTAAAAAACTGTATTATATTGTATGGTATAAATTATTAGAGCTTGAATCACAATAACTTTGTTGCTTGTTATAATTGGCTTAAAATCAGCTTATTGGATTATAGTTCCAAAGAATTTCAATTGATTAGGCCAAAATTATTGCGGAGCATTTGTATAACAAAAAAAAGTAAACAGAGTTGCATACCAGTAGAGACTTCTGTATTGTTATAGGCGATTTAAATACCAAAGTCTATACAAAAGACAAAATTGTTATTATTTATGTTACAAATACAAATTCTAATTAATATTATCTCATTAAGACCATACAGTACCATGGTCTACATACAAATAAATAACTACAAAACATAAAGCCCAGATTAAGCAGCCAAAAAATGCGTTCAATGAAATTATAAGCCCTGGCCATGTAACACTTGACTACTTAAAACAACCAATAACAACAACTAACAACTACTGAAGCTGTTAAGTAGTAAAGCAATAGACAAAAAAAAAAACGAAAATAAGTACAAAATAACCGCAACACACTTACTAATAGTAATAGGCTGGCTGTTAAAAACATCCCACAATGGCAGCAGCAGTAGAAATAATTGTAAAAAAATACCATGAAATGTAACATTGAGTCCAACAGCTAAGAAATGTAAAGAAAATAGAAGCTGTTTGCACTCCTAGCAGTGGTAGTAGCTGAAGTAAATAGCACCAAGCGAACACACACTTTTATCTTAAATCATCTTGTAATCATTACTTATAAGTGCTGTTACCCACAAAATGAAAATACTACGTACGATACGTATAGCGAACGAACAATGTTAGAGAAAAAAATTTGCGAAAAAAAAGAAAAATTCAAATCAAATAAAAAGCACTCCAACGAAAATGCCAACAGCACTTTACGTAAAATGGTATGTAAGAGAAGGCTAAACCAGATAAATTAGACTTTAATTGATTAATCTCGTTTTGCAAATAAAGAAATATGTTCCAAAATTATCTATGGGCTTATATTGATAGTTTCAAATGATTACCACCAGGTAAATAAAACAAGACACTCTTACCTATTGATAGTTCTACAGTGGAATTTTAAAAGAAATAATCGATTTGTCAGTTTCATAGAACCAGGGGACTCCAGAACTTTTATTTGAAAACCCATTCTATATACATACTTATTTAAACAAATACGGAACGATCTCTATCCAAATTCGGCGGAATCTAACAAGCTAAACACTCAATTTGTATCAAATTTGATCATTACTGATTGGAACCCTTCTGTTTCACCAAGAACTTACTAGATTTCTTATTTCCAAATATTTGTATTATAACTTCTACAATGTTATTGTAATTAAATCTATTTATACATACTACCTTGATCAAAAAGTTTGCGGAATAACGACCGTGTGGCGATCCCATCATTCTAATTTGAGTTTTTTTTTGTTAAGTTGGTCCACCCGTTGTTGATATTCCCGCAATATCTTAGAATCAGCTTGACATTTTCAAAAGCTACATAGCTAAGAGAGGACTATCTGAAATTGTGTTGGCGATTTTTTACAATCTTAACTGTGTTGAGGTCGCAAAAGACATGATTTGCGAGGCTAAATTCTATCCCACATTCAGCAATATATGTTTACT
This sequence comes from Wohlfahrtia magnifica, assembly GCA_023159175.1. Lineage (NCBI taxonomy): Eukaryota > Metazoa > Arthropoda > Insecta > Diptera > Sarcophagidae > Wohlfahrtia > Wohlfahrtia magnifica. The sequence continues at coordinate 9,914,619 of JAKWBJ010000226.1, read as the reverse complement.
GTAGACGAGACCTGGGTTTATGAAGTCAAAAAAAGAGCAATGCTCACAGTTTTCATGGATTACAACGGTGTAGTGTATCACGAATTTTTGCCAAAAGGCCAGCCAGGAAACAGAGTGTATTATTTGGACATTATGAAACGTTTGCGTGAAGCAAATCAACGAAAAAGACCTGAATTGTGGGCAGAAATTCATGGATTTTACACCATTATAGCGCACCGTCGTACAGTGCCATCATTATTCGAAATTTTATGACGAAAAATACAACAAATACCTTCCGACAGGCAACGAATTTACCTGATTTTGCTCCCAATGACTTCTTTCTGTCCAATCGAGCTAAAAAAAACATTACGAGGAACGCGTTTCAGTAGCCGAGATGGAATAATGGAAAAATCGCAGGTAGCACCGATGGACTTCGAGGATTGGATCAAGCGCTGGCATAAGAGTGTTGCAGTCGATGGGGATTACTTTGAAAGCAACAATATAGATTTAGATGAATAATTTTATATTTTGAATTTTCTGAATATATTCCGGGAACTTTTTGATCATGGTAGTATACTCCAGCAATAACAGTCGCAAAAAATAATATTTATTTTCAAAATCATATAAAGCTTAAGTTTATAGAATTGGCCAAAAAATATTTTAGAAACGAAAATGAGGAAAACATTCTTAATTACATTAAAATAAAATTAAACTTAAATTCGTGTAGCACGGAGATACAAATGGAATTGTCGAATTTAGTCAAATCATTAATAAAACGCTACAAAGAAGTAAAATATAGTAGTATAGCTTATTTACGCAATGAAGACTGGTTAGAAGGCCAACTTACTTTCGCTTCAGAAACAACAAGCAAAAATAGGTCTGGAAGACCACAAAAATCAATGGAGACTTGCAGCGATAAATTAAATAGGCGGAAACTTAAAGATATTTCGATGAAATTGGGTGTACAAATGTTATAGAATCTCTCCTACATCAATTGCGATCAGAGGAACAATTGGCAAAAGTGGGTTCTTAAAAATATACCAACTCCAAGTGAAGCAATAGAGTATACAAATGAGGAGGCATTATCATTATTTTTTATACGATTTGACGAAATATCAATATATTTAGTTCAGACTTCATGTGATTGAAAAAGGCTCATTTTTCATTCTCATTCCATTGTGTAAAAAAGGTCATATATGGCGGAAATTTGATTTACTTGCCAGTTTTCGAGATAATGGCAATTTTTTTAAAAATTATCCATACAAAAAATCACTTTTTTCGTTCCCGGTTCACAATGGGCCAATGAATCCAAACTTTTCATATATTAAATGAAAGTTCTTCACTAGAACTTTTATTTCATACCCACATTGATATGTTTACTGATCAAAATTGCAGCATTTATCACAGCAAAATGTTGGAACTAATTGGCCTATATCGGAAACTAAGCTCTGCTACTTCAAAATTCTTATATGACTAATTTTAGAATAACGCTTCCAAGGTTGTTTGTCACCCAGCGATCTGTATTTAAACCTTGAATTAATTAATAAGTACCCAATTAATATTTATGAAATTAAAACGGAGTAAATTTTCACTTGTTGTCTGTACATTAAAAAAAAGAATTACTAAAATATCTTCATCGGTTCAAAAGTTACAGAATTTTGGCCAATGAAAAATGGTTTTCAGCCACTGTGCGTTCTGCTGTCGAATCCACGTTTGTCAGCATCCGTAATTTTGATCTTTGTTGAACCGTAAAATACAGAGTAAACCAACCAAAATGCACGACGTTAATTGTAAACAAAATAAAAGTTGTCAGACAATTCTCTTAATATTTCTTATTATTAGGAGGAACTATGACAATAATGTGTGAAACAAAATATCTGCCAAATGCTCGCCACGAATTCGGTGGCATATTTTTATTCGTCGCTCCATATTTTCAATGACTCTAAAACACAATTAAACTTCATTGTCGCTAAAGTGCCGAATTATTACATCCTTGAATTATTAATTAATTAATATCCTTAAAAAAAGAAGTCCAACGGTATCGAATCATATGATCGTGGTGGCCAATTAACGCCACGACATAAGATAACGCGGGCATTGAATTTCTCTTTTTTTTTTTAAATGGAGTTGTCTGGAGGGAAAGAAGTTGGAAGAGGTTGAAGTTGAACACTTGTAAGAAAACTATAATTAAATTATTTCGCCAAGTCCTCTGCTGGGGATCGAACCTGGCTTGCTTGTGTTGTTATGCGCGCGCTCTAACCACTACATCACACCACCCCATTTGTGGTGATAGTCATGTTTTATTTAGGCGACCAAAAGCTCATCTTGCCTTTCTAATCTAACAGGCACGTTTCCTCATCCACACGTCCATTAATAGTGAATTAACATAGCAGATCAGCTGACTCTCTATCAGGATGTCATTGTCAGTAATGTAATTTAATCGCATGACCAAAGTCTTTTTAATATAAATTTGAAGTTCCATTGTGTTGACCATTTCCACCAGATCTGCATACTCATTGCCGATTTCGTGTGACATAAGGCTAATACCGTTTGCAAAATGTAAATCCACTAAGTGGTTGTGAAGATTACAGAAAATGCCTCTTTTCATAGTACATATTCTCCATTTAGCACACCATTAAGGCGAACTTGTGGTGTGGTGCTCATATACATATTGTACCAAAAATCGAAGTTGGGTGATAGAAAACTCCTTATTTCTAACTAGAACGTATTATTTGCATTTGTATGCAAGTTAGATATTTGCCTTTTATTACTACCTACGTACTTTAAAATTTAACAAAGTAGATGAAACTTAAGTTATTTGCTAGGCATTTCTGTCATCTTCAGTGCTTACATTTCTAATTTGTACACCCTATAGCAGAATATATGTGTTTGTGCTGATGTTTGTAAAGACATATATATTATTAAAGTATTCTAATTAAAAAAATAAATTAATTAAACACAAAATGTATTTTATTTCAACTACAATCTACGAACTCATAAATAAACGTTTTTAAAAAGGTAAATACGTAACAATATATTAATTATCTAGCTTTACCTATCCGGCGTCGACCGGGATCTATATACAAATAGTGTGAATTGTAAATTAATTCCATTTTTTCCTGATCCTCTTCAGCAATCTATTTTTTTAAGAAAATGAGATAAACGATAATAGATATTTTTTCTATAGGTGGTGTGATGCAATTCTACATGTGGAGTTAACAGAATAGCATAGTTATAGTTCCCAAGATATACTGCACTAACTACTTATTTCATAGGTATGGACTATGAAAGAAAAATGTTCCTTTAATTTAAAGTGCAAGTTTTAAAAACGTACTTTTCTACAACATATTTTAGGCGATCGTGACTGTTTTTTTTTTCTTCGTCAATCCTCTAGGGAGTACATTGGCATTCCACCAAGCATCTATTGCATTGTTTCAGTTTCTTTAATCAATTTCATATTTTCAAGCTAAGTAGATGATTAACCTGCGTAGTTTCCTCCATATGATTTCTTTTTCGTAGTGGTGAAAATACTTGCTAATTGGTGGTGATCTTTACTTTAGCATTGCACATTTTCCCCGGTAGATGGCATGTTTTTCTGATCTGCGTGATGTTTGTCATCATCGGTAGTGGTATGCGGGAAGGTAGTCAGGAGGGCTTTTATCTTTATTTTTTATTTTTAGATGGAGTTGTCTGGAGCGAAGTTGAAACCTTTTTATTATTAAGCTTTTGAAACCACAATTAAATTCTTTCTTCGTTATGTTCTCTGCTGTGGCTTGAACCTGGGACGTTTGTGTTGTAATGCGTGCGCTTTAATCGCTATACCACGCCACTCCCTCGTGAGTGCTTGCAAACAAAAAACTTTGCTTTTAGAAGAAAGAAGTGTGTCATATTAGAAGAAAAGTAATTCATTTTGCTTCTTTTCCACCGATTTTAACGATCTAATTTTGCACTTTCGTTAACTGGATCTAAATATCTGTTCTAACAATTGGAACAAAATGAACATAATTTCTCGTAGGACTTAAGTTGTCCCTTTTTTCTCCGATATTAACCTCTCACAGGTCCAAATTTTAAATAAAGCAAACCCTATAACACTTTCGGTAGTTAAATCTGTGTTTCAAATTTCATCAAAATCACAGTCAATCTTTGTGGATGCATCGGCTTTTCAACAATCACTCGTCGATTCTTATCTGTCCAAATACGGCAATTCGGCTTGTTAACGAATCCACTAAGATGAAAGTGTGCCTCGAAATGCAAGAAATGCATTTTGATTGGAAAGCCCATTTTTGTAAAAGGCTTCAGCAGTCTTGTCAAACATGGTTGTCAAGCAGTGAAATAAAGAAATGTCAAATTGGGCAAAAACTTGGCGTTAAATTGTGATTCACAATTAACATCGCGCTTTATGGTTGGACCACCCATTATTTATATATAAAAACGTACAAGCATACCATAAAATAGAGTGTTATATAGTCTGTTTTACTTGGCCATAACTTTTTTACAATTTTTTTTTTTTGGCTTTTTCATTGTTTTGCCAACTTTATGTTATCGTAGCAAATGGTGTTGTTTGATTTGTGTGTGTGTAAGTAAATGTTTGTATCACCTCATCTTCCCGCATCTATCTTTGGGTTTGAGGCTTTCTAACAGGATGCAAATTATTAAAACATTTCAAATAGTCAACGATATCTCTTGTAAAATTCGAGATAAAGACAAGCAATATTTCTCAAGCTCTCAAATCTGATACCATAAAGAAAGAAATCCAATGCTGTTTTAATACAGCTTAAGGGTGTTATATGGAACAAGGTTGTATTCTATACATAGACAGCGCAGTCAGTAAACACCCATGCCAAGTATATGATTTCTCATGGAGATTTAATGGAAACATTTTGTATAGAGAAAATCTCCATGTTTCTTTAATTCTTTTTTCACTTTGCCTGCATATTCATATGGCAAGAATTTATGTTAAGACATTTGTTAAGTATTGGTTTCATTTGTTTATGCACCTTCAATTGGTAACAAATTAAATGTGATGTTGTATGCAGCATATGGTATGTTGTAAATATTCATATCACGGTCATACATACATATCATCTACTGCCAATGCCAATAACAGTAGCATTTCCTTAATGTCAAGACATGTCGGCTTTAGAAAAATTTTGTTTATTCAGCGATATATTTTTTTCTTTCTAAGTGGAAAAGCATTGTTGGTTTTTGATTTCATCCATATTATAAATTGCAACAATTTGTTTTATGGAAGTTGCAACACGTGTTCTCTATAAAAAATTATTTATAACTTTTATAATAAACTATATCAAATTTTTTATTTTCTTATGTTTTCAAGTTAATAAAAATATTTATGAGATTTATATTCTAAAGTATAGAAACTTACATATGTATGCATGTCTGTATATTCTAATTTTTGCACAGTATTTCCTTACAGTACTTCATATATTTAGGTTACAGGAATTTGAAATTTTTTTTTAATTTTTTTTTAATTTTTAATATTTTTTTTGAACTCAGAAAGGAAATTGTGTGTTCCCTTTTTATGATAAATATAGTTTTTCTTTTAAAGTTCTTACCTTGAAAGTAGTTGATAGTTTCTTGTATACTGATGGCCAGGGAAACCAGAAATATGTATGCATGTAGCAAAATTTTTATTCATTTCATTAATTTTGGCATCGATTTATTAGTGAATATATTTTTACATTTTCTGAAATTTTTTAGTATTTAAAGAGCATTGTTACCCTTTTTAGTAGAGCTGCAAAACAATCGATGGTACTATCGATAGTATCCATAGTTTTGTTTTTGGCTGACCATCGGCTGACTATCGTCAAATTCTAAGAGTAAATACGGAGGCCACTAAATGCAGTCAAAATCGCATTTGCAAGACTTTTATATTTATATATAGGGACACATTTTCTTAAATTATTATTTGTTAAAGTCAAATAAAGTATGAATTGTAACTAAAATATGTTCGTACATTCAATTTGCATTTGACCCAAACAAATTAATCTTCATTTCGTCAGACCATAGCATGTTGTTCTAACTATTACCGTGCAGGTGTTGCTTTTTTTTGCTGAGAAATTGACTCTTACACATTAGTCTCATTTTTGAGGCCTTTTGGTGACTTGAAGGGATTAATCTTTGAAGTAGGAATTTAAAGTTAATCAAAACTGAAATTTGTTGTTGCATTAATTACTTTAGTTTTGAAACACTTCGCGGTCTGAACAATTTTCGCTATATATATATATATATTGCCTTTCCATCAAAAAATTTTATTTGTGTCAACACTGTATAATTATTATTATTCTTTCCCTTTCACATTCTAATGTTGTTTCCACAAGAATCCGATAGTATCGATATTTTTTTTTTTGCAAACTATCGAAACTATCGAATGGGCCGGCTGTCGATAGTTTTGCAGCTCTAAAACACTTTTTCAGCGAAAACAAAATTTATGTTTATAATTCTGATCAAGTCCATAGTCCAAATTAAGTTTATTATCTCTTAACTATCGGGTATGTTCTCGAGAGTGTCCAACCATATTGCATGTTTTAATTGTGAGTAAAACGTTAAAATCTAATTTTTTCCCAACTTAATTTGACATTTCCTTGTTTAAATTTTTGACAAATTCAACCATGGAGAGCTACACAATTGAGCAGCGCGTTAAGACTGTAGAAGCCTTTTACGAAAATGGGCGTTCAAATCAAAATGCACGACATTTATTTTCGCTAGACCTAAATGTATGTAATCAGTGGCCAAAAAAAGTATAATTACACTGTCACATCACAGCAATAGTAAGTAAATGGGGTGCAATTCTTAGTTCAAAAATTTTAGGTAAAATAACCAAATAGAAAGTAAAAAACTAAAATTTTATAAATTTCAAAGTCCGCACAATTTACAGAAAAACTTTTTTTTTTAACAAAAAACTTTAAAGCTGCTCAATGCTTAAAAAAACTGCAAAATACAGATAAATCGGCATGCTTGCCAACATTGGCAGCGACCAATAAGTATCACACACATGCATGTTTTATATTACACAAATAGCATTTACTAAAAAGAATTGCACGTTTTCAACTCGTTTTGATGCTTTTCGACTCGGTTTGCGTTCCGAATTTTTAGTTTTTTTTAAATTTTATTATTTTTGAGTCCTTTCACTAGTCGTATTTGAAAATTTCTTAAAAATTCGGCTCTTAAGAAGAATCTTTGTTTAGGAACGTATTCAATTCGAACACTCTTTCTACTCTGAAAGCTAATCAATTTCTAATTAGCTGAGCATATGGTGCTACTGATGCCATTGCAATAATAGCAAAAATAAAAAATCTTGAGAAACCTGCTTTTTCGATGGAACGTTTAGGCATCATCATTTTCGTTCTTCATATTCTGTGTGTGGAGAACCACTTTTTAGACTCCAATGTCCAGTGGCAACATTTCTTCTCTTGCTTCACCAGCAATATTTAGTAACGAAACCGTGGTTGAAATATTTGCTTATCTGATGATTGCTTAGTAGGGAAATCGATTATTCGACTTTTTTCCAAAACTGGTTTTCGAATAATTCGAAAAATAGCAATTGATAAAAACCGGCTTTCGGTTAATAAAAATTCAAATAACCGGTTAACCGGTTCTTTTATCTAAATAAAATTGTTTTTAATTCTTGAAGCGCAGAGCTGGACCACGTCGTTTGAAAAATAAGCAGAAGCTGACGCAGAGCTTTAAAGTGGCAATCAATACTCACAATAATGCTAACAAATCTCATTAAAACTATGCCAAAACGGGGTGCGGTGGCCATAAAAAACAAAGGTTATGACACAAAGTACTGGAAGTTGCTCAAGTTTCGCACAGCTACTCAAGGAGCTAATTTCGTTTTTGTAAATTCATGCACGATGTATTCAATAGTGTAAGTGTCACTGTGGTATGTTAGATAAGACCAACAAGACGTCGTTGGTTCAATCCCAGGCCACATCATCTGACAATTTTCAACAGCAATATCACCTCAATACATTACTAGAGAAAAACTTCACTCAGTAATATCTGTTGTCCGGAGGCGGCGTTTTTGGATCGCTTTGAATGCGTCTAGTTGATCATTCTCCATATATAAAAATAAATATTTGTTTAAAGAAGATGAGAGAATGTTATTGTTGCTCAAGTGCGTATATCTATTAAGATCTATCTTGGTTTTCACGTTCTTTGTGAGACGTTAAAGGCTGCCATATATACAAAGATAATAACTAAATTTATACAAATAATTTAACGATGATTATAAAGATTATACTTTTTTAAATTAACCGATTATTCGTGTTAAATCAACCGGTTTATTCGGCAATATAGTCATCTCTGTGAGGAAGTAAGTGAGCAATCCATTGCCAATTGCGTTCTTTAGTTAAAACTTCTTCCTTATTTGATGTAACCATTGGCCAGCAAAAAAGCAGGATTCGTCTCCTTTTATTAACCCTAAGAGCTTAGATGTGACGCTCCCTCTATGTAGTACATTCCAAATGCAGTTGTGGTTGATACTGTTGAACGCCTTATCAAAATCAATGAATACTATTAGCTGCGTAGTGTTCTGCACGTAAGAATCAAATGCAAAAAATGGCGTGTGATGCACTAATATTACCCTTAAGGAGATTATTCAGGCGACTCAATATAACTTTTCGATATTGTCGGTAAACGCAGATACGTCACCAGTTGTCAAGGTCGTTTACATTAACAACTGTTTGCAATTTTATGATATCTTCCCTTCATTCGCTTGGAAAAGACTCCTGCCTGTTGATACTATAATTTGATACTATAAAATAACTTGGGCAAAATAAAAAAACAGAAAAACCAACTCATTAAAATTGTAAAAATAAAAGTAAATATATATATAGTACTTCAAAAATAAAAAGAACCACTAAAAACGAAAGTGGAAACAATAACTTTCAAATTTATTGCCATATTTATCATAAATTATGCATATTTTTTATATTTATTAGCAGCCCTTTCATAAATCTATTTCATGCATAGAAAATAAAAAGACGCATGCATTCATAGAAAATTTGCATTAAAAAGTACAACTTTTACAAAGATTTTCAAATAATAAAAATGATGATTTTCAAGGTAGTTAACGACTTAAAAATGCCCACTAGGGGAATAAATTTCTTTAACGAATTTAACTTTTTAGAAAACTGGATAAAACTATTTGTGTAGAAACTGAGAGCATTTTTATACAGTTCTCTGAAAGTTGCTTAAGATGTACTACAACAATGGCAACTTTGACAGTTGATAGGGCCCATGTTATGCAAGTTACATCTAACGAATTGCCTGGCTGGCGACGTAATCGCTTCTCTGAGAACGACATTAGCTAGGTTGTCAACGGCAAGTGTTATAGCTCGATGATTACAAAATTTTTTTGCTTTAATTGAAGAATGTGGATTTCAACCACATGTTGTTTAAACAGTACGGCGCTATGTGCCACAGGCTCATGGCATATTGGACATTCTGCACTAACCATTTGAGGGCATGTCCATCTTATGACCAACAAGAATGTGCAAACATTCAATTCGGTGAAATTCAGAATGTTTTATGCGCCAAAGTCATAGATAATTGAAAATTAGTAATTGAGAGTGCAAATAAGAATGATGTAGAAACTTCCATTTTGCGCGCATACATCTCTATACTAAATCTAGCAGAAGTTTATCGTGGAAGGTATGTTTCGCAAGTTATGTTTGATGCATTTTATGGTCGCGCAATTTTCCGAGGTATAATGAGTTTTTTTTCTGAGTTTTCACCTGATTTAAAGTGGTCCTCGCTTCGACGATTCGGCCCGAAGGTAGAGACAATAATAAGTTCGCTTGATATTTTTGGATCGAGGAGAAGTTTATCTTCTAAGGTATTGCAAATGTTACGAAAATGTGATGAAAATTAATTCCATTTCGACGTCGTAGTTGTTTTAGGCAATATGTTGTTACAAAAATAAAAATACCTAAAAAAAACACCACCTCAGGGACTGTATTTTGGCATTTTTATCTATTGGAAAAAAAACTCGAATTTTGCACTTGTTCTGTAAATCGTCCTGTACCTAAGTTTTATAACTTTTATTCTGTTATGTTCCTTTATATAATAGATAAGTAAAAATTTCGTGGAAGTAATAAAATATAAAAATAGTAGAGATGATTGGTGTAGTGGTTAGAACGCACGCATAACAACGCAGACTACCCAATTTCGCGCCTCAAAGGACATGATGAAGAAATTTAATTGTGGTTTCGAGTGTTTAAATAAGAGGCTTACTTCTGGCGATGACGACAAACGATCAGAAAAAAACTCCACCTACTGGGAAAAAATTACAAGGCTAAAGTCAAGATCGCCACCAATCAGCGAGGATATTCACCACTAAACAATCATATGGGGGGCTAGAGTGAATTAATCGATTAATCGAAACAAACTGAGGAGTAACGGAGGAAAAAAATATAACATATAAAAATACCACACGAGCTGAAGTTTTAAGTTGTTATGTCGAACCGTTTCATATTTAAAGCAAAAAGAACAAAAAATTTACCAAAATGGTCCAGCCTAACAGCAGGGTTAATGAAACTCTGTTTAAAAATAGACAAAATGAACTGTGATAAATAATATAAAAAGCTCTTTGCATGGTTAAAGTCATATATAGAGATGACAAAAAATTTTAAAAATATGCAAAAAAATTCCAACCAAAATAGTACAAATGTGCTTAAGACTGTGATCACAGTGTCAAAGACAAGTCTTAACTTCAAATACCAAATTTAACAGAAGTCGAATGTTTAAAGAAGATTCTGTTTTCAAAAGCAGATTACGTTAATCATTTAAAGTGAAAAGTTTTAGAACAAATGAGTGATTTCCTGGCGTGAAACTGAGAAATATTTACGCATAACTTTTGCCCGTAAGTTACAAAGGTCGTAAATATTTGTTAGCACTCCACGTGTTTTCCTGATCCTGCACTGACGTTTGCACGTTATATGATTCTGCAGATCATTTTTTCACCTCTACTAAAGAAACCTTTTACTTTTTAAAAACATTTATTTATGAGTTCGTAAATTGCAGTTAAAATAAAATAAATATTGTGTTTGGTTTTTACCTTTCAACACATTTTTGTGTTACACTGGTCGTAACCTAACAATAACAATTTCTATTCTTAATTACTCTCTCTGTTTACAAATTCGTAAGCAACAACAAATATTGGACAGATCTTTCTACCTAAAGATCTTCCTATCTGATCGTAGTTACAACTTAGGTGCAATCACAACCTCTGCAACCAGAGTTTAACCACAATAAAATCTATTTAAACTGAGTTCAAACCGTTAACCCCTTCACTGAATTTGCACCAAATAAGCTTGTCACATTGAGTTTACTGTAATAAGCTCTTTTCACTTTAAGTTTACAACACATTTTTAAACTGACTGCTGTCCGTATTGATGCGATTTTTATATGGCTGAAAAAACAATACTTTGAAAGCTCTCGAATTGTAAATATTTCAGATAGATTACATATATTTCCTTTACTTTCTTATAAGTTCTTATGAAGCAATGCGAATGTAAACATCTACTTCTTTCAGTTCTTGTTGCTTGTTATCGTCTGTTTCTTGTTTCTTCTGCCTGTTTCTGTTGTTGCCACTTATTATTATTTACAAGATTTCTGCTAATGTTGTTGTCGATTTGGTTATTTGTAAACTGCATGTATAGTTGTTTTTGTGGCTTTTGTTTATTCTTTTTAGTAATGCAATAAACAACAGGGGTGCAAAAGCTGATTTTGTCCGGTGTTAGACGTCAAATTTTTAATCACATTTGGAGCTTTAATTGCTCCCACTTCCTTCTAATCTTTGCCTCAAGTCTTTAATATAAGTGCTCTTAATCGTACGTTATGTCTATTACTTTTGAAAAAAGCGCCAAAAGATTTGGATGTAGGTCAAGTTTAAGCTTTGACATGTTTAGTAGTCATTCGTTAAACTTAGGAAATTTTTTAGACTTCTACATAGAGATTCATTAAGTTAATGTTTTGTCTTTTTTTTAACTGTGTTCATAAAAGTGGACGTGGCATATTGATTAATATCCATAATTGATCATTTACAAGTTTCGCATTAAAAAAAAACACCTATTGATGACAAAATGAGGATTTCACCTAAAATTTATTAAAGAAGTATGTAAGTGTTTTATTTATGTGAAGTGTAGGGTATAAAAATATATTGGGAGTAAGAAAATAATCAGTATGTGTGTGCCTATAGTGTATGTAGTTGCTTTTAGATGTAGATTAAGGTACCCCTTGTATGGTCAAACAGCAGTAGTAAGGAAAGTCAGTGCATTTAATGTTATTAGGAGGCCACAATAGTTAAAACCAAGAAAAGAAAAAAAAAAACAGAATTTTTAAGACAATCAGAGCAAAAAACAATAGCTACAACACTAAGTGTTTTGCAGACTTGTATCGGGTGTTTTCTTAGAGTAAGACAAATTTAAATCATAATAAAACAAAGTAATATATTTTTAATATCACTAGAATGGGCTTTGTTGGATAGAAAATTTTCTGCCAATGCTGGCGCGTTCAAGGCACAATATGTAACACCAATTTTCACAAACTTTTCGCAGCGTGTGTGGCCGTATTTTACCAATCTGGTTTATTGACGTAGACAAATGCCTTCACATAACCCCAAAGAAAATATTCGAATGGAGTTAAATAACACGATCTTAATTGAAACGTAATGGTTCTATCTAATCACTAATCTTTTATCAAGTAGCTTCTTTGAGTAAATCATTTGCAGCGCGTGTTGTGCGGCAACTGGCTACGTCCTATCCATGACAGCACAATTAATGCCAGCTAGTTGAGTTACGAAAAAAATGTCAAAAAATATCCTAATAGGTTCACCATTGACAATAACATTCTGACCATCATCGTTTTTGAAACAATATGAACTAATGACCTTGTCAGACCATTAAATCCAACAAACAGTATTTTTCTGTGGATATAATGGTGTTCCGACAAAAGCTTGTTGATAATCCTCACTCTAAGTGCGACATGTATGCTTATTTACTTGCCCATTCATCCAAAAGTGGGCTTCATCGGAAAAAAAATTTTGAATAGAATTTAAATTAAAAAATCTCAATAATTTGCAAGCATTGCTCTGGTTTAAGTTTATTTATAATAAAATGTCAAACCAAACAAAAAGCAATGATCAGCAGTTACATCGGTTGTCAAATAAAGTAGTATTGCCTACTCAGCAGCACTGTCTAAAGCGGTATTACCTCTAAAAAAGAAACACCCGATACTTTAAATTAACCACATAGAAAAGTTTAATAATAAAGGGTGGTCCAATCAAAACGCACTATTTTAATTGTAAATAAAACAAAAAGTTTTCAGAAAATTGTTTTAATATTCTTTCTTATGATGGAAGAATCTATGACAGTTATGTGCGCTACAAAATATCGGCCAAATGCTCGCCACGGCTTCGGTGACATACCTCTATCCGTCAGTCCATATTTTCAATAACTCTGAAACACAATTAAAGTTAAAGTGCCGAATTATCACATACTTTAGCTTTTGAATTATTCTTGGCTTACCTACGTACACTTTTTTATTTAAATATCCCAAAAGAAAGAAGTCCACCAGTACCAAATCACATGATCGTGGCGGCCAATTAACATCTCCACGACGTGAGATAACATGGCCATTGAACTTCTCGCACGAAAGAGTCATTATTTCGATGACTGTGTGACAAGTGGCACCATACTGTTTGAACCACATACCGTCCAGGTCCATGGCCTAAATTTCTGGCTATAAGAAGTATGTTATTATCTAGCGATAGTGAAAATCATTTACGGAAACTGCTTGGCAGATCACATTTTCGAAGAAGTACGGCCCGATGACACCGCCAGCCCATAAATCGCATCAAACAGTTACTCTTTGTGGATGTATCACTCGTGAATTCTCATTTGTCCAAATGCGGCAATTCTGGTTGTCAACGAATCTATTCTGGTTGAAGTGTATCTCGTCGTTGAAGATGATTTTCTTGTTCAACTTACCATTCGGCGTATATACGACGCTTGAGATGGTCAGTATGCTCAGCTCTTGAGTCAATTGAACCTTGTGAGCCTGTAAATGCAAATCTTTATTCAAAATTCGCATCAGTGATATTCGTAAGATATTTTTATTTATGTTTTGCACGACGACGAGTTGGCGGTTTTTTTGCCATTCTACAATGCTCGCTGAAATTGTTGCACTTACTAAGTGCACGGAATGCTTTTTGATTGAATGCTAATTTTCTTAAAAGGCTTCGACAATCTTAACGCGCTGCTCAATTAATGGTTGAATTTGTCAAATTAAGTTGGGTAAAAAACTTGACGTTAAGATGTGACTCACAGTTAACCTGGTGCATTATGGTTGGACCACCCTTTATAATGCTACATATTTTTATGAGGATATTAGGAGTTACGCGAAGCACTATTGTTATGTACAGATACTTGCATATAATATTTTTTTTTTACAAATGCTCAGTTTTTTCAGATTTTTATTGTACGTATTTACATTGAGAAACGAAAAAAAGAAAATATGCAAATTTTATGATTATTTTAAGTCTTTTTTATGGCGTAAATACAAGTGGCTTAGAAGAAAAATTTTAGTTAAACTACTGAATTTAAGGAAAAAAAATGACAAACTTTTATTCATAGTTGGTTTTATGTTGGTTTTTATATATATTTTTGTGATGTTGTGTTTTTTAAGGTGAGTTTTTCTAAGCCATATTTACTTGTTGCAGTTTTCGCCGCATGCAATGTGTTTGTGTGCACATAAATGCAAGTGCTTAAGATGCACTTAAATGTCCAATATTTCATGTTTTTATGAAACATTATTTAGTGTGTATTTTTTTGTCTTTAATTTAATTTTTTTTCTCTTGTTATTATTGTACGATTTTCTTTTTCATTTGCTGGTAATATTTTTTTAAGCTTTTCTTATTGTTGTTATTGTTGTTGGCTTACTGTAAGCCTGACTAAACACACAGCTGTTTGCAACTTGTTTTTAATTTTTGTTACCACTTCTTAGCTTTTTTCTTTTAACGATTTTTATTTTTGCTCCTTTAAATAAAAGAGGGTAGGCTTACAAATTTATTTGCATCTCGGTGAAATTAACTTTTTAATTTTACAATTGTTTAGTCTAAGATGCCGCCCTGATAACCTCCTTGGGCAATTCAACTTTGAATAGAAGAAAATAAGTTAAGGAAAATTTTTTAATGAATATTATTAAAAAAGTAATTTTTTTATACATATTTTGAGGCATTTAAAGCAGCGTTAAAAAATGTTTGATTATGTTCAATGCATTTGTCATTGCTTAACTAAACTTAAAGAAAACCAAACAGCAAAAGTAAAAAGCATAAGCAAAAAGATAACGTTTTTGCTTTGCTTTAGTTTTTAGCTTCATATTTAATAACTGTTTACTGAAGACTTTAGAAACTAATAACCAAAAGTAAAACCCAAAAGCAGAGGAATAAATAGTAAATAATTTGCTTAGTTAGCAAAGCAACTATTTCATCAAAAATTGCCTTTGCTGTAAGCAATAAGTTATTGTTTACTTTGTTTGTTTACTATAATGTGGACGTATTTTGCGACTTTGTCTCCAATAACATGAAAAAAAAAATAAGAAACCAAAGAGTCAGAATTGAAATAAGTGAAAAACAGGCTGAATTTCAAAACGTCAAAATACTTTGTAGCGATATGGTTTACTACTGTTCGATACAAAGCATAGTATACTGTTTGTTGCTTTGTAAAAGAATCAGTCATCACCTATCCCATAAAACAATCCTTTTTCCTTTTTTTGGAGGCAAACTCAGCTCATTTTGTAAGAAATTGCTGTTTCGATTCGAAAGTCTCTTCAAATTGTAAACAGAAAGCATCGATAAAACTTATACTACATAGTTTGCTTTTGTTTGCGCAGTTAAAACTTTTACAATACATTTAGGAATGGATAACTTTGTAAAAGATGAGTTTAGGAACACATGACATTGTTCAGTTGCTTTGCAAATGACTTTTTGGACCTCAGCCACAATTTATTCACTTTAAATTTAACTATTTTCAGTAGTATGCCGACAAACCAGAGACAATCGAGTATTTGAAGGCCAACATGAGTAATGCCTTTGCCATACACTTGAAAAAGTTCTCAAAAATTGGTCCGATCGAATGGGGTACTGTGAGACCAGCCGCGGAAGCCATATGAATGAATTAATATTTCATTTCTAACCGGAACAATTGTTCTTCACAACAAAGAAATAAATTTGGCAAAATTTCAAACTGTTTTTGTTGTATTGCATTTCTAAATTTAAACTTTTAAATGACACACCCGGTGTTTAGAGCAGTGAAGAACAACCTTAAAAGTGCAATTAAAAATTATCAGCAAGTAGTTATATCATATATCTCATTTCGTTAATATCGGGTGTTTTTTAAAGATTCATAACTTTGAGTTGATAACACTGCTTTATTTGACAACTGACTTAACAGCTGATAGTTGGTTTTGTTTAGTTTGGTTTGACATTTCATTATGGATAAACTTACACCAGAGCAACGCTTGCAAATTCTTTAAATTTTTTATCAAAATAATTGTTCTATTCGCCAAACTACAAAATTCAAAATTTTTTTCTCCAATGAAGCTCAGTTTTTGTTGAATGGGTAAGTATGTAAATAAGCAGAAAAATCGCATAATCCACAGGCCTTTGTCGAAACACCTTGACATCCACAGAAAATTATTCTTGGTGCGCTTTATGATCTACTCGTAGTCGATTCATTGTTCCATTGGTCAAACGATTATGGTGAAAATGTTACTGTCCATGCTGAACGGTATAGGCAATTAGCTGGCATTAATCTTGCTGACATGTGTTTACAACAGAACGGAGCCAAATGCCACATAGCGCGCTACAGTTGATTTTCTCAAAGAAAGAGAAAACTGAACACCTGGAAATCAATATTCGTAGCGTTATTTGTTAAATACGGACGTATATGCTACGAAAAGTTTGTGAAAATTGGTGTGGAAATTGGTAGCCGTGGAGGCCACTTGGTCGAAATCATATTTAGACATTTATGCCATAAAATTTTCTCTCATTGATATTAAAAATACAATTCTTTAATTTGCAAAAATTCTAAGCAATATACAGCCAAGACCCTCGTATACACTTGTAATTCGTTTAATATATTTGATCCTCTATTTTTTGTTTTTGTTTTTTTTTTTTTTGTTTTGTCCAGCATTCAAACAAAAATCATTATTACTAAATAACTGGTATTCACAAATAGTTGTACACCGCATCGACATCATTAAAACATCAGCAATAGCAGCAGTGAACACAAGTAGTTGTCGATATTGTTGCTGTATACAGCTATACTATACAGCTATACTCGCAAATGCGGTATTAACAACACAACAGCATTTTGATTTTATTTTTTTTTCTTGGCATGGAATTCGTGGTGCTCTCATCTTCTTCATCTACAGATTCACCGCCGACAATGATGCGTCGTCAATATGATCTGATCATCTTGCCATAATCTTAGTCCTCTTCACTGGCAATCATAATCAGTAAACATTTTTTTTCTACGTTGAGTTGCATATATTAGTGCATTGTTTTCCTAATATTCCTTCCATTTATACAAAAAAATTCTTTCTTAATATTGCATTTCGTTTAGTTAACTTCTATTATTTTGTAGTTTTTTACTTCATTTGCCTATTGTTGTTTTTATGAGTAGATAGTTGATCATAATCATTGTTAACCTTGCCATATCCAAATATTGGTTTGTGAGACCAACTAATCACATTATCGTTTTCATGAGGATATCGGATAGATTCATTATATTGAATAAACTTAGATTTGTCGCCATGTAAAGTCAAAATAATTTTGACAAATTTTCTTAAAAGTATTGGTACTATATATAGGCTTTGGGAATGAGGACCTGGAAAGGCATACGTGTTTACAGAAAGGTTAAACATATATATTCCTGTCCACAGTCTACAGGAATGTTGCCATAATGTCTGTTCATATGTTTCCACTTGCCCGTCAACATAGAAACACACACACATGTTAGACTCAAGTAGCATGTGCCATGTTCATTGGTTGTGAGTGTGTGTCTATTAGTTGGTGTATGGGCTGTTTTTTCAAGAGTGAAACATAAACTCTTATGTTTTGTTTTGTTTTTTTTTTCTTTATTCCTTACACACGTGCTGAAATTATGTATGCATGCAACATTTAGTCAATTTAGATCTCTGTTAACACCCTACGACACTTTAAAAAAATAATGCACCTAAGTATACGTGAACGTTTTATGTTTAACACTAAACATACCAACACTAAGCAAAAATGGTAGTGATCATTTTCTTAAATGATTCATTTCGGTAATTAGGGTAGGTAACAAATATTTCTGTTTATCAAAATTATAGTGATGAAAGAAATAATAAGGACTCTTTCATTTCTTTCAACAACTAGAACGACGTGAAATGGTCTGAAGAAACGTATGTACGAACTTCCTTCAATTACATTTTAAGGTATTTTAAGAATTTAAGAAAATTTTGATGTGTCCCTAATATTGCTTCCACCACTGTATGTATTTGAATTTTATAAGGACTAATTAAAACCCAGTGAGCTTTGCAAACCCCATAATAATTATTATCTAAAATTATAATTTTTTTTGTATCTTTTTTTCAACTTTTGTCCCCTTCCAGAAAGACACTGTAGAATCTGTCGTTTAGCTGTATAAAGTCTTTTAACAAACACACATTCATTTTTATATATAAGATAACTTTTATATAATGAGCCTTCTGCTATATCCGATTTTTGGCTGCTTTAATTTTTGCCGTTCTCCACATATATCGGGTGATTTTTTAAGAGCTTTCGGATTTGACTTAAAAAAATAAGCATAAATTTATAGAAATGTATGAAATCTTATTTTGAGTCTATAGAACAACTTAAATAAAGCTCTCTGCTCTCAATCGGGTCATTATTTCGCGCGGTGTGTGTTATGTGGCACCGTCTTGTTGAAACCACATATCAGCCAAGTCGAGCTCTGACATATTAGGCAAATAACATTAGATATCAATGCACGGTAGGGTTTTCTATTCACATTAACGTTCCAGCTTTTATCGTATGGTACAATGATGTCACCGGCCTATAATCCATACCAAACAGTGTTTTTTCGGGATACATGACAGTTCTTGCAATACTTTTGGCTGCTCTTCACACCAAATATGGAAATTTTGTTTATTAATGTATCTATTCAATCAGAAGTTAACTTTTTCGCTGAACATAATTTTCCGATAGAAAAGTTCTTAACCGAGCATGAATTTTGATAATAAAATTCAATAATCTGTAAACGTGGTTCGTTTGTAAGTCGATTTATGGTTATGTTATAGACTAAACTGAATATGTTTGGCAGTAACAAGTTACAAGAAAACAGCTGAGCTGCTAGAAAGAAAGAAAGTTGCTAAAAAATCACCCGGCACAAAATTCAATATTAAGTATGAATGGAAAGCGCCGTACCTACTCACCTAATTGATTCAATTACTGACTGATGATGTTATTCACGACTTTCTTAGAACCTAATTTAAATACTTCTACTATAGGGTGGGCAGTTTAAAAGTTTAAACTTGAAACAGTGGTTGTTTCGCATCTGGCATTAGTTATGTCATTCTATTCTGTCATGTAATTTAGTATATTCTCCACTGAACGAAATGAGTCGACTTACGCTTGAGCAACGTTGGGATTTAGTGGAAATTTATCATCATATTTAGTCATCTTTTCGGATGAATTTCATTTTCATCTTGATGGGTATGTTAGTAAGCAACATTGCCGTATTTGGGGCTCAGAAGACACAAACGTGGACTTACAGAAGCCAATGCGTCCATTACGAGTGACTGTTTGGTGCGGCTTGTGAAACGGAGGCATTACTGGCTTATATTTCAGATTTCGCAGCCATTATGGCCAATGAAGACACCTATCGCACCATGATAACCGATTTTTTTATGCCCGCTCTTCATGGTATTGATGTGAACAATGTTTGGTTTCAACAGGATGGTGCAACTTGCCACACATCTAATGCCACAATCGATTTATTGTGTCAAACGTTTGATGGCCACTTAAATAGCCGAAATGGTGATATCAGTTGGCCGCCAATAAGATGCGATTTGACACCGTTGGACTATATTCTGTGTGACGTCGTTAAAGACAAGTGTTATGCTGACAAAAGAGAGACAATTGAGCGTTTGTAGGCCTACATTTGTGATACCATTGCCGCGATACAACCCCATACACTCGAAAATTGGACCGATCGCATAGAGTAGTTTGAGGCCAGCCGCGGCAGCCATATGAATGAAATAATATTTCATTTCTAACCGGAACAATTGTACTTCACAACAAAAAAATAATTTTGCAAAGTTTTAAACTGTTTTTGTTTTATTGCATTTTTAAATTTAAACTTTTATATTGCCCACCCTATATTCTCAAGATATACAAAAATCAATATTTACTTTGTATTGGAGTTATCGCGCTCACTTCTTCAATTCCGCTTACTTTCTGACTGATGTTTTGTATGGGTTAGAAAATCATTTATTCCAAATACTGTTCTCAAGATATCAATAGGTAGTTCGTATCGGCGGTACAACGCCCTCCTCCAACACTAATGATTTGCATTGACCGTGAAGTCAATCAGACAAAATTCTAAAACTTTAACTTTAACCATTTTCAAGATATACAATAATCAATATTTTTTGTATGAGTGGTATGACGCCCACTTGTCCAATTCCGCCTACTTTTGAACTGATTTGTATTGACTAAATACTGAAATTTTAGCTGTAACCGTTCTCAAGATATAAAGAAATCAATATTTATTTTTTATCGGAGGTACCACGCCCACTTGTCCAATTAATCCCAGCTTTTGACTGATCACTTATATTGACTATTAATTTAATCAGATTAAATTCTGAGACTTCAGATGCAACCGTTCTCAAGATATACTAAAATCATCATTTACTTTGAATGCCGCCCAAATTTTTGATTGCTGATTTGTATTGACTATGAACCTATTTAACCTAATTTTAGAGACTTTTTCTTTTACCATTTTAAATAAATAAATTGATATATTCAAATTAATATTTCCTTTGTGTAGGCGTGGCACAGCTCAGTTAGAACTTTTCAAATTTGTATAGTCTATAGATCCTTCCAGACATACAGAGAGATACTATAAAAATTAAAAAAATGGGTTCAGCCGTTTAGCTGTCCATAAGGCACAAACAAACTTACCAACAAACAAACTTACAAACACACATTTATTTTTATATATAAGAGGACCAAAAAAGTTCATCATCGTTTTCGAGTTCTGAAAAAAGAAGAAGCTTTTACCCATTCAGGAAAAACCTCAACTCCTTCTCGGAACGAGGAGCACATCAACAACGTACATTATATGAAGTTCAGGCAACGCAACTTCTGGGAAAAAAGGTAGGAAACAATGATAAGAAAAATCCTACACAACTATACCAAAAAATACAAGCAGGGTATGACTTGTGAGCAACGACAGATGACAGCCGCATGATCATTGGACTTGCTACAGTAACTGCGATTTAGCTGGAAAATGAGTGCTGATTAACGAAGCTATATGGTTCCAAGAGGGAGTAATGGAAAGAAAAATACAGGGATTAAGTCAAAAAATTTTAAATTTCGCCTACTGTAGGGAATATTAGCCACCTTGACTCAATGAGCAAATCATTTTTGCATGTTTCTTTAAACTTTGTTGTTTAAACAAACAAAATTTGAAAATCAAGAAATAATATAAAAAAACAACAACTACTATAACAATTGAAAAAAAAAATAAATAACAACAATAATGGTACTAAAAAATCATATTTCATGTACCGGAATATAATTTCACTTGTTGTTTTCTAATGCATTGTATCCAAACTATTTGGGTTGTATAGCCGCATGTTTAGACCGAAAAAATATATTTGCCATGAATTCACTGGCCAAAAACATTATTTATTTGTGTCCATACGACCATGCTTGTTCGTTGATTGGTGTTTCTGTTTTCCGTTTTTTTTTTCCAGCCTTTTTGGCTTCAATTTTTCTTATTTGTTTATAAAACTTTGTTTGTTTGCTAATGTGTGTTGGCGTATTCGCTAAAAGAAACATGTGTTGATCCACATATTGTTGTTTTTTATTGTTGCTGCAGCACAAAACCACCAACAATAAAGTGGGAGCAACAAAATAAAATAAAAATTAGGTTCGACTATAAAGTGAAATCTGCATAAATTATGGTTCATTTCGAATGTTCACAATAAATTTTTATACCGGACATAGAAACAATGTTGATAAGTTGAGGAGTAACGAAAAATACTCGTACATCTTGAAGTGATGCATGTTGCAAGTAAAGTGATAAAATTCTATATGCTACCGGTTTTGTAATAAAAAAACTAAAGTGAATGCAGGTATTATTTGTAGATATCCTGCGGCTAATATTCGAATAATTTGTAAAAGTTTTTGTTAGCAACCGGTAAAAAAAATTTATGATTGAGATATTTACGACAATGTTTCAAATTTAACGTCAGAACTTTTGTTGCACAATGGTCCAGATAAAAATATTTCTCACTCATGGATTTATTGAATACTTTTGATTAATGAATTAAAAATTTTATGGCAAATATTTTATGGTAAAAGGTTATAAAAGATACAAATTTATGTCACAAGAGCTAAAAGCTGAAAAACGAAATAACTCTTTTCTTTTTAATTTTTCAGGTACTTCTCTGTATGGCGGCTAAATTTGGCACAGTGATAAAAAGCTACAAGGTTCTTATTTAAACCAGACTTCATCTCATTATGGCTACTAAGTCTGTGATTCACAAAGCCAACAATAAATATGAAAAGTTACCAATAAGTTAATTAGGCCACAGACAACCCAGAACAATGTACGGGTCTTTTAATACAATAATATAAGCGACTGGCTAAAACCCGGTGTGCTTCGCTAACCCCATCTTAATTATTATCTTGAATGCTCTCGTAATTATATTTTTTACCCATTTACCAAATTTTGTCCCTTCTGGTCAAAATCAAATTATTTTTTTCTTTCAGAAGGACACTGCAGGCTCTGCTTTTTAGCTTTATACAGTGTTCAAACAAACATACATTCACTTTTATATAGAATACGTACATATATACTGTAGACAGCTTTTATCCAGTATAATTTATTCGATTGCTGCTTTTCGGCTGATATGAATAGATAACGAAGCTTTAATAGTTGTCATTCTTCACATCTACAAATTTCTATATTTAGTATGAATGTAAGATGCCACGCCCACTTATCCAATCTGACTGATGTGTATTGTTGAAGACACTGTATGAACGTAATTTAAAAACGTCTACTATTGCCGTTCGCAAGATAAGTATACAAAAATTAAAATTCCATCCATTTTTTGGCTAATATTTTGTATTGACTATGAAGTCGTTCTGACCGAATTCAAAAGCTGTTGATTTTACCGTTCTCAAGATATACAGAAATAGAGTTTGTATGGGAGATACCACTTGCACGATACACTACTGCCAACTTTTTGAATGATGATTTGCATTGACCATGAAGTCATTCAGACCAAATACTGAAATTTAAGCTTGGAGGTAATACGGCAAATTGTCTAATTCAACCCACTTTTTAAATGATAATTTGCATTGCATTCTAAAACTGTAGTTGCAACCATTCTCAAGATATACTAAAATCAATATTTAGTTTGTATTGGAGTTACCACACCCTTTTGCCTAATCCCGCCGAATTTTTGACTGATGATATGCCTTGACTATGAACCCTTTTGGGCCAAATTGAGAGAATCTTTCTGTAAAAATTTGGAAGATATAGACAAATAAATATTAATGTTGGTTCGTTTAGCTCTCCTAATGAGCTAGTTCGTGTAAAACAAAAATTGTATTTATGTATGTGTGTGTGTGTGTTTAACACACATGTATTGTGTTGATGATCCTTCCTGTGGGAGATATGAAACTTCTACAATAGTTTGATTTGTGACATTTAAACTTCTTAAATACCTACTTAGGTAATCCTTGGTGTTGCGTACCGTGTGATTCTTGTCGACAGTCTGAGCATGTATTCAGCGTGCCAGGCATGAATCTCTAGCGGTAGCAGTTGAGAATAGTGCTCCATCCTGCTCTTAGTTGCACTAGGGTTGTCTTTTTATGTCTCGGAAGGAGCCGTTCATTATCTGAAATTTCTGATGGGTTCAGGAGCCTGTTGTTTTCGTAATTGCCAATCACTACCGTCTGTTGATGTACGAATTGCTGTGCGTGTGTAATAGCGACCCGGTCCACTATAGGTGGGATAGAATCTCTGACGCCATTACAGTATCGCCGAAGAGTCTGTGCTATAATACCATAGTTGGGGTTACTAGGCAGGTGACAAGGTGACAACCGGCAATAGCCTGCTTTACGCGTCTAGGTGGTCTATGTTAACCATACTGACGCATCCAGTTGCGCTCTCAAGGTGTTGTTCTAGGCGGTTTGCAGAAATCTTCATTTGATGGTTCATTCCGTGCTCTGATTTTTAAACCGGTGTATGAGGCATGTGAGGCACAGTCAACTAAAATATACAGTTCTAGCCTTATTTGCTTTGTCAATGAGGTAAATATGGTAACCGAGGACTTAGATGGAGAAAGCCGCAGTTTAGAAATGGAGGCCAAGTAGTTACTGATCCTGGCACATATGCCGTCTATATTAACCCAAGATGAGTACACTGAACACTGCCTGTGGTGGAGTTGAAAGTTTCGGTATATGTTAGAATTGGAAATAGAAATGTTCCCTGAGGAACGCCCATTTTTAGCTTCCGGAATTTTGAACTTTGCTTACCTACCACTTAAGTAATTTGCCACCAGCTGTTTCAGAGATAAATCTGTGGTTGTATATGGCTGTGTGTTGGTTTTTAATTAAAATCCTTTTACACAGTGTTGTGTTCCACGGCTTGTAACCTATTCACAAGCAATAACAATTACTCTTTATTGTTCTCTGTTTACAACCTTTGTATAAAATAATAACAACTATTACACAGTTCTTTCTACCTAAAGATCTCTTAACACGATAGTTGTTACAACTTTGGTTCGATTACAACTTAAATACTCGTCACACCGAGTTAGCAAGGACTCGGCACTTCTCAAAACAGCTTAATGATAAACAACTTGTTTGTTTTAGTGCTTATTGTGTTGTTATTGTTTCTTATATGTTTCGTTGCAAGCTGGCCTTGTCGTTGTAGCTTATTTTTATTTATAGACAAGTATGCAGTTGTTTTTACATATTTCGTTTTGTTTCTTTTAGCGTTAACAAGGTTTTAAACCTGATTTTTGTAATAGCATGTTAGCTTCCATTGGCATGGTATTACGATCCAGAGAACTAAAAATATTTCGGTCTCTGATCCCGTTTTCTGTGTAGCAGTTTATGCCCACGGGTATTCGTTCAGGAAATCCGTTTGATGAAAAAACAAAAAAAAAAAAAAAAAAATCGTCGATCCGGGATCAATATAAAATCTCAAATTATGGAAAGTTGCTAGAAAGTTTTTTTTATTTATTTATTTTATTATTTTATTTATTTCTGATTTCCCCAACTTACATAAAAGAGAATACATATGTCATTTTTAGAATTCAATTTTATTTTTAATAAACTTTTGTGCATATAAAGTTCTATAGAAACTTTTCTTAAATAATAAGGTTTTTCAGAAAGTATTTAATTATTGTTTTAATTTTTATTGATGCCACTTATCTTCATTTTCCCACCTTAACTTTTTTCGCGTAACCATACGCGAAAGTCTTTTTATACGATTTTTAATTTTATACCGATAAAACACCAACAATTCTCCAATAAAAACTAAATTAACAAAAACTAGCATAGCACCCATAAAAATCATAACGTACAGCAAATCATTGACAGACATGGCTTGAAATTCCTCTTTGGCACTTAAATCTTTTAAAATTAATTTTCTTGCTGCAATTAATTCCAAAAAACCATATTCATTCCAAAAGTTTTGCAGACCCGATTGGGCAGTTTCTAAAATTAAGCGGAAAATCAATGAATTGTAAATTGAATTCTCATGGATCGGAAAACACATGGGAATATTATTGAAGAAACACAGGTTTTTTGATTGACGAAAGAGCGGTGTTGTGAACATCTTTTGCTGTTCCTGAAAAATGATTCACTTTGTAGTGGGTATCATGTAACCATATTTTGTATTGAAAGAGTCACGCTTCTCTAAATAATCATGATAGTCTTGTACCAAATGAAACATGGGGGCATATTTTTGTAATTCAGTTATACGAATCATAAGTTCATTGTATTCGGGTTGCCATGCTACCACTTTTAAGCCAGTCCTCAGAATATCATCAAATGAATTAAGCATGGCTTCTTTTGGAGGTCTAGTCACATAGGTTGAGAAATACGAATTGTAGGTATTCGTAAGCAATAAACCTAAAACACATATTTGCACATAAATAAATCTTATGGTTCGAGGTGCTTTAGCAATTGCCGAAAAGGATTGTCCTAAAAGACCACGTAGACAATTATCATGACATATAATATATAATAAGTCTGGTTTATAACCATGAATATATAGGGCAGCGCTTAATACCATAGATATAAGTATAATAAAAGCAATAACCAATATGTAAGTTTCACCCTTAAAAACAGATGTAAAAAATTTATATCGTGGTATGTTCGGTTCTATAGGCACCATAGCACACACACTTAGCTGTTCATAGTAGTACGAGTAGCCTATAAATGGTACGATTGGAAATGTTATTGCGGCTGAGAACTCTACTGTACCATTTCGTACGGCTTTTAATAAAACCTGTGATGGTGTTGGATTATTAGGATCAAATGGTATGGGTTGTATAAGTTGGCAGTTGTACTTCTTAGCAAACGCTTCCACGAAATGTCCCACAAAACCACCGAGTACCTTCTTGCCTTTGGAATTTGTATAGAGTATTATACGAGGATTAGAGCCACCTATTACGATGGGTAGTTTATAGCCCTTCAAGTTACTCAAACGATAGGGATATACTTGTTCTAGTTTCTCACGATCAAAAGAAATTGATTTTACTTCCATTTCAAAATCGGGAAAATGGCTGTAGCTGTAGAATTTTCGCGTAGTCTGAAATTAGAAAAATATTTTTCTTTATTATTTTGTTTGTTTACTTTCTTTTTTAATAAAACAATATGCATAAAAAATTTCACTCAATGAATGATTTATTTTAAACATTATTTGCGCAAAATTATCGTATGTTACAAAATACAAATTTTACAGGAGAACTTAACTTTTATATTTTTTTGCTTTGGTTGGTAACATCAACATCAACTTTTAATTGTTATATCTCCCTAAGTATTGCGAATATTACTCTGGCATGCATTCGCATCAAAAAGTCGATTTCGTAAAAAATTTAACATACGATAATTTCGCGCAATGTGGTCGATATTTAAATGAGGGCCCACTAAAACGCACGATGTTAATTATAAAAAAACAAAAAGTTTTTAGAGAATTATCTTAAAATATTTTATTATGATAAAAGGATACAGTATGTGTGAAACAAAATATCGGTCAAATGCTCGCCACGGCTTCGTTGAGTTTCAATGTCGTTAATGTGTCGAATTATCTCATCCTTTAGCTCTTGAGTTGTTCCTGACTTATTGACGTAAACTTTTTCTTTTAAATATCATAAAAGAGAGAAGTCCAACAGTGTCAAGTCGCATAATCAAGGCGACATGACACGGCCATTAAATTTTTAGCGCAAAAGAACCATTGTTTCTGGTGTTTGTCTATGTGGCAAGTGGCACCATTCTGTTGGAACCACCTGCCGTTCAGGTCCATATCCTTAATTTCTGGCCACAAGTATTCGTATTCGTTTACGATACCATACATGGTAACTGATTGACCGATATCATTTTCGAAGAAGTCCGGCCCGATGACGCCGCCAGCTCATAAACCGCACCAAACAGTCACTCTTTGGAGATGCATTGGCTTTTCGATAATACTTGTGATTTCACAATTGTCAAATGCGGCAATTCTGCTTATTAACGAATCTCTTGAGGTAAAAGTGTGCCACTGAAGATGATATTCTTTTTCAAGTCACCATTCACTTCTGTCTGTAAATTTAACTATTTGGTGTATGGACGACACTTGAAATGATCAGTGGGCTTCAGCTCTTGAGTCAATTATACATTGTAAGCGTGTTAATTCAAATCTTTATTCAAAATTCGCATCGGTAATATTCGTGAGCTGCTGGGCGCGACGGCTATTCTGCCACACTATTGCAAACAACAGCTTTGTTTTCAGCAGAACGAGCTGAGCGAGCATGCACAAGTGTTTCCACATTTCCTACAGACCCGGTCTGCTGAAATTTACGCAAAATTCTTCCCATTGTGGACACATTTGGTCAATTATGCCGACCAAAAAAGTCACGAAGTGCACGAAATGGATTTTGATTGGAATGCCCATTTTCGTAAAGAGCTTTAACAATCTTAACGCGCTACTTAATTGTGTACCTCTCTGTGGCTGAAATTGTCAAACACTGAAACAAAGAACAAATTAAGTTTTGCAAAAAAATTTACTTTGAGGTTTGTCTGACAATTATCATCATCAGTACTTACTTTGTATGGATGGCACCACGCCCACTTGACCAATTCCTCCCACTTTTTGACTGCTGATTTGTAATGACTATGAATCTATTTTGGCCAAATTTATAACTTTGTCTGTGATGTGATCATTTTATAGACATAGAAAAATAAATATTTACTTTAGATGGGCGTGGAAATTTTGGAATTTTCACAGCCTATATTTCCTTTCAGACATACAGAGAGATACTGTAAATATCATGAAAATCGGCCCAACCGTTTAGCTGTCTAGACTTCAAACAAACGAACCAACAAACAAAAAAAGTTCTTTAGGCCTATATTAGAAACTCTCACTATTACCGTTTGAAAGATATAGACATATAAATAAAAATTTTATATGGGCGTGGCACCACACAGTTGAACTAAAACCAGCAGTGAAAGCACACCTTTCCAGCGCATGTATTGGTTTGCAAATCGGTTTGTTGGTTGTTGAGTTATAAAATGATGAACATAGGACAACATATTTATATAGTGCATATATATATATAAATATATAATTACAAATATTTCATGCGATTCTTTAATCGGTTATAGTGATATTATAAAGAGAATAGATTGTTCTTTTTTTTACCATCACTAATGTAACACAATTTTTTCAAAAATATTTTCTTCCTTATTACCATAATAACACATACTCGTAACACATTTACCTGATAGTCAGCCAATATTGCTACAACATTTATAATCTTTTGCTGCCAACAATATTGAAATACTTGCAATACAACACCTCGTATAACATCTTCATCAATTGCAGCTAAAGCATAAATAGCATTAGTATCAGCAGTACCCGTACCCGTAACAGAATCATTTCTTAAAGTCAATGGAAAATTAAGAAGAAACATGACTTTGGATGTCGTCATATGTAACAAGTTTGCAGATAATTTCTGTAAAAGTCCTTTATGATCATTTAAAGTCATTTGAATGCCTTCGATATTAATATCAATATAAACAATTGATAGAAAATGTTCGCTGTAGTGACGTTTTAGATTAAAACTTTGCAATTCATTTAATTGCAATACTGGCACCTGTAATGTTGCCATAAGTTGTTCCACAAATGTCGTTGTAGCATATGTAGGCAAAACGCCTAGGCTGCTATGGTTGGTAGCAGCATTTCGGTGCTTCCTCCAAATATCTTTCAAATTGGCATAGAAAATATTGGATATTGTGGCATTTTGATTATGCATTATTAAAATATTATCGTATGTTGTCTTGGAATGTTGTTGTAACTCCATAAGGAATTTGATTGCTGTAAAATCTCCATAGAGTACATTGCCGACACTGTTGCATTTGCTAATGTTGCTGGCCGCAATTGTATTAAATTTTCCAGAAATTATTGTTATTGTTAATAAAATTATTATAATGTTAATGTGGCCTGTCATTAAATATGACATCTCTCTAGTTGGATTGAATCTTTTGAATTCTGTTCTTTGTTGGCAGTGCTAAAAAATTGTTTTTTTATGTCTCTTTGTAGCTTCGACAGTATTCTTGGAAATAATTGTAATTTTACCTAAGGCGTGGATATTTATCTTTACTTTTATACTGTTTTATTATTTAGCATAGATTTTATTTATATTTTTATTCTAAATTGGCTTCATGTTAAATTTTTTCAGTAGGCAGTGGTGTGCGAATAGAAAGTTGAAAGAGGATTTTAATTGAAATCAAGCAAATTATAGGAAACCTTTTATGTGAAGCTTTTGCTATTTTTATAAATATTGAGAGTTTGTTTAAAAACTTTAAATTATTTAAATTATTGCCCATCTTTTTGGCGACTTATGGACTTTGAGCCAAAAAACTGATGCACATTTTTAAGGCCAAAAACGAATCAAGTCAATTTAGGATACCTAGTTCTGAAGGTAATCGTATTTCGTTCTGCATTGACTGAATCAAATAGCAGTAGAACAAGGTAAGATATGGACCATAAGGCAAGTGGGACAAACCTATCAACAACTATTTTTTAAATACAATGTATTTAACTGCCCTTGTAACATGTGGCATGTTGTTATAATGGAACTTCGACTGATTGATTTGAAATATTTATTAATTTTAGTTTTTACAGTTTTTAATATGTGTTTTTTTTGCAGGTACATGATAAAAAATTAAATAAATTTTTATAATGTCATAATACTCAACGTGGGAACATGTACGTATTTTTCAATTATATTATGTTCCCGGCTGGACGATCAAATGTTACAACACAAAAGAAATAAATCAAAATTTAAATACTGCAATCTCCCAGTGTAAACAAGATAATAAGTTGAAATACCCGTTTTGATAACTACGGTTCAATAGCTTATGTACTGAAGGGAAAATTTTTAACCGGAACCTATTTGTAATAAACTGAAATAAAAATATTTTTAATATCTGAAAAAGTATATTTTTTTTATTATTAAAATTAAAATGATACCTCAATTTTGGACACCCTTTTCATTGAAAAAAAAAAATAAATATATAAAAGTACTTCAAATCGATCCGTCGAAGTTGACCCTCGCTGCACTTCATGCTTTCAAACCGTTTTTTTTTTTTTATAACGCCTTTAAATTTAAACTTTTAATTGCCCAAGCCTATACATCTGTGAAGCCCTTATTATCACTTCTTGTCCTGACTGCCTCCCGACGATGTTTTGTCTCTCAACGTTTTTCAATGATGTTTCATGTTTCGACGCTCATCCAGGCCTTTATCTGCCGTGGCCAAGTACTGCCAGTGACCAGTGACCACATAGATTCGACATTTTGTGCTGCATTTAGTTGATTTTCCTGGGGCAGTGATGTTAGTTTACTGATGGACGCAAACTTAGTCTCTGGCAACATAAGATTCTGTAGGTTAAACCTTGTACTACTCTTCACCTACGTTTGCAGTGTCATTTCCGCAACTTTTAGTCGTACTAAAGTCCCAAGGAGATAATTATCCGACCCAACGCTGGCAGTTCTCTTGACTCGGACATCGAGGAGACGTCTCCTCCAGAGTCTACTAATGCAGAGTTTACCTGATTCTCGGAATCTGTTTGATTCTCCGTGATCCCATCCGGTAACCTAGGTGTGCCCTGTGACATACATGGTTTGTGTGGAAACATTGAGCCACCAATACGGAGGCTTACGTCATAGCAAAAGTTGAATAATAATTTATCTTTGTGATTCCGCTCGTTCAGACCATGTCTACCGATCACATGTTTTAAGTTTCGATTTTCTGTGCCGATCTTAGCATTCAAATCCCCCATGACAATGAGAATATCTCCTTCCGGACTCAATTGATAATTGTCGTAAATTGATAGTAATATGACTTTCAACTTTTATTGCTGACCTGTGGCTAAGAAGCTATGTATTAGATATAACCAAGCGTGCTTTGCTACCCTCATCTTAATTATTATCGTAGCCAAATTGTTTACCATTTTTCTTAATTTTGTATCCTTCCGGCTTATATTCAAACATTTGAGATAGCTTATAGCTCCTTCCAGAAATATATTTATTTTAATATAGTATTTTATCGCAATCAGCGTAATAGTATTCGAAAATTAATATTTGCTTTATATAGGGGGTATCTGTCCACCCGATTATATCTGCCCTACATTTATTGCAGAAAAGAAAAGGTGATTGGAGCAAAAGAAGTGTGATACTTTTTTAGATATACGATACCTATAATTTGTCTTGTATGGGGTAACCCTCTCCCCGTGATTATATCGGCCCCACATTTTTTCAAATACATCAGCTTCATACGAAAGTAATTGGGCTAAGTTTTATGACTCTGTCTGATATACAGAGTGGGCAAATTTGAGGTTAGGAGGTAAATTGGCTGTCAAATGATAAAATGTCAAGAATTGACACTTTCATATTTAGTAAAGAATTAAGAAATTTTAACTATGGGATGCTATACTCTTGAACAAAGAATTTTAATTGTGAATATTTATTATGAAAATGGTTAAAATTTTACTGTATCACTTCGTAAAATTCGAGCAGTTTTTCCTCGTAATCAGGCTTCTGCTGGACCGCTGTGAGTAATTTAATAGCTAAATTCATGGCTCACGGTACTGTTGCTGACAAGAGATCAAAACAATACACTCATAGTGGCCGTAGTGATGCAAACATAACCGCTATACAGCAAAGTGTTGAGAATGAGCCTGGAACATCAATTCGTCAATGTTCGCAGCCATTGGGCATCACCAGAAGAACTTTGCTCATTATTTTGCATAAAAATCCTCATCTTCATGCTTATAAAGTTCAACTCGTTCAAGAATTAAAGCCAACCGACCATTCTTTGCGTCGAGCGTTTGTGAATTAGCTGTTTGAAAACTGAACGAAAACAAGTCATTTTTCAACAAAATCATCTGTAGAGATGCGGCCAATTTTCAAGTAGGCGTTTAAGTAAACATACAAAATTGTAGCCTATGGGGCTCACAAAATACACAAAAAGTCCTCAAAATAACATTACATTCAAAGAAAGTGACTGTATGGTGCAGCTTGTGGTTAGGCGGCAATGATGGCAGTATTTTTTTGAAAATGAACAATAAAACGCCATCACTGTGAATTATCTGCGCTACCAAACCATGATAACCAATATTTTGTGTCCACAATTATCTAATGTTGATTCCGTGACTTTGGCTTCAGCAGGTCGGCGCCACAAGCCACATAGCCAGCCAAACAATTCAGTTGTTGCGTGAGAAATTTCCGGGTCTTCAAAATTTCACCGCTGGATAATTTTCTATGGGGCTATTTGAAAGACCGGGTTTACGTGAACAAACCACAAACGTCAAAACTTTATGAAAATAGCGGACGTTTGTCGGCTCGATAGAAGTGGACATTTGCTCGACGTCATATTCCATTATTAATTCCCATATTTCTAATTTATTTTATTATTTTAAAATGAATTTATCAAAAAAATGTGTTTTTAAGCCAATTTACTTCTTAACTGCAATTTTGTTTTTTAGATATGCGATTATTAATATTTGGTTTGTAGGATATCTCTCCCCCTGACTCTATCGAAAAAAATGTAGCCTATGTCTCCTTCCAGGCATACAGAATAATACAGTGAAAATTTCATGAAAATGGGTCAGCCGCTTAACCGTCTATAGACTTCAAACACATACCACCTTGATCGAGAGGTTCCCGGAATTTTTTGAGAAAATTAATCTATATTGTCCCCTTCAAAGTAATCCCCAACGATTGCAACACACTTATGCCCGCACTTTATCCAATCCTCCAAGCATTTTTTATATTCGATTTTCGGTATATCCATCAGTGCTTCCTGCGATTTTTCCATTATTTCCTTTCGGCTACCGAAACGCGTTCCCCACAATGGCTTTTTAACCCGAGTGAGCAGAAAAAAGTCACAGGGAGCCAAATCAGGATAATTCGGTTGTTGTTGAATGGTATTTGTTGCATTTTTCGTCAAAAATTTCGATTAATAATGGCAATGTGCGACGGTGCGTTATCATGGTGCAAAATCGTCTCCAGTAATGATCCCCTTGATGAAATTGGGATCGGATTCAGCTTCACAAATCAGGTCTTTTGCGACCTCAATACGGTCTCTTTTTCGTAAAAAATTGAGGTCTTCTGGCACTAACCTTGCTGCCACACGATGGAAACCCAAATCATTAACCAAAATGTCTTGGACGAATCCATAGGCAATGTTCAAGTCCTCCGCTATCTCTCTGTGATTAATTTGCGGTTATTAACCAACAACAATTTTGATCTCGATGGCCTGCCAGTGTGTTCATTGTCTTCGAATGACTCGCGACCAATTTTAAAGCACTCGTGCCATTGGTAAACTTCTGTTGTCTTTAGAGAATCGTTGCCGAAACTCTTTTCCAGCATTTTCAACGTTCGAGCACCATTAAATTCGTTTTTTATGAATAATTTATTACAAGTTAGTTGTTGCAAATTTAAATCCATTGTAAAAATTTTGCAACACACATAGAAATAGATGTACTCTTGGCTTCGTAGCTTTTATAAATGTTAAGCTATGACGCAAAGACAACAATACCAACAACATATGTACCAATTTAACAAAAAAAAAAAAGAACTCAAATCGGATTGATGGGACCGCCACATGGTTATTTCGGGAACTTTTTGATCAAGGTGGTATATACACAGACAAACAAATACACTTTGAAAAATACAAATACAAATTGAAAAATTCGACATTATCGAAGCAAAAGAAACCGTATTTCATTAAATGATGAAGTGAGTATAAGTAATAGATATTTACCCTCAAGAAATTCATCTATGTTCTTAAAAATGCAAACCATTTTTTAAAGATTGGCCATCTGTTGTTGATACAGTATTTTTATGCTATACACCCTATATAATATTTACGACTTTATATCTTTTATTTTATTTGCCTTTCATGGTCCTATGATTCCCGAAAGTTATTAAAGGAACTAATAATAAAATTTGCCTGTTAAAGCACCTCCCTCCCCCCGTAAAACTTGGCAGTGTATACGCTTCTGTTATTATTTGTTTATTTAAATAAAAATAAAAAATAAAAAAGAACAAAATCATGGCCCCTTGTTTATTACAATTTTTTTCTCTTAGCGTTTGTTTTACACTTGTGCTAAACTTTATTTTAATGGGATCCCTTGGGAAGGTACATGTAAGCTTAAATCAGTATTATTTGGTAAATCTCTTCCTCTCTCTTTCTATCTCTCACTATTTTGTTTTATATCATATATAGGTTTTTATATTCGTATTTCACTGGTCAGCGAATGATTTTCGTCCATCTAAAAAGGCTTAAGTTAGTATATATCCATGCACTGAGTTTCGCTGGAGCCATGATTGTTGTTGGATTTTCATTTTGTTAAGCATTATATTGGTTTGTACAATATGGCTTGTCTAGTTGGCGTGCGATACAGATGGTTTCTTTTTTATTTTTTTGTTATAATGGTTATATAAATATATATTTTTATATGTATGTATATATATAAATATACTTTTTAATTGGCCAAAAGTGTCAGTATTTAGCTAATTGTACTAATTGTTAGTAATAAAATATTTAACATATCCATTAAAAACACCATTAGAAGTGATATTTTTTTTGTTTTGGACTCTAAATAAAATAAATATTTTTATTGAATGTGGCAATATGGCAGGGTGATTTTTTTTTATTAAATATAAAATATGAAATCATTTGTTGAATAAAGTCATGAAGAGAAGTTTAGTTTTTTTATTTGTTTGTCTTTCTTCCATCTGTATGTCACCGTAGAAGGCGTCTGTCATTTTATTTGGCTCTAAATATGTGTGTTGTCTTTCAGGCATTTTTGGTTATAAATCTCAATGCTCTTGTACATATTTCTTCTGGTAATGAGGATAATTGTGATAATTAAATGTTTGGAGTATGGATTAATATTTTGTGGTGTAATATACTTATTATTTAAGGTAGTGGTATCGATTTGGTCAATATTTGACAGTTAAATTTGAGATGTACAAATTTGTGATTTCATTCAATCGATTGCATATTTGTGCTTCAAAAGATATTAATTTGAACATGTTTAACTTAAAATAGTCGAGAGATATGTGTAAAATGCGCTGTTGATATATCAGTAAGTTAATCAATGAATTTTTAGAATTAAACAGAAGAAGAAGAAAAACATTTTTAATTTTATAAAATTATGGACTGAAATTTATAATGGCTTTTTAAGGCTAAATTTGTAAATAATTGGTAATATGTAGCTGACATATGTATGAGACACGCTATACTTGTATTCATATAGATTTTAAAATGTGCGATTCGCAACAAACAGCTCATATGGAATTTTGGGGAGTAAATATATTGCATTGTTTTCCACGTGTGAAAGATAGTTTGAGCAGTTCAGAAATGGTGATGACAAAAAAAGCTCAGATAACAAAAAAAGTTCGAAGACGTTAAAGTAGAGGCACTAGTCGATTAAGATTGCTGCCATACTCAAGAAGAACTTGCAACATATATATTAGCTACTCAAGCAGCAAAGCCAAAAGCATCAGCATCATTATATTCTCATTACTGGCGATATATAGGGCAATTTATCGCCTTAAGTTTAAATCAATTCCGAATCTGGCAATACTTATGTCTTTCTATTCTGCCCTAAAATTCAGTATATTATCTCCACTGAACGAAATGAATCGATTTACGCTTGAGCACCGTTGGGATTTATTGAAAATTTAATTTATATGGCATAAATGGGCCATATTTCTTTGAAAATGAGGACGGCGCAATGAAGACACCAATCGCACAATGATAACCGATTGTTTTGTGCTCGCTTTTCATGGTATTGATGTAAACGATGATTGGTTTCAACAGAATAGTGCAACATGCCACACATCTCATGCCGGAATTGATTTATTGCGTCAAACGTTTGATTGCCGTGTAATTAGCTGAAATGATGATGTCAGTGAGAGCCTGCGATGTGACACCGTGGGTCTATTTTCTGTAGGGCGGTGTTAAAGACAAGTGTTATGCCGAAAAACTAGAGATAATTCAGCATTTGACAAACATTTATTTTTATAAATAAGATAACTTTTATTGGTTGAGGAATAGGTTCGTAGTTTACTCAAAGCAGTTTTAAAGGAAGAGGGTATCAAAAACTCGTGAATGGCCCAAAAAAATTGAACTGAAATTATACAAAAATTCTCAATCATTTTCATTCAATGGCAAAATATTAATCCTGAGATCCTGAGCGCTTCACAATCTTAACGAAAACAATAAAGAAAATCTCCTTCACATATCTATTTACAAACACAAACAGCGAATTATCACCAGAGATAGGAAATGTGGGTTGCTCCAGGAGATAGGCCAAAGTCTAAAATGGCAAAAGTCTAAAAAATGTTTTTATTGACCGCTTAATGTAATGTTAAAACATTTTCTAATTTTTGTGTCAAGAGTTAGTTGACAACACCAAATGTGAGCAAAAATAGTTTTTGGTAAATTGCATATCTGTTTTGAACTGAATTTGTCTCATTTTTTAATTAGGATTTTAAAAGATATATATACCATGTGTATACTCGTTCTTGACACACTGTATATCATAATAGACTTGACCAGCTATTACTTTCATTGAAGAAAAAAGTCCAAATGTTAGAAAATATTTTGGCAATTATTTGCTTTTCATATGATTAATATAACGCACTTCACATTGTTACGAAAGCTCTTGAACCTCTCGATATTTCAGGTAGATTCCATTTCTTTCTTTTAGTTTCTTTTTAGTTCTTTTGTAGCCATGCGTATATGAACATCTACCTCTTTCAGCTCTTAGTTTTTTTGTTGCTTGTTTATTGTCTGTTACTTGTTTTCTTTGCTGATTAATTAATTTCGTATGCTCCAGTTTTACCATTATGACCACCAAGTTACCTTGGCTCACAATTCTCTTTACTGAAGTCACTTGCATTAGCACCACTTTCACGTTTACCACTGCATTTGTTTTTCTGGTCTTGGACTTCATCATCGCGCACCGTATAGACATCCTCGCAATGAACTCCGCCTTTGGATAACGCAGCATCACCAGAATACTCGAGCATGGATTTTAGTTGACCCCCATAATTTTTCACCGGTGTTTTATCCTTGTTAATTCCAGCTCTTAGCGTTCGACGTCTTAATTCATCACAATATGGGTCTTGTTTGTGTTCATTACCGAGTCTACTTTGTAGTGCCATAAACTGATTGTCGTAGTTGTTTCTGCTGCTGGCTTGCACTGCTTGAAGAATTTCTGCTGTTATACCAAAAGTTGGAGCAAAATTAGTTCTAGACCTCTCTCCTTGTCGCTCCATCCATTGCTGTTGGCAACTGACTCGAATTGGAATTTAAATACGGATAGATGTGTACTACCATCAAAGCAAGGTGTTTTTATTCTGCTGGAAACCTCTGGCATAATACGCACTGGTTCGGGTTGCTGGCACTGTAGACTATTGATTTTCCTTCTATTATATCAGTCTTTTCTAGATTTGTCACTCCTGCATCATCAACCATTTTGCTTACCGTATCATATATATCTTGCAGCTTCTCTGTTGTTGCACTCGACGTTTCTTCAAATTTCTTTTCAATTTTTGCCAGAAAATTCTGGTTATTAGCTTTAGAAACTTCTTGTGCACTAGCCAGAGCATTAATTATTTCCATAAGCTTTTCATTATCAGCTTTAGAAGGGTCTCGTACCTCAGCCAAAAGCATTTTGGTTTGTAGTTGCATTTTTTTCATCAAGCGGCAAGCAGTGCATTGGCATCCGTATTACTTTTAGCCGAAAGGCCACTTATCACAGGCTCTTCCTTATCATCAAATACGTGAGTACCAACGTTAATGCCCCGTCGTTGAAAATCCTCATACAACCGCTTTTGCAATACGGTCTTGGTTCCAGTTGACGGCAAATCAAATTTTGCCAACTCACTCCTAAGGCGGTCCACAATAAGTTCTCTGAACTTCATTCTATTATTTTATTTTAAAGGACTACAGTCCCACCTCTGACACCGATTGTTACGTTTTAATTATTGTTGTTGCCTTGTTATTTTTATTTACTTTATCTCTGCTAATGGTCGTTGTTATAGATTTGGTTATTTGTAAACAGCACGCAGCTCTAATTTATTTATTTTAGCAATGTAATAAACGCTGTGGTGCCCAACCTTAATTTCGTAACAATATTATTTTATTCATGACGTCTTATTACTTACGACGTCCTACGTCGAAATTTTACAGATTGAGACTACTCCCACAATTGTCATACTTTCAATTAATAATTTCAGAAAGTTCATTGTAATGTATATTATCAAGTTGTCAGGTTTCAACTATTGTTACTTTTTTATGTGTTTCTTATAATTTGTTCCCTCTCATTATTATTAACAAATATGCCACCTGTATAAGTCAGGATAATAATATTTTTTTGACTTCATCCCGCTGTCAATTTACAAATTGCTCATGTACACACCACTTGTTAAACAACGATTTCTGTTGAATAACTTTTTTAAACATTTTTTTTATGGCAATTATTAAAAGACTTATTAGTAAATGAAACTATGCCTAACGGTTTCTTAATTTTCATTCAGAATCAATAGCCCCCTCTTCCATTCTTTCATTGATAAAAATGGCCATTGTTTGTTGCTATTTTTGAGGCAAGACTATCGAGTTTTTTTAAACATACTTTTTTCCTAATAAGCCACATCAATAAGGCTGTGTGAGAAAATGATAATGCTGATGCTGATGCTGATGCCGTTGCTGCTGCTGATGATGACGACGATGATGGTGATGACTGTGACGACGACAATGATGATAATAATGAAAAATGTTAATTGAAGCAAAATGCAGCAAAGATCAAAATCAACATGCCGCCATAACAAAAAGTAACTTATTTAAGTTTTTGTTTTGTTTTTTGTCTTCTGTCCATTGGTTCTTCTGTAGCTGACAACATCGCTGACATTGCGTTAATTATTTTATTGATGTTCAAAGGCTATACCCATACACAATACACTAACTTGGTTAGAGAGTAGCAGAAAAGATCTTAAAAAAGTGAATTTTTAGAAGAAAAAAATCCAACATGTAGTGGTTACCAAACTGACAACAACAAAAGAAACTAAAATATATGAATGCAGCAACATCGTCAGAAAACCAAAAAACGACGTTGGTTACCACTTAAGGAAACGCATAAAAGCTCATGTTAACAGCTGCACATGTCAGTTTAGTAGCAACACTATGGCAACAACAATAACAACAGCAACATGAACAGCAACAACAACAACAATAGTGGTAGCAATATTAACAACATTGGCAGCAACCGCTGCCTGCCATCACTGAAATAACAACACACAACTCTACTTAAATTGGTTGTTGGAACTATTGTGTGTATTTATTTGTTGCATGTTAAGAAGCGGCAGTTGTCAGTCAAAATCAAAGTGATGAGATGAAAATCTAAATGTAAGGAATTATAAAAAAATCATACATCACAAACACAAAGATTTGGACAGACATATACGAGCACAATTTGGTCTGATGAAAATTAAATAAACAATATATGATAATGGAGATCACATCGTATCGCATCGCACCGCATCAAACCAAATCAAATCGCATCCCATCCCATCCCATCCCATCCCATCACCAGTAACAAACCATTAAATCTAAAAAGAAATTCACGTAAAAGTAATCAATACTCATTCGAACTTCCATTTAAATGCTTTTATTCAGAAGAAGTTTTCGTTTATATTTCGTTTAACGCATGATTATGCGCTCGATTGAAATATTTTTTATTATTATTATTATTATTTTTTTTTTTTTTTGTACTTAAGGTTGTTTTTGAGATTAATAATAAGTGTTTTTTTATAAATATTCTTTAGAGGTTCATTTACTTAAGTTGTATTATCTGTGCATATGACAATTTACGGTTGTTAACGCTTATAGTGTGAACCTTCTCTTATTGCTGCTGAGAGTATTATCTATGGTTTCTTCAAATACGTATGTATTTTGCTCAGTGTTGCCATACCTTTATATAAAAACTGAAAATTTTAAAGAAAAAACCTGATTTTTCAGTGAGTAAACTGCACATAAAAACTATAACAGTATATATGCATACATATAATTTATGTTTTGTAAACTATTAAAATGTCATTCGGTTTCGGTTTACATAACATACCCGATAATTTATTTCATAGTATAGTTTTTATAACAAATATATGTGATATATGAATGATATAATATAATGACACTGTGCTCGAATTTAAAATTTTTTCCGACAAACGGGGTACCCGATGGATAAATCTGTTTCGTGTACGCTGAGTCCAGTGGTGCTAACAGTTTTTTGAGGTTAGCTCTTGTTTTCGAGGTATATTCTTATTTTGAAAATGCGGAGGTTGCACAACATATATTCGCGTAACTCAAAAACGGTTGAGATTATTTCCGAATTTTCGCAATAAAATTACTTTTAGGTAAGGCTAAAACTACCTTTTAATCTGCGCAGTCATTTTAGAAATATAAATATTTGGCAAAATAACAGTGGGTTTACATTACCACGTACATAAGTAATTACGGATGATTGTTATTTTAATAGTTAAGCAGATGTATCACTCGTGCGTACGTCCTTATGTAGTATGTAATGTGATGCCACTGTTTTTGACAAAAAAAATATATGTATATTTCCAGAACAACAACTGCTTTTTATTTTCCATATTTTCCGAATTATAATACCAAGGAAAAACAACGATTAATGGCGCTTTAGCCACAAAAGAGAATTAAGTAGAGATACATGGGAAGTGATGCAAATTTTCTGATAAGCTCCATGGAGTAAAAAAGGAATCTATTTTTGATATAATTATAACACATCCAAAATTTGGT
This sequence comes from Wohlfahrtia magnifica, assembly GCA_023159175.1. Taxonomy (NCBI): domain Eukaryota; kingdom Metazoa; phylum Arthropoda; class Insecta; order Diptera; family Sarcophagidae; genus Wohlfahrtia; species Wohlfahrtia magnifica. The sequence goes on along the minus strand of JAKWBJ010000226.1, from coordinate 9,872,726 downwards.
GTTTTAACTTATAAGTTAATAACTTAAGCGAGCGGATTAGTTAAGAAGAGAAATAGGTCTTTTAAATGATTTTTTCTCCGTCACTTCTCTAGGGAGCATACATATTAGCTTTCCAAAGCTTCCATTGATCTTTCAAGTAACATAAGTAATGATTAGTCCACTGAAGCTGCCTCCATATGATTTTGCGTAGTGGTAAAGGTCCTTTCTAATTGATGGTGATCTTTACTTTAGCATTGTAATTTTTTCCCAGTAGATAGCGTGTTTTCCTGATCATTCGTCTGACGTTTGTCATCATCACCAGAGGTATGCAGGAAAATCAGGGAGCTTTTTCATTAATTTTAGATGGAGTTGTCTGAAGAGCATTTGAAGCCTCCTTATTAAATATTCGAAACCACAATAAAATTTTTCTTCGTCATGTCTTCTGCCGTGGCTCGAACCTGGTTCGTTTGTGTTGTTATGCGTGCGCTCTAACCACTACACCATGTAGAAATTGTACCATTTATGAACTTGTTAAACAAGTATGTTTAGTTAAGGATAAAATGCTTTCTTCTGCATTCATAGGCTAATAACATAGTTGAATATGTAGAAAAGGAACAAAGAATTTAGCTTATAAGTGCTAATGTCCAAATTTTCCTAGATGACAGAAACTAATTTTGTCTTGCAAACGTTCACTTATTAGTGAGTACTAACAGACAATATAATCAAGAATCATTAGTTCTTTATTCGTTAACAATAAAGGCATTTTTCAGCATGTTGCAATGTCACTATATGTCAGCTTTCTTCAGTATCGTGATGTCATATATAAACAATGTTGCCAATTTAACGCTTTTCGCGCTATATTTAGCGCGTTTCAGCTACCGAAAAGTCGCATTTTTTGTTTTTAGCGTTAAAAAAAAACTCGTTAGGTCAGCGCTTTTAATATTTGCATTTTTTGTGAGTAATAGAAAGTCACTAAAGTCAATGAACTTATTAATTTATATCGACTTAAAATGTTTTGTTATTTCAAATAATATTTGTGTTAAAATTTATAAAAAATTGTGTTTTTGAAATGTATTTCAAATCTAAGGCTCCGTTTTTCAACACTTATTTTACTTATATTAAGTAGAATAGAAAAAATTAAATATTTTTTAGAAGAAAGCTACCAATTTCATTACATTACTAATCTTGTAAATTGTTATTATTAGAACCTTAAAAGATTCCAGGGGAATTATAGGGCCATAACAAATTCTTTCCATTTACGCCTATATAAGGCCAATGATCTAATCTAGTTTCAATTCATTTTATGGGAAGCAGCTTCTCTTTTAACTTGTTTTCTCTAGGAATAATCTGGCCTTCCGATTCTTCTGCTATCACGCAAGTTTTGCTCAATGGCCAGTTTCGCTAAGTCGTATTTTGGTTTCCTCCGAGTGTGCCCAATTCATTTCCATTTACTCTTCACAATTTCTTTCGTTACAGGAACTTGCTGTGAAGTTGTTTCTGGACAGAACATTTTCAAAATACGCCCTAAACAGAGATTTATAAATTTCTGAATGAGTTAAAGATATTAACTGGCGTTTTTTGAGGGATATGTGGAGAATGCCGTATAGCTTTCAGTTGGCTAAATGATTGGTTAGGTTCAGTCTGTTTTAAATATCAGCACTAGAACCTTCGGACATCGTGAGTAAACTGCCGAGATAGCCAAACGACTGGACATCTCCAAAATTATTGTTCTGCTTTTGGAGATGTTTATCCTCAAGTCCGTTATTTATGCTTACGCCTGTATAAACTTAAGCTTTCCTTGCAATGTTTGTGAGCCAGGAATTAGATGTCGTCTGTGTAATCCAGGTTTTTCAACTTTGTGTTAAGTCTCCAGCTTATAACACGTTGCAACACACAATCAATGACAAGGTTAAACAGCAGTGGAGAAAGGTAACAATCTTGTCTAACACTAGCTCTGATAGATATTTTTTTTATGTTATACCTGGAGCCTAAAATTAAGAAAAAGTTTTTAGGTTCTTATTTTGTTCTAAGTCCTTTTTAATTTTATTTTTTAAGCAATCGTTCAAATTATTCAAAAAATTTTTGTAAAAATTGAAACTTGAAAATAATAGATTTTTTTTTCTACAATTTTAGTATACTTTTCTGTTTTTAAATATTTTGAACGCTTTTTTTCAGCGCCTTTTTATTACAAATAGTTACATAATTTTTGAGAACGAGATCTGCGCGTTTTGATCATAAAAAGTTGGCAACACTGTATATAACTCCCTTTGTTACTGACATTGTCATAAGAAATCGTTAATGAAAGTTTTCACTTATGGTAGTTTTATATAAATTTTGGCTTAAAACTGATATTGTGAGGAATATTAACCCATGAGAACATCATAATGACATTGTCGCTCAAGTAGGCAACCGGGTATATAATATTAAAACTTTTCTTTAAACAACATGTTCCGAGGCTAGAAAACAAATTATAATTTTTAAAAATTTTAAATATTTTATTTTAATCGAAATATTCAAATATGAAGAGCTATTGTGAGATCTCTTTATCTATGGTAAAAAGTGTATAAAAATTTTCACTTGACTTTGTGTTTTCCTTTGACCATTTGCGTTTCGATAACAATGTTTGTTTTGATCATTTCTTTAGCCGTTTTAAAGACGATAACGAAAAAAATAAATAAATTTTTTCACTCAAAGCTTATCAATGACGAAAGATAACTTTGTTAACTTTTGCCATGTTTTTATAATGTGGTTGGTAAATTTATTGGCATTGTATGTTGACGATTTTGGGTTTGTATGTTTAAGTAGTTGTTTTAGCATTTGTTTGGCTTACTAAGTTAAATGAATGAATTTAATAGAAGTAGAGATGCGGCAATTTCACCTGAGGTAGTAATATCGACAACAATGGAGCCAAAAGATCGAAACATGTCGATTGGGGAATTAATTTTAAGCGCCAGGCGACTACACACCAAGTCAACTTTAAAGGGAAGAATACCAAAAAGACTGACAGTTTTGGTAATACGACGGACGACGTCGACACAGCACAGTTATAATCATTAACGTTAAGCATATGTATGAAAATGGTTATATGGGTTATTTCACTTAAACATGAAATGGGATTAAAATAGAGAAAGAAACAAACTTAAAGTGGTTAAGTTAATTTGGTATTAGGCATACTTTAAAAATGGTAATGGTTACAGCTATAGGAGGCTTTTAGGGACAGTTATTAATTCGATTTAATTATTATAATTGGGAGTAGCGTTCAACAACACAAATGACCATGTTCGAGCCACAGCAAAGGATATGACGAAGAAAATTTAATTGTGGTATCGCATGTTTAATAGAGAGGCTTCAACTTCCCTCCAGACAACTCCATCTAAAAATAATGAAGAAGCCACCCTGACCTTCCCGCATATCTTTGGCTATGATGAAAAACATCAGACGAATGACCAGGAAAAAGCGTTACGTATTGGGAAAAATTACAATGCTAAAGTAAATATCACCACCAATTAGCAAGGATCTTCATCACTACGCAAAATCATATGGAGGAAGCTACAGTGAATTAATCAATTACTTAGCTGGAAAGACCGAATTCATTAAAGAAAATGAAACAAAGCAATGGAAGCTTTGTAGAAAGCCAATATGCTTCCTAGAGAAGATACGGAGAAAAAAAATTGTTATAATTATGCTGCGTTCTATTATAATAATACGTATTTACATACGCTTTAAAAATAGTATATAAAGCTAAATAAAGCAATCCTTGCTACATAAGTTTTTACTTTAAAACGATCCATATGCGAATGACTGTCGCTAATGTTTTCATTATAGAAATGCGTTATTTTTTCTACAGTTTAATAGTTGTTGCTTTCGTTGTATTTGTTATTATTATGTTTGTTTTTCGAAAATAATCTCTCATGTAACAAGTGGTGTTTAAACTTTGTTGCCATTTTGCTCTCGAGGTTGTATTTTCCACATGTTTCTTCTTTAAAATTGTAGTTTTTATCGAAACACACAGGTGCTTGTTTTCCCTCTGGTTTCGTTTTTATGTAGCAAAAAATGAAAAAACATAACATTTTACTACTTTTCTTATTATTTATTTACCTTTTTTTTCATTAACTAAAAATGTTTGTTTTTATACGATGTAAAAACGCTTTTTTTCTATATAAAAATCATGTACAGAATTTTAAGAAATATAAATAATATTGGCCACCCAATAGGAAATTTTCATGTCAAGAGTAGTGGTGAATTTTTATCAAATTTCAGCATAATGAGTAATTTTAAATAATAATTTGGAAGCAACTCACTAAGTCCGAGTATTTAATACGTTTTACCATGTATGAATGTAAAAAGTGCATGTAAAATCTGCATGTCTCTTTCTATATGGTGAACAGTTGAGTGGGATGGTATCAGTGGAGTTGATGTTATCAATGTAGGGTGTGTTGGGGTGATCATATGGGTCATCTTTCGTGACTGCAGTATGATACAAATGAAATTTTGGGTCTGGGTTTCAAAGTCGCACGAAATTCTACCAAAATCAAACAGTGATTAGAAAAGCAGAGACTAAAATTAAAAAATGCACCCCCTAATACGCCCTGACCTTTTGCGATGATGACAAACATCAAACGAACAATCAGGAAAAAACGCCACCTATTTGGAAAAAATTACAATGCTAAAGTAAAGATCACTACCAATTAGCAAGGATATCCACCACTACACAATTATTTGGAGGAGGCTACAGTGGATAAGTCATCTACTTAGCTTGAAAGATTGAATAGATTAATTTAACGTGGTGTACTCAGTGGTATTACGTTGTCTTTTCAGTTGAAAATAATTTATATTTAGAAGGGCCCGATGTGTGGTGTAATAATTATTTTCATGATCTACCTCAGGAGAGGCAATATTTGGACCGCCCACATAGCTTAATGGAGGGATTGATGGTGCCGAGAGCAATATCCTACTATGGTACCTGTAATTTGTAGCTTTTAACATCGTGTATCAATGCGGTGAACTACAACAGCGTTTTAAAAAGCTATCAAAACTTATCAAAACTTATTTGAAAATCGAAAGTGACATTTTCAGCATCTAGTGCTCCAATCCACACAGCAAGATCTATGAAATCGTGCAGTCAAAGCGAAAAAGTTGACATAACTGAACGGCCACCTTACTCGCCCGACCTAAATATAATCGAGAGTGTTTGAAGATGGTTGGCTAGGAAAGTATACGAGTCCGTAAAACAATACAGCACAAAAACCGAATTATTCGAAGGCATCAGAAACGCTTGGTCCACCATTTCGTTGAATTATATTAAAATACTTTACAATTCAATTCCAAACTAATTTTTAAAGTGATTTCAAACAAAGACGGTCACACACATTACTTGTATCTTTAAGACTGTTTGAAATACAGTGAGGGCAAATTTGAGGTTAGGAAGTAAATTGGCTGTCAATTTCAATTCTCTGGGGCCATTTGAGAAACCTGATTTATGTGAACAAACCTCAAACAACTGACACTCTGAAAGATGAGTTTCGGCACTGCGTTGACGAGATAAGCGAAGCTTTATTGCAAAATGTGGTTCAAAATATTGTGAAAAAAAGGACGTCTGCCCACGTGCTAGATGTGGACATTTGCCCGACATCATATTCCATTATTAATTTCCACATTTCTATCTTATATTGGTATAAATAAAACTGAATTTGTCAAAAAATGTGTTTTTAAGCCAATTTGCTTCCTAACCTCAAATTTGCCCACCCATTATAAGTATGTCGTATTCAAGTATAAAAATCTATATCGTTGCTCAAAATACTAAATTTTAGTTATATTTGATCTTAATATTCACAATATCAAACATTTTTAATAATGCATAAGTAAACGACAGTATGTTGCCGCTTTGGCTAAAATGTCAAATAGTCAGGTTTTGACCGATATATGTCAGAGAATGACAATAAGTACTCACAAACAAAGTATACGTAAGTACTTATCTATATTTATGGGTGTAGTGTAGGGTACACAACCATCTTAAACACCTTCAACATGTGTATCAATGGGAATGGGAAAATATTGAAAGTACTTTAAGTACTCGTGTGTATAATATGTATTCACATGACATGCATGTATGGATGAATAGTATGCTTTTGCATCAATGTTTGTTTTTCTCCCAAGAAACAATCCAAGATAAAAAAATTGTATTTTAAATATTAAGCAAATTCCTAGAATTAAAAACTCATTTATAAAAAAATACCTGTTGCTTATTATAGAAAAATCAAAGGCTTATTGCGTTTGTTATTATGTTTTTTAATTCCAATGCGTTTTTTTTTTTTTTTTTTTTTTTTTTTTTTTTTGAAAACCCATTGAAGAACATAACCTGCTATAAAAGTCATCGAAAGAAAGAATAATTTTTTCCTATTTCACAGAAAACATTGTGCATATACTTACATGGAAGATCAAAAGCAAAAAATTTTCTACAATCACATGGGGCAATAAAAATAAAATTCCCAAAATTAGACAGTAAATAAAAAGCCAATCGGAGTTTTCACGTTTTCATTAGCATTTGAACTTTTGAAGTGTGTTGTACTTTTTTGTACTTGTTTTAATAATGGAGAACTGTGACGAAATTTTAAAGAAAATAAATGAAGGAGTATACAATGTGCTAAAGTGGAGTGCCGAAAGATTGTAAAGAAGCAAACATCAAATTTAATTAGGCGTAAGTGCGTTCATTTACAGCCTCATGACAACACACCAATTCAAATAAATACCGAAGAGAAAAGTGCCTGCTTTGAAGCATTCACGGATTTTGCTATAAAAGACTGTCGTCCTAACAGTAGCGTTGAAGGCTCCGGTTTTCGTAAATGTCTACAAAGTGCTAGAGAGTATGGTGAAGATGTTGATTTAGACAGCCTTATTCCCAGCGCAAGGAAAGCGAAAAGCCCAGTTGATGGCCACAGAGGAAAGAAAAGAAATAAAACCACACATACAGAATCTTAAATGGTGAGGCTGAACTTACATTGATATGTGGAGCGACGATTTCATTAGAAGAAATTTCTTGTAAGCCACTATACACTACCAAGTGAATTTCGAATATTATGTCTATGAAGCAGTTAACATAAAAGAAAAAATAAGCAACTTTTTTGAAGAATTAGATGTGACTGACATATCAAATGTACACTAAACATTTCACAAGATTAAATTGTTCGGCCTATCTTTTTTCTAATGTCCTAGCCGATGCCCTCGGATCTAAAAAAGGGATTCCAAATTCTTGCAAAATACTTTAAAACGGCCATTAAGCAGCACATACTGGAAACAACTTTGAAGAGCAATTGTCCTACAAGGTGGAATTCGAATTTTGCAATATTTAAGTCAATTTTTGAAAATTGACACATAGATCAATGAAATTATTGCGGATATGTTAAGTGGTAATTATTCTGCCCTCCAAGGTTTAGTAGAGATTTGACTTCGAAATAGTTTTCAAAAAACTTCATGCGAGTGTGTATCCAAAGATTAAATTAATGTGGCACTTGGGGAAATGGTGTTCAAATTTAACTATTTTACGTAAAGCAGCTTTGTTTTTATATTCTCCTGCAATATCTTTGCAGTCAAATGAAATAAACAATATAAAATAATTTTGCTTAAACTTACAAAGATTTATAGAATTTTTTTATCATATGAATTTTTAGCGATGTTAATAAATAAAATAAAAAAACCCGTTGAAAACGTTTTAAAAATGGTTCATATACATATGTATGCGGTCATATTAGCTTTGCTAAAATGTCAAATATAAAACACTTTTATTAACTGTATCACAGCGATTTCAAAAAGTTTTACTTTGTGGAAATATACACTAAGTAACTCTGTGTATACTCGAGTTTTAATATACATACACCCAATTATAAATATACAAATGCTCATACACATTTTACACTTATAGTGCGGGTATGACAGGCATTTCACGCAACTCCTACTTGAAGTTATTTAAGTTGCGCTGGCTTTGAATATGTTGTGTATGGGTATCGTTTTATTTTTAACTTTACTCATTCAAACGTGTTAGACCACCAATACTTTAAAAGTACACAAAACTATACTTTTGTTATTCTCTGGTCTATATTCCTGGAAGTTTTCTCTAAAAGGTACTGATAATTGGCCATATTTTTTTGTATACTGAACAGTTTTTTTTAAACAGTGATGTCGTTCGACTCCCATACTAATTGGAATTAGTTTTTAATTAACTTTATATTTTTGTATATCGTTTTAATGAAGCCGAAAATAAGTAATAATATATTTGATATATATATGTACAGCCTTTCATTATAATATCTTTCAGTGATTTATACGTACGTCCAAGAAACAATATACATATATATGTACATACAGGGTGTCCGCCGGGAACGTATACTACTATGGAATACAACATCAGATAAATTCCCGCCCCTGTTAGCCTCACAAATGCGAGCCCTTTTGAACACATTCTTCACTACATTCTCACACATTTCATTAATTTCATCACGATTATTTATTTCTTTTGAGCTGCTCCAGAGCTTCTGGTTTGTTTGCATAAACCTTGCTTTTCAGATATCCCCACAAAAAGATGTCAGGAGCAGTCAAATCAGGCGACCCTGGAGGCCAATCAACATCACCATTCCTTGAAATAATTTTTCGTGGAAAGAGGTCTCGCAGTAATTCCACTGTAATCCTGGCTGTATGCGATATGGCACCGTCTTGAAACCACGTGTTAGTCAATCCCAAAGCATGCAGTTGTGGCGTTAAAAAGTTTTCAATCATATCACGATATCACTCCCCATTGACAGTTACCGTTACGCCGTTTTCAGTTTCAAAGAAATAAAGTCCAATGATCCCTCCTGACCAAATTGCACACCAGACTATCATTATTAATGGATGCGAAGATGATGAATAGTTTGAGGGTTTTCCATTGCCCAGAACCGACTATTCTGTTTATTCACATAACCATTCAAATGAAAATGTGCCATTACGATTATTTCATGAAAATCTATGATTGATTTTGATAAAATGTTTTAACAATTAAATAAATAAATAAATTTGCCACTTCTCTACTTCATGACTGCAAAATATGTATTGTCAAGATTAATGTTTACCAAAATGGCGGCAAAACAAAGTAGTATGCTATCCCGGCGGACACCCTGTATATATAAATCCTTTGACAGCATTTTTCCTTTCTTTTCTCTCTATTTGCTAAAATAGTTTATCTGGAAAATCAATCTCTTATGCAGTTTAACAATCTTAAATAATTATCTTTGCATTATATTAACTTTAAACACTAATTAATAAATGGCTATTATTTCCAACTGGGTACTTATCCGTAATCGTATTTACTTACTTACAATCTTCATTCATAGAAGTATATGTATCTGGCAAAGCGTTTGTCCGTCCAACTTTTGATTTTTTGTACCGCTTTGGTTTATTAAAGAGTCAATGAGGCGCTTACAAGCACGCGTCTTAATTGCTTTTAATGTTTGAACTTTAAGGTTAAAAATGCTACGTACCATAGAAGTAGTACGTATGTACATACTAACATACATACGTACATCTTTGTATGATCGTATAGCATTAAGTGTACAACGTATAAACGCATGACGCTCGTCCAATGCATTTTAGACGTGCCTTCCTTCTTATGTGTCAGTATGTCTGCTGTGTTGTATTTATCTATAAAAGTCATTTTTTTTCTTTTAGGTTTTTCTCTATTGCCGCTGTTGCCAGTTTCATATGATACACCTCTCTTTCTCCTTCTGCCTATGTAAAGTTAAATCAGTCAGTGTTTTACTTTATTTATTAAAACTTTTTTCTGTTTATTTTCATCATTAGTTTTATTTTTCATATACAATTTTTTTATTTTTATTTTCAAAATTTATTATTTTTTTATTATTCACTAGATTAAATGCGAAGATGTCGATGCATAAAGATCACAAAAAAGTTAAATATCCGTTGGTAATTTTCAGTTCGTTATGGACGCTGTTTCATTTATTTAAAGCTTTAGTTACTGTCTTCAATCATTTATGGATGTGTGTCAAAAGAGGCTAAAAGTTTATTGGAGTAGAGTGCTGCTGCCTGTATAAATAATTAATGTTTTTCTTAATATGGTTTGTAGTTGCCAGACACTAACGTTAAATTCTTTTTCTTCAACTTGATTGATGATGGGATTCATGTTTTCCAACCATTTATATGGGCATTTAAATTGATTACAAAAAAGTATTTTTCATATGCATACGTGTTCATAGATACATATCTATCTATCTTATGTATATACTATTTTGCATTATATATATTTTTTAACATAAAAACCGATTTCTAAAATTATGCTTGGGAAAAATAGAGGGTGTTTTTTATGCCTGATAACGAAAATATTATCTGTCAAACGAGCTGTCATACTGTGGTCACTTACATTGACATTTATGATCAGCATACTCCGCTAAATCATCACAAATAGGTTAATGCGTGAGCACCAAATTATAAAGATTTACTTTAAAAATCAGTATTCAATTCGCCTAATTTTTCGACAACAAAATTGTGTTCAGTGATGAGGCACAGTTTTGGCTTAATGCGTTTGCTAATAAACAAAACTGCCGTATGTGGAGTGAGGGCAATCCATAATGCAGGCTACAGCATGCATTACATCCAGTTTGGTGCGTTTTGCTTGTATGTGACATCATTAGACCTTATTGGACTTATTAAAAAACAAGCCGGAGGTCGAGTTTCAGTTAACACCGCACTAAAATCAATAATGTTTGTTTGAAAATATGGATGACAGTGATCCGGGAGAGATGTGGCTTCAACACGATGGCGCTACGTGCTATACGACCACCGCGAGCATCGAAATTGAAATAAAAATTTGTAATAAGTTAATTTCGAGAAATGGATCTGTCAATTGGTCTCCAGCCAGTGTGATTATACAGTTCTCGATTGTTTCTTATGGAGCCAAGTGAAGACACTGGTTTATGCTTATAAACTAGAACAAATTTACCACTGGGATGTCAAAATTCATGACATACCACCAATAATGCTCGAGGTGTCAAGAACAGCCTCAGTGGTCATATGTCCGATATTATTTTAAAGTGTTAATGTCACGTATTGCTTTGTCGAATAAACAAATTTATTGGATTAAACTTTTTGGCTCTATTGTTGTTCTCAACACAACTAAATTTGGTCGTCTGAAGCTCATTCGGTTCTGATAACATTTTTTTATATGCAGTTACTCCTTAGGTATAGCATATACAAAATAATCCGTTTTGTCTTCTAGAGCAGGATTCACCTATTCAGCTCGGATAAAAAATTTATTCGGACAACATTTTTTTATACGGAGTAACTGTATAGTTGCATAGTAACAGCATATGAAAAATTATGTCCGAACCGAATAGTTGAATCCGAAATGATTCTTATACCGAAATGATTCTTGCCAAATCACCGGCGGAACTAAAGGTAAGGAACCCAATGACCAATGTCCACAGAAGGGGCAATAAAATACCACCTTATGGGCGGCATCTAGTAGCTCTTGGTCTTCGATAAGCCAAACATGTATCCAAATTAATAAGCCTGAATGCAACATTTTGATTACTTAGTTCACCAAAGGATTATTTTTCCTTTCGGGTGCCCTATCGATGACATCGTAGAAAGTATTATCAAATATGGACCATCAACAGGTTTAAATTTGAACAAGCGGTTATTTAGAATCTGGGAATATATATGTCATTCTAATGTGTCACAAAATTCAGTATGTTATCTTCACTAAACGAGATGAATCGACTTACGCTTGAACAATGTTGGAATTTATTGGCTATTTATTTCCAAAACAAAGACAATTGGTCGCGAATTGCACGAAAATGTCGTACAAAATTTGGTCGCAGAGAAAGACCACCAACGCCCGGTATACGCAAGTTTATTTCTAAAGTTCGTGAAACTCGTTTCATTGTTGATGCGCCAAGATGTAAGCGAGTTCGTATAGTACTTACAACCGAAAATATCATAGCTGCGGCTGAGAGTGTGCGTGAGAATCCATCAACATCAACTCGTCATCGTTCTCAAAAATTGAAAATTTCACACATCAGTTTACATCGAATTTTGCAAAAAGATCTCGGTATGACGCCTTACAAAGTTCAATTGGTTCAAGATTTGCTTCGTTTTCGCTTCGCTAGATGGGTCAACGAGAAACTGCACGATGATGTTGATTTTGCCAAAAAAAAAAATCATCTTCTCAGACGAAGCTCACTTTTATCTTGGTGGTACGTTAATAAGCAAAATTGCGGTATTTTGGGCTCAGAAAACCCAAAGGTGGTCTTACACATGCTAATGCACCCATTACGATTTACTCTTTGGTGAGGTTTGTCGAGCGGAAGCATCATTGGCCCATATCTCTTTGAAAATGAGGACGGCTCAATCATTACGGTCAATGGAGACACCTATCGCATCATGAAAACCGATTTTTTTGTGCCCTCTCTTCACGGCATTGATGTGAGTGACATTTGGTTTCAACAGGTTGATGCAACTTGCCACACGTCTCATGTCACAGTCGACTTATTGCGTCAAACGTTTGATGGCTGACATCAGTTGGCCGCCAAGAACCTGCGATTTGACTTCGTTGGACTATTTTCTGTGGGGCGCCGTTAAAGGCAAGTGTTTGCCGGCAAACCATAGACATTTGAGCATTTGAAAACCAAAATATGTGATGCCTTTGCCGAGATACGACTCCATACAGAAGGAAAAGTTCTCGGATCTTGGTCCGATCGAATTGGTCCATATGAATGAAATAATATTTCATTTTTAACCTGTACAATTGTACTTCACAAAAAAAAAAAAAAAAAAATACAAACTTGCAAACCGTTTTTGTTGTATGTATTGCATTTTTAAATTTGAAGTTTTAAAGGGCCACCCTCTATAATGACTTATAGCTTGTTTTAAAAAATCTAATTTTTTGTTGTTTTATCTTACGAAACATAGGACTGACTTAACTGACCATCCTAATAATTCAATTTCTACACTAAATAATAATTATACCAGTAAACATTCATACAAATATATTTACATATTATGTAAATATATATTATATTAGATTTGATTAATGTTTTGATTTAATTCTCTTATACAATATTTTTTCTTTTATTTAAAACACGATTTTATCATTGCTCGACTATAAATTTGTTCAATTTCTTTTGAAAAGCTGCAAATCAAGTTGGTACGTTTGCTTTCAATGCCTGTCATATACAAATAACAGAGCTGAATGCAACTGGTGTATTAAATATTTGACAGATTTGATTAAAAAAGTGGAATAAAATGTCATATCGGTAATAACATTTTTATTTTTGAACGTTTGCCGTGTACTTTTTACACCAGCCCTCTGCTTTTAAAGTTTTTAGTTTAATTACGAGACATTTAAAATTTATATGCTGCTTTTATTTGGTTTTTAAATTTTGTGACCATTTGTCTGACAAGGTCCTTCCAGTTTTAGCTATTGAAGCGGAAAGTTACCCCTTTTAGTCAACTTCAGTAGAACTCTAAATACTAAAAATACCTCTCATAAAAGATAAATATTGATTTTTGTATATCTAGAAACTGTTTAAAATGTATGTATGTATGGGAGGTGTCACGCCCACTTATCACAATCCTCCCACTTTAAAAATAATACTCGTAATTTGTATTCACTCAAGTCATTTAGACCAAGTTCAGAAACTGCCATTTAAAACGGCTTCTAGATACACAAAAACTAATATTTATTTTTTATGAGAGGTACCACACTTACTTATTTAATTTCGCTTATATTTCGACTGATATTTAGTTTGAAGTTATTCAGACCAAATTCAGAATCTTCCACAAATAAAACTCCACAGATATACAAATATTTGATATACAATATATACTTTGTATAGAAGGTGTCATATCCACTAATCTAATTAGGCGCAAATTTTGAGTGGTGATTTATATTGATCATCATTTGAGCCAAATTTAGAAACTCCTTCCATGTATAGCCGTTTTAAAGATAAAGATTAGTAAAAATTTGATATGGGCGTGGCACCGCCCATTTGAAAAATAGTGAAGCCACACACTAAATGAAAGCTTTCTACATATGCTTTTTATGTACACAGTCTTAATAATATTTTCTAACTCACGCAAAGTTTTAATGGTTTAACAAATTTCGTTTTTAAGTAGAACTTATGCAATACAAAGGGTTCACTCTAACGTCAATAAATCGCGAACCAATGGATCTACAAAAACCGCATATACATAAAAAATAAAAATCGATTGGCGCATTTCAGAGAACATCAGTTACAACGCATCATTTATATATATAGATAATAGTGGAAGATTCTGAATATCGCTTAAGCAACTTCGTAGTCAATCTACATCATCGGTCGAAATATGGGTGAAATTGAATACGTGGGTGCGGCACCTCTTCTACAAAGTTAATACTGATTTTTGTATATCTAGATAACGGAGATTGTGGAAGTTTCTAAATTTGGTCTGAATAACATTGTGGTCAGTATAAATCATCACTCACAAAGTTGAATAAGTGGGAGTGGCACCTCCCATACAAAGTAAATATTGGTTTTTGTATATCTTTGGACCGGTAATAGTGGAAGGTTCTGAATTTGGTTTGAATAACTTTGTAGTCAATACACATCATCAGTCGAAATGTGGGCGAAAATGAATTACTCGGTGTAGCACCTCTCATACAAAGTTGATGTTGATTTTTGTATATCTAAAGAACGGTTAGAACTTGAGCTTCTGAACTTGCTCTAAATGAGTTGATAATCAATATAAATCATTAATTTTAAAGCATTTGCTTAATTTTTTTTTATGTGGAATACATTTTTTAGGTATACAACACAAATGCTCCCAGCAACGCCGAAAGGGCTCATAAGTCAAAGCTCTTATCTTTATTTAATCTAGTCATGAGGCTGAAAGCCGATAGTGTAAAATCATAAAGCTACTAAGAAAAGATGATTAAATTTTTGCGATAAATGAAGAGAAATAATATTGCTTAATACTATACATAAAGTTATTGCTATAATATTAAGCAATCATTTTAAATGGACCGAGAGAAAACTGCGTGGCGGACATGCAGCAACTATGCTATATGTCTATTGACGTACACTAAAGTAGTGACTTTTTACGAGTTTTGTTTCATCAGAAGTATGTAAGACTTTTTGGAAGTGCAGTTTAGGATGCAAGCTTATACTGAAGGTAATATACCATCAAATAGTCATCTTTGGGATGGAATTACATTTTTCATTAGATTGAAGAGGATATACGGAGTTTATCAATATATTCGAAGTTATAAATTAAACTATTATTTAAAGTGTTACAAACACAATATATACTCCCCACCTTTGGTAGTGTAGGGTGTAAAAGCTCTTATCAGATTGAAAGAAATTCTAGTCATTGTCAATTCAATAACTAAATTGTTAATAAAATATCAAATAATACAGTTATGCTATCAAATCATATATAAGGAAGCCTGTATTAATTGACAGAAAGACATGCTATTAAGTAAAATGTATTCTTTGTGCTTTAACAATAATGACAATTTAATTGTTGCCTCCCTTAGGGAAATGAACTACAATACGAATAACAAGTTTTATATGTCCCGTTTTGGTTCAAAATTACATGACTGTGATTTCATTTATATTGTATCATAGATAATTATGTGAGAATTTAATTAATTAAAAATAATATTCTTCAGCAAATTGCGCCTGGAATTAAAGAAGTTTAGGTAAATTTTTAACAACCATTTGATAAGAACTTTGTAAACTTATAAAATGGTTTTGTTATAAAAAACGTACGGAAATACTTATTGTTCAACGCTGAGTATTTAATATTAAATTACATTTACACTAAGCCAAGGCTCAAGGTAACATTTTTTAAATTTCAGTATTGGTTGGACAGAATACATCACATAAGGCGAATCTTTATCACGGGGTTTGTGATTTTTAATATATTTATTAAACAATTTTGAGGGTTAATCAATTGCTTATTTGTGCGTTTCAAAGTGAAAGAAAAAAGTTCATAGATAACGAATAAAAGGCATTAATCAACGAAGGTCAAGTACTTGAAAGTACTTTCCCGCAATTTTAGGACGTTTGCAAGCACCAGAATGCATCCAAAAGCAAAGAAATTTTTTATAACACAATTTGCAGCCTAAGACGTTGAAAAATGCGTTGAAAAATTTTTGTCTTATGTCATTACTAGCGAAGAGAAATAGATTCATTACAACAACCTGAAAGCGCAAGAAATTGCTTGTGAAGTCGGGCCAATCAGCTGATTCTAGGCCAACTATCCATTGCTCTGTATTGGGTGTTACCAGTACTGTCTTATCTATTACAAGCTGCTCAAATCTGGCTAGACGACCACAAAGGATCTATCGGGTGGACAATTTAAAAGTTTCAATTTAAAAATGCAATAGAACAAAAACGGTTTAAAATTTTGTCAAATTAATTTTTTTGTTGCGAAGTACAATTGTTCCGGTTGCAAATGAAATATTATATCATTCATTTGGCTTCCGCGGCTGGCGGAATAAATAATTAAAATATAATAATAAATAATTAAAATATACATTTCTCATCAGATTTGTAATATGTTTTTTTGCGATAACTCGAAAACTAGAACCAAATTCGAAAAACGAAGATTCGGATTCGTGTTCAGCGCCTCAAATAAAGTTAAGATCTGTTCTCAATGCTCTGATCCAAAACTTGAGCAGAATTATTATTGCTACCTGATTGCACCCAATAAAATGATTGTTGTACACAAACTTATTCACCCCTATCATGAATAACATGGGAAATTTCTATTCCCAGGAAATTTTCATTCACCTAGAAGGGAAAATTGATATCATGAATCTCCCATGAAATTTTTGTTCCCTTTTAACAAGCTATCATTTTTCGTTGAATGTTATCAAAAATAAATAAAGAAAAAATGTGTGCATTTTTATTAAAAAATAAACTGTTTACACAAAAATGATAATTATTAAAAAAATTGCATAAAAAGTAATTAATATTAAAAGAAACTCCTGAAAAGCAATTATCATGCAAAGAATTGCACAAACAAAAGCTGGAAGAGAAAACACAAAACAAACTTTTCTTCAGCAACAGCAACAATTTAAAACTGGCTTAAACGTCAAAAAGAATAGAAAAATAAAACTAAAAGTGTATATATATCCCGACAGCATACCCATCGATCAACTTCTATCGAATAAAATTAAAAATCAAGAAAACAACCAATGAAGAGCAAGGTGAGGATGGATTTAATGCCATATTCGGTAGTGACGGAGAATGTAATGGGTCGTAGGAGGTCGTCGATTTCGTTTTTGGCGATATTTTTTTTTTTTTTGAGCGCATTATAAAATTCAGCCAACACGTCTCTTAAACTACAGGAAATAAATCTTTTACTCTGCATTTTATAGCGAATTATATTGTTTTGCACTTTATTAATACTTCTAGTCCTAAAATAAATACGTAACTGATAAATGCAACTCCCCAGCAAAAATGATGTGAAAAAACCAATGGCAAAACGAACGAATTTCGAAGGGAAATACTATTCACGATCAGGGTAATTCTTACATGGCTATCATTTCCCACTGAATAATCAGAAAACATTTCATGGGAAAGTTATTCATGATTGCAATTATGGGAAACGGGAAAACATTTCGAGGGAAAAATTGTTCAAGATAAGGGTGATTATAACAGTTACAAACAAGCAAGTTTAGCAGTTTTAATTGTGGAAACAACTTTTTACTGAAGTACTTACCAAAAATTCACATTAAAATATTTACCAAAGTTAACCATTTGTTTTGAGTAATTAATAAAACATTATTGAATATGATTTTATGTGTATAATATCATTAAAATTTTCTTTATTTAATAATAATCAAAAGTTTTGTCCACTTCAAAAAAACTTTCAATAAAAAAATTATAACTATAGTTTTATAAGTAAAAAGAACTTAAGCGTAAAAAAAAAAACTGGCTAAAATAGTAACAATTATGAAAATATAATGTTTGTTGTGAGCTCATTACAAATTATTATTATTAAGAAACATTAAATTTACTAATTAATAATGTTAAACTTTAAAACAAACATTAAACAAATATTACAAAATCATATCTCATTAAATACAAAATTAAATTTGTATTAATTTTTTCTTTTTCTTATATACTTGTATAACAAATTATTTTAGATTTTTCTATAAATATTTACATGCACATGTGTTCAATCAATAATGCAAATGTAGAATTAACAAAACAAAATAATACATTAATATCATAAAAAAAATAAATTAAATAAAATACATGCAATTATAAATTATTTTAATTTCAAATTATTTTCTTGGTACTATTTGTGTTTTCCTTTTTTTTATTAAATAAAAAATAGCAATAAAAGCCCCCACCATTTACTAAATACAGAAAACAAAAATTGCTTTGAGATGTTTGTTTTTTTTCTTGTTTTAAACAAATTAAAGAAGAATTGCAAAAGTTTTTTTTGTAAGTTATTAACAAAATTAATAGAAAAGAATCACATTAAGTAGTATTTAATTATAAATTTAATTTATTTAATTAAATTACTGGCTAAATAAAAATCCATTTAAATTATTGGCAGTTAAATTACAAAATTCATAAAAATTTATTAACATTTAAATATAAATATTAAAAATAATAAAATACTTGGCTTTATATATCTTTACATTTATACAACTTATTAGCAAATAATGTTTTTTTTTTGTTTAAATTAATGCTATTATATATGTATAGGCAATAATTATTTTGATTTTTTTTAGTAAACACTGGCCAGTGTTTAATATTTAATGATTTTTTTTTTGTTTCTTTAAAATGGCAAGTATTTTCTAAATAGTTTTTTTTGCTAACATTTCTTTAGTTTAATTAATTTCTTTGTTTTTAATATTTAAATTATAAAGTTATCAAATAAATAAAAAATACTTATTATGAGTATTACTATATGGTATTGTAGTTAAAACTCAAAGTATAATTTTGTTTGTTTCTTCTTAATTTTAACACTTTATTTAAAGGATTATTTAATTGCAATTTTTTTTATGATTTGGCACATTTTATAGTACTTTTTCTTTTTTTTATTAGGAAAATATTTATAATTAATTTTTTATAGTTTACAAACGAGTATATTAGTTTTTCATAAGAGATTTTAGTTGAGGAGCTGAAACGAAGAGTTTTATGACTTGATTTTTATAAATAAAACTGAACAGTAAACTTTTTCTATTTTTAAAACAGAATTAACAGCAAAGCGGTACACAAAAATAAATAATAATAACAATAAAAAGAAGAAAAACTAACAAAACGAATTAGAAAGGTGACATGTAAACGGAGTAATTCGTGTAAATGATTTAAATAGCGAATAAAGTAATTCGAGATCTTGTGGGAGCATGCTTTAAGAAAGTATGTATAAATCTTTTAATTTCATTATTTTGATCTGATTTGTCATGTTTACTCCAAATTCTTAATTTGCAGAAGATGGAAAAAACTTGTGCGAAAAAAGTGAAAATTTCACATTTTCACTAGTAAAACCCTTTTCCCTGTCAAAGGAAATACTTGTTAGTCTACGTTTAACGCAAATATTTCACACTAGTGCTATAAACACATTCAAGGCTACCGACTATCGACTACAAGCTGTCAGAAATAGAATACATGTGTGCATATGAGAATAATTATTTTAGTGGCAACACGGCTACCGACTACACGACCGCCGTTGTAGCCCGTAGCCAACTTAAGCTAATTAATTAACTTAAGCTAATTTCTTGTTTTCTTGGCGACAATAAACCGTTTAGTACTGACAATAAATAATAAGATACATGAACTAGGCGTTTTAAAAACGCATTACATGAAATATACATATACATTAAAAACGCGAAAGAAATATATGTGGCACCACTAAAAAAGAATAATCATATGACCATTTCATTACATTTGTTTTGTAGTTGTAGTCTTTAAAATAATTAAGTAGCTGGTTATTTGGCTACTTTTCTAGTCAGCGTCTTTTGAAGTCGTGCAGTCGATGGACGATAGCCTTGAATGTGTTTAAAGCATAACTTGTGCTAAAACCAGAAGCAACTTGTGCTCAATTTGTTCACAATATCCCAAAGTTTTCAGCGATGAAGATTTAAGTTCAATCAATTAAATTTAAAATTTGTTTTCAGTTTTAGGTGCAAGACTGCAATTGTTCAAAAACGCAACATAAAAATTAATATTTCAATTAAAAAAAAAAAAACTAGCAAAGACTTACCATAAAACTCTTTGTATCTCTGTTGCATAGGAATAAAAAAATAAAATAAATATTTTAAAATAAATAGTTAGAAAGCGATAAAAACAGGAAAGTTTTAATAAATTATTTACTTAAATAGTTAACAAATAAAAATAAAATAAATTCGTTATGAAACTATGGACAGTTTTTTTTCTTCGTCATAATTTTTCTTTTTTTTTTTAAATTCTGAGTATTTTTTTATATATTTTTTTTAAGTATAAAATAATTTCTTTGAGTGTAAAATAGCAATGCGATATACAAAATAAAATATAAAAGTAAAAATAAAATAAAAAAATTAGGAACAAAAAGATAGTAAATATGTAAAATAAAGTTAAATAAACATAATTATCATTGAAATCTTATTAATACTATTCAAATTCAACTTTACTCGCATTCAATGCAAAACCAAAACGAATGTAATAAAAAAAAGCCAAAAATACATGAAATGAATTTTTAATTAATTCTACCTGTTGGCCAGTAAGCCATTAGCTGGTGGCAGTAGTGCAGTGGGAGTTGTAGGAGCCGATGAAGCTGAAACGGTCACACCCATGGGTGGCAAGCCACTTGGTGACAAAATGCCACTGACTAAACCGCCCAGACCACCATTGCCACTCAACGATACAGGTGTGTTTGGAGCTGATGCTATACTTAAGGATCTTGGATGTGAATGACCTGCTGTCAGAGCGGCTGTATTAAGCGTTTGCGTATTTGAGGCACGGTGATGTTTACTTGAATTACCCTTTACTAAATTGCCATTGTTTTTTTGGGCCATATGTGTTTGATAGTGTTTGGCTAAGTGAGCTTTCTGGCGAAAACTCTTACCGCATAGAGTGCAAGAGAACGGTTTCTCACCGGTGTGAGTACGTATGTGAACATTCACTGAGTATTTATCCTTGAAACCTTTCGAACATATTGAACAATAGTGCAGTGAACGTTCTTTTCGTTGGCCCGGTGTCGATGACGATGTGGATGATGAAGATGATGAGGAAGAGGTTGTGGTCGTTGATGAAGTATTAGTGGAGTTGTTATTGCTATTGTTGCCAACTGTACCTGCCATGAGGCCATTACAATGAGAGGGACTACTGCTGCTATTAGTACTACTGCTACCACTACTTGTATTACTAGTGCCACTACGGTTTTGGCCATTCGATAATGCTAGATTTGTGCTGGCACTTTTACTGCTATTTGAGCTTGTATTGTGATTAATGACATTTGGATTGTTGTTATTATTATGGTTAATATTATTGTTATGATGATGTACGGTAGCTAGAGTGCGCTTGTATTTCTTTGTTACTTTTGCTGTTGACACAATACGTTGTGTTGACGTTGTTACTTCCGGCTTCAAAGGCTGAGGTGGTGGTTGCTGCTGCTGTTGTGTTGATATTACAGCTGTCGTCAAGCCTCCTAGTGCTGTTGCTTGTCGACAGGCATTATTTGGTGTTGTTGTCGTTGATATCGCTGTCGTATGCATACTTGTACACAATTGTTGGTGTGTTGTTGTTATTGCTTGTATATTGCCCGCACTTGTGGCTGTAGCCTGCGTTGATCCACTTCCATTTGGAGAAATTTGCATCATCACATCGTTTGTGTTATAGTCCGTTGCCTGTGCTGCACTACTAGCTGTACAAAACTGTTTGATCTTCTCAAAATCATCACTAAAGGCATTTTCTAATGAAAGGAACATGTCATCAACTATAAGGTTGCTTGATTGATTTGCATTATTGTTATTGCTGTTGTTGGAATTTGGATTATTTGTGACTGGCGTTAGAGGACCATTTGTGACAGGTGAATGTGGTACCACCAAATGAGGATTATGACCATTAGCGTTTTGAGTATCATCGAAAATTTGTGCAGCACTTAAAGAGGTATCGGAAAAATTTAAACCGTCCTGTAACGATAGCAAAGGAGGGAAAGAAGTTATTTGAATTAATTATACAGTTATACAAAATACAGATTTTTCTTTTAGTTATCAAAAATGTGTTAAAATTCTCACTACTTACTGCATCAACTGGAAATAACATTCTTCTCATGTCATCATCTTTGACTGTAGGCGATGAGGGCATTAATGTTATGCCATTATGCATCTGAAGACCTTTGGCATAACCTTTTCCTTGCAAAGCACTGCGTAGCAAAGATTCAGCTGAATTCTGTAAATAAAAGAGGTGGGAAAAATATTTTTTTTAAGTTTTATATAAAATAATTAATTAGAATTCAATTTTGCCTAAAATTAATTCTAATAAGGAGTAAGTATATTCAATGTAGGTCGCCGTAAGTTGATATTGTTACGTTTTCACCCTTTTAAGACGTTTGAGTTCATTTAATTTGCGTTAAAATAAAATTAACACCACTTTGTTGTTGTTACAGATTTATTTTCTCACTTTATCTTTATACAGTTTAATACACCAACTTATTAACTTTTACTTGATATTCGTTTATATAACACTTTTATTTGCGCTTAATGACAGCAAAACGATAACTAACTGACGTGTAGGTAAAGCAACCTCTTTAAATACATAATTGTATACAGTTTAGAAAGTTCCGGAAATGTCTCATAACCTCTATTTTATATCCGTTAACTCAAATGTAAAGTAAAAATGGTCGAATTGGTAGTGCTGCTAGATAACGCAAATAAGTACGGGATTGACAGGGTGACACATATTTACCATATATACCAAAATCTCACAATACAGTTTTAAAAGCAGTGATGTGTGTATTCTTTTTAGGCACATTTATTTTCGTAGCAATATATTAATTTTAATTGATTTTTTTGCTCCACCACTCCTCAAGGGGGCATATTGGCTTTTCACATAGCATCCATTGCCTTCTTTCAGTTTCTTTAATCAATTTGATCTTTCAAGCTAAGTAGATGATTAATCCACTGGAAGCTACATATGATTTTGCGCAGTAGTGAAGATCATTGCTAGTTGGTAATGACTTTTACTTTAGCATTGTAATTTTTTCCTAGTAGATGGCGTGTTTTCCTGATCTTTTGTCTGATGTTTGCCATCATCGACAGAGGTATGCGGTAAGGTCAGGGGGGCTTATGCTTTATTTTTTATGGAATTTTCTGGAGGGTAAGTATTCCAAACATAATTCCAAATATAAATTAAATCTTACTTCGTCATTTCTTTTGCTCGAGCTCGAACCTGGCTCGTTTCTGGTTTTATGCATGATTGGTAACCACTACACCACGCTACCACCTTAATTGATATACAATCAACATAAAATTTTAAGCAGTCAACTCTTGACTTTTAATAGTGTTACGGATTTACCTTTAGAAAGCACTTATTTATGAGTTCGTAGATTGCAGTTTGGTTTTTAATTAAAATCGTTTATTTAACACAGATCTTCCAAACCCATCATTTTTATAACTTAAAATCGATCACCACTTTTTTAATCAGAGTTTATCCACAGTTAACTCTCTTCACGTAGCTTGCTCCAACTTAACTGGTTTTTACTTCGCTGCTCACTTTATAAACTCTCTTTATTTTGAACTTACACATAAGCTGATTATTGTCCGCATCGATGTGTTTTTTATATGGCTGAGTAAACAATACTTCGAAGACTCTAGAACCTCTCAATGTTTCAGGTATATTCCATTTTATTCCTTTATTTTCTGTTTAGTTCTTATGAAGCCATGTGAATGTACACATCTAATTCTTTTAGTTCCTGTTGTTGTCTGTTATTTGTTTTCTTTTCTGTCAGCTTTGTTGTGTTCATTTATTTTTATTTACTACATTACTGCTTACGTTTTTGTTCTTGGTTTGGTTATTTGTAAATTGCACGTACAGTTATTTTTGGGGTTTTTGTTAAATTTTTTTTAACAATGTAATAAATGGTTTAAGTACAGAAAGGTCAAGCACAAAATTGCCCAAATATTTAATTAGAATTTAAATAGACTCCTGTTCAACATTGAGGCTTTAAAAATTTTCTTAAAATCTCATATGAATTTTGGAATTATAGCTATGGTAGGCATGCGTATTTGTTACTGTGGCCATTGAGTCAAAATTTAAATTGATTTTAAATATATATAAAATGAGCTTGAAATTTATATTTTGTTACAAATTTTTCATAAAAGATTTTCTTAAAATATATTTAAAATACAATTTAGTGTTTTATGAATGTGGAGGTAAATATTTTAAATCTATTTTTTCAGAAAACTATAGTAAACAATTACCTGCTCATTATTATGATCCGTCATATGCCAATCGTTATTATTATTATGAAACTGATCCAACTGTTGGCCAATGCTTAAAACTGCAACACTATCCGTAGCGTTTGACACACTTCCACCGCCACTGACACCACCACTACCGGACGCTGATATTGTATTGATCAAGGAAGGTAAACGTTGATTATTAACCAAACCACTGCTACTACTGCTGGTGTTGATCATAGCATTTGCTGTATCGCCGCCGCTGACATCCTTACAACCATCCGTACTAAAACCACTATCATCGTAAGGATATTCGGATTTAATATAACCTGGAAATGTGCCCAGTAGGCTATCCAAGTCCAAGGTACTATTTAGATGAGCATCTGAATCACGTTTTAACCATGGTTCATTACCGTTTAATACTGTCAGTGTATAGATTTGGCCATCGGTAGATATGATATTTGAAATGGTACCATCACTGTTCAACTGTGTTTGTGGCACTGGCGTTGAGTTCAGTGACGAGGGTGTGGTAACTGGGGTGGCAGGTGATGCATGATTATGCGGTGATGTGGGATTCACATTAGTAGAATGCAAAGGATTTAATGTATTGGCAGGTGATGAATGATGCATTGCAGTGGCTGAGGCGTTATTCGATGAGGCAGTAATATTGGCTTGCTGTTGCCAGCAATAGCGGTCCAAATCTTCAAATATGGTAGAAGTGTGTTCCTTATCTGTAGACCAAAACTAAAAATGTATAAAAAACAGAAAATCATTTGAAAAGTCTAACCAATAATGTCAAGAATTTAGCAGCTATTTTAATTAAAAGTATATCAAAAACAACCAACATCAACGCATAGAAGTGCTAAGAATCCCTCCTATTGTACCAACATATGTACCTGTCATGTTAAATGTCATCTTATTGTAAAAATACCAAAAAGAAACAGTCACACAAACGATCTAACTTAATAGCTACCAATTGACATGTGTTTAGAGGTAAGAAGAGAAAAAAATGTTTGTACACACTTTTATAGTCAGAAAATTTGATGATAAAAAAAATATCAAAGAAAAGTTGGGAAAAAAATTTTTTTTCTTCAAACTGTATTCTCAAAAAAAGAAGTTCCTCAATAAAAAGAAAGGCTTCTTAAACGTGCATGGCAACATGTCAAAGAAATTGCATTTTGAAAAAAAAAAAAAAAATAAATAAATAAATAGAAAATAACAAAAAACAAAAACCTAACCACCGCCACATCGGCAATAAATAACATGATTTGTGTTCTCTACTTCGATTATATTCAGTTGCTGATCATGTCAATTTAATCATACACGTAACCTAAAGGCACGTTGTCTTTATAAATGCACATAGAAGCGCCATGGCCGGTTTAAAGTTTTAGTTTTTTCATTGTCTAACTAGCTTAAGAGTTAAGTTATAAAGTTTTGAAATAATATTAAAAAATAAAATGTTTGTGAAAAACTAGAGCACATACACATACCACCGGTAATAGGCCATTTATTTTTATAAATAAAAACTTAAAAAATAAAATGTAAGAAAAAAATATTGACATGTTTAATAAAAAAAAAAAAAATAATAATAATATTTAGAAACAAGGGCACGTGCTGTATGTGTAACAAGAGTTAAAACCTGATGTTAAAGAAAGGTCAATTTATTTAATAGTATTTTCTTTAATAGAGCAAAACAAAAGACTTAAGACACATGCTTTTGATAAAGATTTCAAGTTAATGTAGATATTTAAGATAAGATTATGTTTTTATTAGTTTTAATAATTGGAAACGATATACACTCAAGAGACGGTAATACATATATTAAATGAATTGCAATTTTTATTAAAAAAAAAATTCTATGGAAAGGTTTGCTTTTTAAGCAATTTGATAGTCTTAAAGCTAAAATGATCACAGTTTGAATATGGGTTTTAATTTAGAAATTTCATTTCACATTTTTTAGAAAAAAAATATATATATAAAAAAAATTAATATTTTTTGATCATAATTCTAGATCGATGAGATTTTTAACATTATAAATTTTTCTTTAAAACCTTTCAGTTTTGCATATAACTTAAAAATATTTTATTTTCGTCATCTTTTGGGAGGTTTTTTTTTGTGTGTGTTTTTACATATTTCCAGCAACATATGTATAGGGTCTTTCAATAAGAGATTTTATTTTGAAATGTTAAATGAAATGAGTATTTTTAAGAATTTCATCGGAGGTCTGTTTAAAATGCCTAAATGACTGCCAGGGATACACTTGTAGGGCCATAAAATTTTCGGACATTAATTTACACATCTGCGGTTGTATGTCCTCAATAACTACCCGATTTTCATGGAGGTCTTATATCGATTGTGGGCCATTGAAATAGATCTTACCTGTCACGTAGCCGTATTGTAAAAAGTTTTGGTATCGTATCTTCGAGTCAGAAAGCTTGTCACTCAAAAAAGCGATGGTATCGTTACTTGTGTGGCACATAACGCCGAATTGTTAGAACTTCAAGCACTTCAATAAATCACTGTTCGACAATGCAATAAACTCACCACAACAGTGGTCTCCAGCCTCATTTTCTGAAAAGTATTTTCCAATGACTCCGCCAAACCGAAAACCACTCCAAACATACGCACGTTACAGGCTTTTAGACAATAATTCTTCATATTTCGAGTCCCCAAATGCATTAAGGACCCAATTAGCGAAGATGATGGTCGGTATTCGTGAGTTCTTGTCTTACCTGATATTAAAAAACTTTAATACCTAAGTCTTTATTTAAAAACTCGTGTATTGTCTCTTATGAAATGATCAGTTCAGAAGATATACGAGAAGTAGATAAGCCTGAACCTTTACACAACACTATGGGCTACAACAGCTATATTATCAGTTGCTTTACTACGAACAAA
Organism: Wohlfahrtia magnifica; assembly: GCA_023159175.1. Lineage (NCBI taxonomy): Eukaryota > Metazoa > Arthropoda > Insecta > Diptera > Sarcophagidae > Wohlfahrtia > Wohlfahrtia magnifica. Next base: position 9,845,422 of record JAKWBJ010000226.1, on the reverse strand, counting down.
ATGTGATTTAGTTTTGTAAAAATTATAATGATTTTAGTGCATTTTTGAAGCATATATCGTTACATCTTTACGAGGGGTCCTATTTGTATTTCGGAAACCGGCAACACTGATGTCAATAGCTGAAATCTGGTAACACCATAATAAACTTTGACATTTTCAACCATAAACGTAGTCAAAACGTTTCAATATACAAATGCTATTTGCTTTGTTTACAGTGAGTTAAGAAAATTAATTTGGCCAAAAAATTGAAATTTCAAGCAAAGCTTTTCCCTGGATTATTTTTCACAATATACGGCGTGGATTATATCAACAAGAATGTGTTGATGAACTCAATTCTTTATATGGCGATAAAGCACCATCAAAAATTGCAGTATATCGCTGGTATAGTGAATTCAATCGTGGTCCAAAATCGGTTGTTGTGC